>CM021729.1:42035936-42090314 GCA_011074415.1 Stictonetta naevosa
AGATCAGATTTAGCCACAGTTTTCTCTTTCAGAAACAGGATAGTAGTGAGATCTGGGCAACACCTTGCAAACCTTGAATTTCTTTGCCTGAGCAGTGTAAACATTTTTCTCTCTTTGAAGCATGATATTATAGATATTATAGAAAGACTTCTATAAGGGAAGAGGCACTAAGAAAATGATTTGCCAGGTAGGTCTATTGCCTAAAACAAATTCAGCTACTGTAAAAGACTGGTGTGAAACTAGAAGGTATGCTGTGTATGAGGGGCTTCCTTTTGGCTAGGTATCATGCCACACAGACAGCTGGGTGGAAAGGAGCAGGAGCAGGAGCAAATTTGCTTGTACACATCAAGGTCTATTTGGAGTTACAATGTGTCTCTCTTTTCCTCAAATAAATTTGGTAGATGTTGTAAAAGCCTGTGCAGTGAAAATAATTCTACTCCCTTAGTAAGCCCTTAGATTAAACAGGTGAAATTTTACAATTCTTTGTCATACTAGAGTTTATTGAAAAGTTGTAAGAAATGACAGATTAATACTTACCTTAGTTGTACTTAAAATAAATCTGGGACTGAACTACAGAACTTAAACTGAGCTTGAAGAAAACCAGAGTAGTTTCCCTGAAACCTAGATATCTGTAATGTCCATCACTTAAAGCTTGTAAAAGAACCAGTCCCCTACCCTGAAACAAGATTTTCTAAAACTTTACCTTTCTGCATAGATTCTGGGATAAACTGTAAAATTTTTGAAGAGGGAGAGGTATCTTGCTTTTCACTCAATACATGAACTCACAGCTGGAAGTTCAGGCAGGGATTTTAATTGCAATAAGTAACATGGTGCTGGGCATGAGGGGTGAAGGGTGGGTGGGCATAGGGTTGCTCTGGGGGTGAAGTGTGACTGGGGAGTGATAAATGTTTGCCTTTGTAGCTGTCAATGACAGCACAGTACTCTATGTGCTATTTAGCTGCCAGATCAAGTGGAAGGGACAAGGGATGATGTCATTACTCTTTCCACCTCCAGGCAGCCCCTGAAATTCCTGCTTAACTGACCTGGCATGCCACAGCCAAGACAAAAATATGTTTTTACAGAGTGTAAATAAGCACAGAAATAGAGAAATACAGTGTTCCTTTCGTCAGCAACTGAATCACAAATAAACTTAAACAATAGCCTCTTTGAAATTTGGCTAATGCCTGAAGAGAAAAAGAGGAATGCAAAACCAAAAAATCCACCCACAGTCTCAATAAACTGATAATTAAAATCATACTTGTTTACCGTTCTAAATTGGTTAACCTTTTTGTATTTCTTACCCCTACGGACTCCCATGTATTTTATTGCAACAACCGCTTGTTACAAGGCTGAGATCTTAATTTAGATGGATTGTGTACTTCCTTTGAAATCAATAGGAAAACTTTCATTGCATTCAGTGAGAGAAGGATCTACCCCTAAATCTGAGCTAGCTTTTTTTTATTTATTTTTTTTTTTTTTGACAATGGACTTTATATGAATGAACATGTATTTATGGACAAACACCCACCCACGTTCTACTGTTTCTGTTGTTGTTTTTTGTTTGTTTGTTTTCCAACCCTAACACATTTTTTAAAAAGTCCCCTAAGCTAATAATACTTCAGGAACTCAGATTAATATTTCAGGAACATTGCGTTTGGTCGTGCCCACTGTAAATATCACTAAGATGATGAGAAAATATTTAAGTTCTCACAAGAATCTGAAACACTTAAATATATTCCTCACCATGTTTTTTCTTACTTAACAAGTTCACACAAATTGCAATTTAGTCTTAGAGAGACTAAAAATTTATCTTCTCCAATATGCTTATAAGCATGTAATTAGTGTGTGATTTATAGATACTTCCAAAAGTAAGAATAGAAACATCTGATGAATGTCCATTCTGGAGGCTTTGGGGTAGAAGGGGAGGCAATCACCAGAAAAGTGATAGAGTTACAATTGTGTATGGAGTGGATATATGCCCATATATTATATGGGAATGATAATATAATAATAATATAATATAAATTAAGAACTTTGATCCAAAATTTATTTTCCTTGAGAGTAACCATTCCTCAACTTCACCCTGGTACAAATGGCTCCAGAAAATCATAAAAATAAAATGCTTCTATCTATTAAATAGCAGATCAGCAGTCCATTTTAACCCTCCCTCTGCTGACCCAAGTTTCAGGGACTTAGAATCCACATATACAGGTGTAAACCTGAAAGCAGCATTTGTTGGCAGCGAGCACAGAGCAATCAGTGCCTCTGAGAAACGTCTCTACAAGGGCATAACATTCCTGGTGCACAAGAAAAGCATGACAAGCTGCAAGTTGGACAGTTAGATTCATAGAATCATAAAATACCCTGAGTTGGAGGGGACCCATGAGGACCTTCAACTCCTGACCCTGCACAAGACTACCAAAAAAATTAAACCACATGCCTGAGGGCATTGGCCAAATGTGTCTTGGTCCTTGGGTGTGCTGACTGCTTGTGGGGACACTGGAACCGCTGGTGCCTCTACAGGCCAGTCCCTGGGGATGCCAGGACCCTCAGTGTCCCCACACCCTTGTCCCTGGGGACACTGGAACCCCCACAGCCCCAAGACTTCAGTCTCTGGCAAACACCGGACCTGCTGTCACCCCCATGTTGGGGCAGACATATTGTTTCCTGTCTGGGAAGCCATACTGCCGCCATCCTGGGGATTCCAGGACCCCCAGTGTCCCCATCCCAGGGTTCCTACATTCCTACAGGATGAGGGACCCTAGTCACCACAACACCCATCTGAGGAGAAATGGGAATCCCATTCCTCTGAGCCTTTGGTATAATTGAAGTGTTATAAAATAACAAAGCAAAAATGCTTGAAGCTGTTCTGTAATACAGAAAAAAAAAAAAAAAAAAAAAAAAAAAAAAAAAAATAAAATCCAAAAAAGCTGTTTTTTTTTATTATTTTTAAAAAAATGTTGCCTTAAAATGCTTTTCTGTATTTTTTGGAATATTTTTATTTCTGTTTCTATGTTTTACTATTACTATCAAAGATGCTCCCTTCCCTAGCTGAAATTCATTTACCAAATTCATGAATTGGACTCTTCTCACATAAATTGTTTTCATCAAATAGTTTTATTCTTGTCTTCTCTAAAAGAAAAACAAAAGATGAGAAATATGTAATTTCAAGTTTTGAGGGAGTAATTATAAAGAGTATTTTACTTTATTCATACATATTTTAATAATGAATCTTTTAAGTCTATGAATAGTATAGTTATAGCAACAGAAGTCTTCTGCCAGTGAAGTAAATGAGAAAGAAATATTATACCATGTTTAATGGGTTTTGGTTAAAGCCCTCAGCTGAACAACCTCACAGCTTGTTTCTAGAAAAACAAGGTATTTAATGGAATAAAACCAATGCTCTTTTGCACTGTCAAAACTGCATGACAAAAACTGTATTTAACATGTCTATTTTACTTGAATGATAATTTAGAATACATAGAACAGAGGCATTCTTTGAAAAATTATCTCATAAATGCTCACATCCTGACAGCATGTCAGTTCCCAGTGGAATCAAAACATTCTGTTTATTTAACAGAAATTTATTTTGTACACAGTAATGATGTGTAGTTTACAGGTGTTTAGGTGTATCCTTTCTATCTCAGGTATTCTGTAACAAGAAGCTGAAAGGAACCCTTTTAATATCATAACCACATTTTTTCTATCTGACATCACAGAGAGCAGCATATTACAATGCACAATCCCATGTTATAATGATGCATTAAGAGAAAAACTCTCCAAATAAAAGGAGGTGATGCACCATCACTTCACTCCAATCTGTAACTGCCGTCTCTTGTTCTCCTACCAGTGCACTGCTTTTGATGTATGTGCCGTTGGTGTCACGGTGACCTTGCAGCTACAGCCTGTCCCCACTGAAACTGCAGCCTCTGTAGGCTATGTCACATGCAACAACAGGCAGACAGATGTCTGGCTGATGTGACACCTTTGCTTTGAGTTTTGTTGCTATTTTAGAGTATTATGGTAGTTTCTTATCTCCTAGCAGCCACCTGAGTAGAGGCAGTGAGCTATCAACTGCAGGGGCAGTTCTTTGCTGTTACACAGCCAGGTCTGGGCTTAAGCTCTTAAAATTTAACATTTAGCAAGAAAACAGTCTTCCATTTCTCTGATAGCCTCATTATTTCCTAGAGAATAAAATATTGTTTTCATGTTTTCTGCTTGTTCTTTTAATCAAACTGGGTTTTGGAGGTGATCAATCTGCTTTATTTCTTGTCAGGATGGTGCAATTTTTAGACTCACTGAAAATTCTCCACAAAAGTGCTAAGATTATCATTTTCAAGGAAGCATGATGATACTAGGCAATTTGCATGAACCTTTGTCCCATGAGTCAGGGCAGAGACTACTTCCCATCTGTTCACAAGTAGGAAGGAATCGGTTCAGGCTTTGTCTTTCAACCTAGCAGATGTCTCAGCTCCTCTCCATCTCTCATGCATTGCAAAGGACAAGAGAACAACAGCTGGGCCAATTGAAAAAGTATTTTTATTCTAGCTGGGGAATAAAAATCTGCTGTTCTACCTGTTGGAACTGAAACAGGAAGGCAAGCAGAAACTACTGTGCATTACAAGAGGCATAATATCACTGGGGAGCAAGTCCTGCAGAAGAGGGTTAGAAGAAAAGATATATCGAGTCAGATATATAGCTCTAAAGAGGCACTCCAAAAGCTCAGGCAGGTGCTGTTTTCTAAACTGACTTCCAAATATGGCTTATTTAGAATTTAACCCATAGAAAAAGTATGCCAGAACTGATTTTTTTTCCCCACAGAAGATGCTGAGGGAACATCAATTTTCATAAAGGAAAATATTTCTTTAGAAAGGTTTTGAGCTTTCACAACAATGAAAAGAACTGTCATGACTCAGCCCACACTCAATCATCTATGACAAAGCTGGTGAAGACATTCAGCTTCAATATTATTTTGCTTTTGGGGACAGCATACTTCAGATAAAATATTTAATGAGCACAGCCTTATTTTAGCTGATCAGAGCCAAGTGTCTTTCCATTAAGGTCTTTCCATTTGATTCAGTCATTGGTCTGCAGCATATGATTTCTCCAAATACCTTAGTATTAGAAAGTGATATATCTGTTTCCAATAAATATATATATATATTTTCATAACAAGCCTGATGTATCCTCCTTCAAACTAATAAAGTAGCTATGTGTGAATTTTGTATAACATTGGGATGTATTTTTAATATATTTTGTGCTTTGAAAAACCTTTTCCTAACTTTCATATATCAAACCTGTGTTTCTTACACATATTTTAAAATCACGTGGCTAAGAAAATTTCAATCCAAAGCTTCACCTATCCTCTAGAATGCTTATTCTTTCTATTCCAGGGTGAATTATATGTGAAAAAAAGGAAATTTTTCATTGCCTTTGAGGAAAAAGTGTACCACAGCTTCTTTAGGAAAGGGGTAAATTGCTGGGGAAAAGCAGTTTTGGTAGGCTAGCTACCATGCCTATGGTAAAAGTGACACAAGTAGTTGGCAAAAGGAATAAGTTTGCTTTGGTGGTGCAATGAAGGACTAGGGCAGGGTGCCATGGCTTGCTCTAAGTGACTGCAGATTCACAGTTCACTTTCAACAAAGCAATGACTCTATGGAAATCAAATTTGGAAAGGAATATATTTCTGTACAGTTAGATTTTATCACATTCTGTAAATTCAAAGCTTGAATTTATAAAGACACATAGATATCTAACACTCCTGATCTGTTTGATTTAAAATTCTGTGTATGGTATCATAGTCTTTCAAAATTCCAAAAAATTGAACCAAGATTTCTGTATTTCATAAGTCAAAGGTAAAAGTACCTTTTATTGAAAATTCAAGTAAGATTTCACACTCTAGAGAAGTGCTGAATACCTAACATTTTGAAATGAATTATATTTTGCAAAAACATCAGGTTCCAAATTAAATATTCCATGGTAGATCAACACTAACATTGCCAACAAAAGTGAAGTGCAAGATAACAAACTGCCTTCAAACACTTTCATATTTTCAATCAAGAATGTGAAGTGAAAGAATGTTAAAAGACTATTCTATGAAGTATTCTTTTACATTTAATAACCAAACAGACTAACAAATTTTTATCTTTGAAATTAAACAGTGTATAGTAATAAGAGTGCATAGAACTTATACTTTCTGAAGGGGAGAGGGGGGAGGGCGAGTTATGAATCCAGTAACATGGATAGGTCAGTATCTCAAAATCCACTAAGAAGCCAAAATGACAAAAAGTCAAAAGTCTTTTTGATATTCAGCAAAAATGCAACTATAAAATTAGTTGTCTTGCCAGCAACAGAGAACCTTAACATGTCCACGTATTCTGCCATGGGGCAGTGACTTACAAAGTCATTTAAAGACCATCAAGTCATAGCTTCTCTACCTCAGACTGCAACCTCAGATTCCCCTCTAAATGCTTCTTACCTTTACTTATAGCATCTGAATACCACTGAATATCCTTTGAAAGAAATGGAGAAGTTCAAACAGACTACAAGCCAGCAGCAAAATTATTCTTTCCTCCTGTTGAATGTAGTGATGAAATCTTCCATCAATTCAACATGCTGGAATCCAGTTCCTCTGGCTTAATTGATGAGAAAATTAGTCTTATTTTCACAGCACACCAGCAGCTACAGATGCAAGAACTTTCAGTATTCATTATGCATTCTTTCCTTTGGCACCTTATATGCTGCACAGTCTTGTTCCAAGCTTGTTTGTGGGTTTCAACCACAATGGCACAATGGTATACGTTTGCTTGCATACCGAACGATCTTTGAATATAGTATAGCTTTACTTTCACAATATGGAAGGGAAGGGAAGATTTGTTTTGCTCTTGGAATGTTTTGCTGGCTATGCGTTTTCCAGTATAGGCACCAAATGCCCAAAGCAACATCTGCTTATCACAAGCCTCCTATTGATCTCCATTAAGAGAATGTTATATCTGAACAGCACACTGATATGTTCTTTCACCTATCAGAGAGATGGGGTGATAGCCAGCTGATGACAACTAATAATGATTCCACAAGATGATATCTGTTACATATGACACCATCTGTGGGTCACACAAGACGAGGAGGTAAAATCTGTGCCAGAGATTCTAACTATAAATGGCATGTTTGGCCTAAAGAAACATACCCAAACATCTTTAGTATCTCTGAGGTCTTCATAAACTCTATAACAGCTTATAAACATTTATTTCAAGCCTTGCAGTATTTGAATCACTGCTCCAAAGCTATAGCAATATAGTAAGGTTCGGATTATTTTCTTGCTCTGTCTAAGCAAAGAACATTTCTTAGTCAGCTGAAAAGGGCTGAAAACTTTCAAATTGTACTTAGATGCCTAAGTCACACTGCAAAAAAGTCAAAACACATGCAAAATTTATCTCAGCAAGACAAATCTAAAATGATATAGGAAAATCCAAAAAGGATATCAATAGTGTTAATGTGGTGGAAGTAAGTAAATGATCTCACTGTCCTCTCTAGAAGTTTTTACTTTCAAGTATTTCAAAAGTAGGAAAGGAAGTTAAAAGGATTGGGACTAGATGCTAGTGGCCAGCACCACAAATAAATATCTTCCCAGTTCCTCTCACCTGAGTTGCCATACTGTGAGGCAAGAATGGCTCACCTGCCAGTGAATCTGTTCCTGAACCTTTGCAGTCCAGAATATTAAAAATGTTATTACATCTCAGATGCTTTAAGTGACTACGAGGGAAAAAAATACCTAAACCAAATTAACCAGAAGAATGGAAGAGAGTTTTTTTTTCCTTGGAACTCAGGCTGCTCATGAATATGAAATTCCTTTTTGGTGATATTTGGTAGCATCCCAACCTACACTGCTTTTAGAAAACTTAGGCAACCCAGTTGGCCGTTTTTTTGTTTGTTTTTTTTTTTTAATTTAAAAATTCACACTTCCCACACCATTCTTTCTTCAAGCATCTGCCTTCCAACTCAATTCAGTTACTACAAATGACAATAGCGAAGTGAAATTGAGTGCAGAAATCTTCTTTCAAAGGAAGAAAAACAATTAGTAATTGCCTTGGATTAGAAAATTCTCCTTGACACATGTTCTGAAGCAGCTATATTATTATTTATCATAAGCATTTATAATGAGAGTCATCATGGACTAATTGTGAGCTAATTTTGAACTACTCTTTCTTTCTTCCTTAGAGAGAACCAGCTATAGAAAACAGTACAAGTCCCATTTCAATACAATAGTCACAAGTCCCTAGCCCATCTATAAACATAGCACAATACGCTTCTGTAGTCAGAGATGTCTCCAGCTGAAATTCCCACCTTCAGCAGCTTTATTGGCTTATATAGGTATCAATGGATTATGTAGAAATCTGTGTTCGAGCTGCAATTTATAAACTTGGAAGTGTGATCACACTGATTCATTGAGGTAAGAACTCTGGGCCAGAGCGGAATGGGAGTTCTGAAGATTTCTCTCTCTCTCTCTCTCTCTCTCTTGTTTTTTTTTTTTTTTTTTTCCACAAGAAGCAGAACTGTATAGTCATTTAAATGAGCCAGCCATGGGACATCTCCAAGTTCCTTTTCCGTCTGTAAATACCTGAAATGAGAGAGGGAGGGAAGACATCAGCTTGAGTTCTTTCTGGCTGCCAGAATGCAAACAGCATTTCAATACACTCTTAAGTGGAGGAAGGTTTTAGAAACTGCTGAGCATTAGCCACAACATCTGCAAGATTGATCCACAGCCTCAATTTTCTTGCTTCTCATCTTCTGTGATCCAGAGGGGGAGTCCAGGGCCATATCTAGCACACCAAACACTTCCACTTTAAATCTACTTATATAAAGCATATTTTCCAGAAGAACCTAGAAAACAGATGAAAATTGCTAGGATTTCTGTTGTGAGCAGAACCCACTCTATGACAGATTTTTCCAGCACTGTTCCCTATATTCTCACTGAGTTCAGAAGATCCAGCCAAGAACACATGGGCTGCAGTTCATACTTTAGTGACATCAAAGAGACAAAAGTGACTCCAAACTCTGGTGCAAAGTACTTCTAATAGCCAACAGCCAAGTTTGAGATGAAACCTGTAAAGCTGTCTGTAAGTTTGTCATTACATGCAGAAGACTGACTACAAAAGACGTGTTCCCCCAGACAGCAAAACTAAATGTTTTTTTTTTTCCTCTTTTTTTTTTTTTTTTCAGATTCTTCTTTTTACGTACACCACAGCAGTTCCAACTCATAACTCTCCTTTTGCCCATATCCTCTATTTCTTCCTTCTCTTCCTAGTTCCCTTCTGCAGACGCAAAAGAACAGGGTGGACTAACTAATGCCTTGTCCCCCTTGTACCTTTTGCTTCTGTGGAAATTTATCTACAAGATTGTTGCTCCCATTTTGAATTTCACTGAAAAATTAAAACTGGATTAAAAAAGTAAGGGAGATGGGCATCATAAGTGCACAAGCTTAGTTTCTTAGCTAATGATAAAAACTAAAGTTTCTACAATACCAAGATGTATTCAGCCAACTCAATCACTCTCTAAATAGCAGGGAGTAATTCTGGTTGTGAAACCTTGATTAAGCAATATGTCAGTTCTACAGGCAGCTTTTTTTTCCTGTGTCTTTGTCTAAAGAGAGATTTCTGGCAAGTATGTGTGCTGGGCATGGATTTTTTCCACGTCCTCATAGCAAATTCTAGGAATACAACACTGTCTTGTTTCCCACCCTTTTCCACCCCCTTTTGGTTGACTTTTCAGGGGTTTTGCTTGCATTTTAAGGAACTCATATTTCATTGACTTACACATTGTTAAGCTCTATTACATTGTTCTTCCTAATTAGTGTTTTCTTCCTACAGCTTCAAGGCAACCAAACTGAAGTTCATTTTTTAAAGCAGAGGTTTATACAGCAGAAGATTCACAAGATGTGGACAATTGATACCATATTTATCTGAACAGTTACTGTTTCAGTCAGCAATTCCTGAAACACAGGGATCACAGGATTCCTTTAATGTAGGTTTCTTCTTAATGCAGTTGAAGCAAATCTAAAATCTTAGATAAAATGGATCAGTATTTTTATCCAAGCTATAGGGAAAGAACAACAGCTATTTAACTGTCTGTTTTGATAGCCAGTCTGCTAAGTGACTAACAAGAAACTATAGGAATACAATTACTGAAGTGTGCTGGTACAAAAGAAGAAACTTGTTATTTCACTAAAGACAAAAGCAACACATATCTCCTTCCACTTTTCCTACCTATGTCATTCTGTTACATGTTTTTCAGACATCACATTTTCAGTAGCTAAAACACAACTGTTTACAGCAGTAAAACCAAGGCTGAGCTTACGATGGAAAATTCAGATTTTCTTTGCAATCATTTGGCATTTGTGGTAGGTTTTCATAGCATTAATATTAGTGCCTTTTCAAAGTGCCTTAAAAAAAAGTTCTGACAGTGTAATTTTACCAGGAAAGTGGGTGAGGTTTTAAAATATGAACAGAGAATCAACTTAAGTAAAAGTAACAAAGGGGCCAATGGTGTGGTAGAAGCTACAGAAGCTATTTTTGCTAATTTTAATATATAATGGACCTAGGAGAAACAGTTTCTACAGACAAGCTGATTTAAAAAGCAGAAAATTGAACTATTTAGGAAAGTGTTGTGTCCAGTTAGACTAGCTCATATATACAGTAAATTTCAAATTTTAAAATGGCACTTACTGTTTGGAAACAGAGCAGGGATTTTAAAGTGTTTGTCCATTTATACCTCATCCTTGGATATAATTATTCAAAATACTTTGATAAACATCCTAATATGATTTATGATTCTTACTGGCAAGTTGCTGTGGTTCTTCATTTTAGTTTCATGCTTTAGAAATAGAGAAAGACCAGTATTTACTTAACACACATGTATCCTCACTCACAAACACTGGTTTGGGCCATCTATATGGCAAAATAAGTAAACTGAGAGCTCTGAGATGGAGAATTAGTCACACTAAAATTGAAATTAATTTCATTTGTTAGACATGTGCTGCTTTCAAGCTTAAAAACAAAACAAAACAAAAAAAAAACTACTGTTAAGTATATGTAGTTATATATATATGTGCCAAGAATTCTGCCTGTTTCTGATGGCTGTGGACATGAAGGATCATTTTCTCCTTCAGCTTTACCTAGTTAACGTTGACTTAGCTTATTGATTAAGAAATGCAGGAAAATGATGATCTCATAAGTTTTACATACAGAATATGTACAGATAGAAATTATAACGAGCATAAGGCCCATACAGAACAAACATTCTTTTGACCAATATGCAGGATTTACCAAATAAGTTCACGACTAAAAATGTTTAAACAACTACTACTATTAATTCATTAAGCAAAATAAATATGTGGAGGAAATTTATGAATCCAGTTGTATCATTTGCTATCTTTGTCAATATTCCTTGTGTAAAGCTCTCTTTAGGTGGCTTTCAACATTGTTCACTAGAACATATATGTGATTTTTTTTTTTGATTGTCTTTATGTAAAAGCATGCCCTGTTAAATTCTTTGTCCTTCAGCTTTTAAACTGAGGAAGATAGGAAAAGGAAATTATTGTTTTGGTAGAAAACTGTTCAATGTTTAAAGAGCAGGAAATTCCCAGAAATGTTTTAAGCACACATAAATTTTCATAGTAACCATAAAAAAAAGCCAAAAAGTTGAAGAAAGTTACCTGAAGGCAAGTAACAAGCAAGCGTTTGGAGGAAAGGAGTCAGAATGGAAGAATCATAGAATCACAGAATCATTAAGATTGGAAAAGACCTCCAAGATATGTGGGCCCACCATCACCCTACTACCAATGTCACCCACTAAACCATGTGCCTAAGCACCACATTCAACCTTTCCTTGAACACCCTCAGGGATAGTGACTCCACCACCTCTCATGTGGTGTTGACATTTTACTAGGCATAATATCAATAGCTTCTGTGGCTCAGTTGGCCATTCTGTATTCAAATCCATCTGTTAAAAAATAAAATAAACAAAACTCTGTATCCGATAATTTCACTTGATAACTTTGAATTAATTTTATTCTATAATAATATATTATAAAAGTGTTTATATATCTATACATTCAGTATTAAAATAATAATAATAATAATAATAATAATAATAATAATAATAATCTTTCAACTAAAAAAGTTCATCCAGGCTTTGGTTCAGTCTGGGAAAATAATCTTGGGAAATTAAGGGCATTGAGAGAAGAGTTACCATAACATGTACCTGTTTAAAAGATGTGGCTTCTATGTTCTAGCTATTTGTCTACTTTTATACACTTATGGTGGTGTAATAATGCAAACTCACCTGTAACAGCCTTGTTCAGTAACAAATGTTACCAGAAGTTTTTTCATACTTCTTATGATGTCCCATCATGTCATCATTGCTATTTACTACTACCCCACTGTCAACACCCCCCCCCCCAAATAAATAAATAAATAAATATATCCAAAGGCAAAATATGGTCTCAGGTGATGTATAAAGTCATCTTTTCAGCACAAATATGACAAGGCAAGCTGTTCCAGTGCCTGACTACTCTTTCTGAGAAGAAATGTCTCCTAATTTCCAGCATAAACCTTCCCTGGTACAACTTCAGGCCATTCCCTCTAGTCCCGTTACTACCTGTGAGAAGAGGCCAACCCCCAGCTCCCCACACCTTCCTTTCAGGTAGCTGTAGAGAGCAATGAGGTCTCCCCTGAGCTTTCTCTTCCCCAGACTAAACAATCCCAGTTCCCTCAGCAGCTCCCCATAGGACTTTTGCTCCAGGCCCTTCACCAGCTTCATAGCCCTTCTCTGGACACACTCCCGGGCCTTGATGTCCGTCTTGTAGTGAGGGGCCCAAAGCTGAACACAGTACTCGAAGTGCAGCCTCACCAGAGCAGAGTACAAGGGGACGATTGGAATATGTTGGCTAACAGGAAACTATGTTGAAACTGGTGCAGAGAGGAGTACAGAAATCAATGTTGAACAGGATCAGGTAAAAACCTCAGCAGACACTTCTGATAAACAGTCATAACAGAAGCACCATAAATGATCTATAGCAAGAGTGCTTACTAGTAAGCATGGCCAGAATAGCCCTGTGCTGAACAATGCTTGAAAGCTGAAGACAAGGTAGGGAAAAGAATTAGTTGAAAACAACAACAAAAGCTAGAAACCTAGTCACTTATGAGGAAAGTGATGATGATAAAGAAAGCAAGGAGACTGTAAACAGGCAAAAACCAAAGATGATGGGGCACTACCTATGCACATCACATTTCTACTCCTAAAACAACTGAGAATTGCATGGCTGTCTACTGTAAGGATATTTTTTGGTGAATAATCTGATTAACATATGTTCACAGCAATGGAGAATCAGTCACTCATTTTCCCCAAGTAAGCTCTTTCCTGTGAGGATTACTGTTCTGCCCACTGCATTATAGTTATGTGTTCCAACAAAGATCACTTAAAATCATCACCTACAAAAACTGTTTAGCTTTTTGGTAATTTGAGACTAGCTGTTGCAAAATAAAATAAAATAAAATAAAATAAAATAAAATAAAAATGGAACATCCTTGTATGACAGAAAATACTCCTCGCATAGAGGAGATGGATTCATTGCAGACAAGGCAGAAGAACAATAGACTCACTGTTGAAGAAAGACATAAATAATTGAGAACGTCTGCAAAGGGACTAAGTTCTCAGAGAAACTGGCTTTTAGCCACTTGTAAATTAAGTGTGAAGAGCACAGAAGTAAGAGCAAACAAACCCGAAATTATCAGGAAAAGCAAGAGCCAAATACTAGTTCCATTCAGGCAGTCAGGATATTAGCCGTAGCTCTAGGTGAATCATAGCACAGACATTTTCTATGAGTTTGTAACAGCAGACTACAATATTGTTTCACTGCATGACCTCTGTGTGTGTGTATATATGTGCACACATGCACGCATGCCTGTGCACACATGTATATATAAAATCAGGCATACTTCAGTATCCAGTACATGAGTATAAGGCACTATTCATAGTCTCCATCTGGGGGGGAACCCCAGGAAGTCCAGTCTGGAGTAACACGTTCCACAACATCTATTTATTCAAGCCCATATATATCTTCATACATTGTGTTCACAGCTCCCTAGCCTCATGCAAGCCCTGCTACACTTCAAGGCCTCACAGCCCTTTTCTTCCAAGAGCTGAATCTTGGAAGTCTCCAACACAAGGCTCCATCTGCCCTTAAGCTGTAGGAAACTTGAGACTCTCATTTCTCCTGGAGTCTAGACCCCTTTGCTGATGCTATGAAGAAAAAGAAAAAAGAAAAAAAAAAAAAGAAAGAAAGAAAAAAAGACCCAGACAAATATAGAAGAGTGCTGCCTTTCTCAGGAAGATCTGCCCACTCTGAAAATGGGCAAGCCCATATCTGTAAGCACCTTTCCCTCTCCTTCTCTCCTTTTTTTTTTTTTTTTTTTTTTTTTGCCTCCCACATCGGTTGTAGGAGGAGAGGGGAAAGAAAGCCAAAGAGAAAAAAGACCAGACAGTACCATCTCTGGAGGTGACACATTGATCCTATCTGTGAGCCCCTCAGCCCCCTGTCTCCCCTTTCTGAAAGAGTAAGATACACATCCTGCTTTATCAGTGCCAACCCAGGGGGCAGAGAGCTGGCAGGCTGTCCCCTGTGTAGGACATGAAGGTCTTGACAACTTACCTGGTCCACAAGCAATAGTCTTTCTTACTCCACAGAGTTACAGTTTACCATCAGGATTGTTGCAAAGCTCATAGCCCTGAACAGACTTACAGAAAAGAGGGATATTTTGTTCCCACCACAATAGCTCAGAACACTAGAGACACTCAGAACACCCATTCTTCCCTCTGTCCTACCAGGACTAAAAACTGCCCAGCTAAGAATAAGAAACGTATTCATTCACTGCAGCTGAAAACCAACTCAGACATGAATCACAGACATCAGTCAACCAGGGTCTCTTGCTCCAGTAGAGGTGATCCCCGTTACTCTCATGCCCTACCTCATTCCTATGCCTTTGTCTCAGGTTTCCTTACAAATAGTTGCCCTTGCACAGCGAACAAGAGTTCTGGAGAACCTTACGCAGGGTCAACCAATCAGTCAGTCTCTCCCCCTATACATCTCCTCTCTTCTTCCACCCCCTCCCAGCTAACATAACAGTATATCTCACCCCAAAGCTCAGCAGGGTTTCTGGCTAGAAATCCATCATGCCAGTGGAGCTTGTCCTTTAACACTTTTCTGACTAGCTGCTGCAAGGTGTGTTATTTAAGATAAAAGATTAAACAGGGATGAAAATGCCCTTACTAACGTGATTGCAGATTTTCTGGGTAGTATTTATGGAGAACTCCAAGTTGGACCTTTTCCTTTAGAAGTGTGCTTAATAAAGAGGTACATAACACATATCAGAATACAGACAGGCGTTTTTGTGCATCTCCCCCCAATGGCATCTTCTGCCATCAGTTACTGCAAACTGCAGGGACATGTGAGAAGGTACTCCCAGAGACACAACCCTCACAACAACCATTTTAGAATGTTTAGTTTGAGAAACACTCAGCAGCTACACTGATTTGCATTTTAAAAGTACTATCCCCCTATTACTAAAGTATATTCTCTAAAGAGAGCTTGGTTTGCTTAAACCCTTCTGTTAAAACAAAATGAAACAAAACAAAACAAATAAACAAACAAAACAAACAAACAAAATAAAATAAAATAAAATAAAATAAAATAAAAAACAGGAGATAATGGCTCCTCCTTTGAAAGGATACCTTGAATGAAATAGGAAACAACCTTTGTCCCATCTAAAATGTCCAGTTTTACATAAAATTGTACGTCATCTCTGTCATTTCAGCCCCATGCAGTTTTTGGCAAATAAATCAAAAAGTGCTGAGCTTCTATTTTACAAGAGTGGGTGGAGCTTACAGTGGTGGTTAGGCCTTGGCAGATCTCTGTTACTGAAAACTAGATGATGTGCAATGATGGGAGTGGTATCTTAGTGTAACCACATGATTTCCTGTGGTTTCTACATGATGAGCTATTTTTTTCCTTTAATCCCATTTCTATCTCTCTCTCTCTCTCTTTTTTTTTTTTTTTTTTTTTTTCCCTCAGTATCTCTGTTTGTGTGTGTCTGTTAGTTTTGGTCTTGTTGCACACTTCTGTAAGTGTATGTGAGATTGACTGCTTCCTTTTTCTCTCAGTCTGGCTGTGTTTCCCTGTCTTTTTGCTGCATTTTTTTTCTGACCATAATGACGTGGTCTTTTTGGAGTCCGTCTACCACTTTCCACGAAGTTATAGTCATTACTTGTTAGAGGCAGCCCACTCACTCCAGTCTGTCATCCTGTTCACATGCATGCTCCTTGTATAATTGCAAAAAAGGCTAGCATGCTAGCTCTGTAAAGCATGAATGAGAAAATAAACTCTTTTTCCTTTGCTCTTGTTCATCTTACCTTGAACTGAAACACTTACTTGCCCTTGGAAGGGACCATGCTGCAGCATTAACCCCTTTACTAAAAGCAGCCCTAAGTAAAGTACCATTCCTCTGCAAGGAGATCCAGCACACTCCATCCAGTCAGGGATTGACCTGTGGCAAAGTTGTGTTGCTCCTTCCTTAACTTAGACACCCAAAAAATGTGTGGTTTCAGATTTTGTGAGGTTAATCAGCCTGCTGTCAACATGCAGGAATCTGTTTCACACAACATCACGTACCAGTATCAATCCCTAACTTGTCAGCATCTCATTGTTTAATATAAATGCTTATTTCTGAACTGTTTCAAAACTGATTATTGTCATTATTTCAAAGGTAATACTTTAATTCACTCATTAAGTTCAGACACCTTTACCATCAGTGCATAAATAGTACTGCCAGAAAGGGTGGCCAAGACAATCTGCAAGAGCCAAAGACTTTTTCCTATGTGCCTTCCACACCTAGCCTACTGCCAAGAGTGATTTAGGTCATAGTTACAGTAGCAAGTAATTGCACCAGTTTACACTGGTATGCTTAATAATTTTCTTTGTCTAATTCATTACTGCAACCTTTAGCTGAATGACAAATTAAGCCAAACATGTTTTTATTTAAATCTCTGTACTGCTGATGTAACCATTTTGGGTTTGAATATGGAATCTTCTGCTCAGGAAAGATTGAACTTTAGTTACTCTCATAAATGTCAATGGCTGGCAAACAAATTTTGCCTAAATGTGAGCATTAAATATCTCTGGACTGTGTACAGCCCAGATATACCACTGTTACAGATTTTGTAAGGCTGGAAGACAAGGAGACAGAAAAAGCTCCCATTAATAGCACACAGGGAGTGTGTCCAGCATGGACCAAGTACCCAGCTGTGGCAGCAGATGCCTGAGTAGACTTATTTTGTCCCTTAGGCCAAGGTTCGCCTTCAAGTATTTTGTTTTATCTTAAAATTAAGCTTAAAAAGAAAATAAAAAGCCCAGAGTGAACTGAGATTGCAAGAACTAGATGTTCAGAAAGCCACATTTGCCTTGTGGGCTCACGAGCTCATTGTGATCTCGCTGCGGTCCATGCACAGAGCATCTCCTCTGTGGCAGAGCGCCGCGCTCCTTC
This sequence comes from Stictonetta naevosa, assembly GCA_011074415.1. Taxonomy (NCBI): domain Eukaryota; kingdom Metazoa; phylum Chordata; class Aves; order Anseriformes; family Anatidae; genus Stictonetta; species Stictonetta naevosa. Next base: position 42,053,531 of record CM021729.1, read on the forward strand.
CTTCGGAGGTCAGCAGCAGGAGCTGTGCCTGCTGGGCCCTGCTGGCTGCTCCTCTCCTCCTCCATCTCCATAATTATAACCTGCTTCTGCAGGTCTTTCCTCCCACTCTTCAGGCCATGTTTTCAAGCTCGTCCTTTCGCTAGCAATGTGTACACTGAGGAGCAACACCCTAAGAGCAACTGCGAGCCTCCTGGGCCAGATCCAGGTTGGACCTGTTTGATTCACCGCTCCATTGAGCATTCCCTTGGCAGGGGAGGATGAAGTGGGCTTATGGGCTCTAGCCACTTCCCTCACGGCCTTGAAAGGAAGGCGTGTGCTTGGCAGTGAGGCGCAGGTGACGCACCAGCAGGCACGCTGCCCCAGCCCGGACAAAGTTGTTCCCTGGGGCTACGGAGAGCTGCAGACAAACTGAGGCAGCTCTCAGTGAAAGGGGACGGAGCCTGCTGTGAAACCACAGGGTCGCTGGCCAGCCCTGGTGCTCGCACAAGGGACGTAAGCAACTATTCAGGAGCCCGCTGCTGGACCGGAGCACACAGCTGCAGCAGCCCCAGGTCCGCTACAAGCATGTGCTTAGGTTTTCACACTGACAGATATACCAGCCCCAAATACACTCCCACAATCAGAATAATCTGTAAACATCTCTCAGTTCTGAAATCCAGCCCTGTGAAGATTGAAAATTGAGCAACTTACAAAAAATTATATTATTCAGTGCGTATATTTTCCAATTCTTACATAACGTTCCAGAGATATACTTTAATTATGACTTTTACACTTTAGCTTCAGTTTTACTTTACATAATTATAATGGCTATATCCAACACACAGAGTATATATTTTGCAGATGTGAAATTTTGTTATTATAATGTGGAGGGGAAGTAGTTAAACTAATTGACAACATCACGTGGAGTAGTTAAATTCATCAGATACACTGGAGGTTTGTTATTTTTACATCTTGTTTTCCAAGTTATCACTAGTATCATATTCATAGCTTTTTTAAAAAAATAGGAAAAAGCAGATTACTGTATATACAAAATAGTTCAGAGTAGTTGCCTGAATGCTGTTAAAAACAGGGTTAGCAAAAGGTAATACTCATAGGAAAATTACCGTAAGGACATCAAGGACTACAGTATGTCTGCAAATTACTTGCAATATCCCAATATAATCACATTTTTACTGGGGAAAAATGCACTTCAGCAACTACTATTTTTATTTTAGTTTTTAAGACCTCAAATGTAGAAAATAAATGGATGTACATACAAGTACTCACAACATATGGTGGGTATTCCCTTGCTTAGGGTGTGCAGGTATCCACTTTTGGAATATTATTAAAGGTTATTGATATAGTACAAAAAAGTTCCATTTTTTTTTTCCATTATCCATCAGTGGATCCTCCTCTCCCCAAATTTTCTGTGACCAAGTTAACTTTAGCTTTAACACAAGCCTTCTAGACAGCCCACAGGCAGTGTTATCAGACTCATCTAATGCAGTGCCCAGTTTATGGCAAAGGGGCAGCTACTCTCCTGCAGCCAGGTAGTCCATCAGCACAAACCCCACAGCCAGCTGAATACAAAGCCTTTATGTTCAACTTATGACCGAAGCATATGAGAGGCACCTGCAGTGGTCCTCAGTATGGCTGATTCTACAGTGATGCCTTTGACTGTCCCATACACTTTCCAGACATAATTACTACACTAGAATTGTTTAACTTGAAACGGATTGTTTACTGCACATCAGCACAGCTAACTGGATAGTGTAAGCAATGGCTACATTTCAGAACAGAGTATTCTGAGTAATGTTAAGGAAAGCAAGCTGTTATGTAGTCTGAACTGTTTATGATACACTAGACATGGTCAAGAACAATTTCCACAAATAAGAAGCTTTCTTTTCTGGATGATGTTTACCGACAAACTGATAGATACAAATGAATAGCCTGAAACAGATTCCATTGCATATGGAGCAATCCCATTAACTTAAAGTAGAAATACCTACACTTTTAAATTATTTTTTAACTTCACATTCAATCAAATTCAGCAGTGCAATGAAATGTCAAATGCAACACAATGCTCCTGGTTGCTTGGGTCAGCTAAGAGCAAAACGGTTCTCTTTTTCCGAGTAAGGTTGTTGCAGCCAACATAGTTCTCTGCGATCTGTCAGATCATATTGCTCCCTGCCCCTTCAGACCTCTGTGATACCTGCTGTGTGTAGGAATAGAGAGTGGGTACCTCTTTCTGCTTTTCTCACTCACACATACACAAGTCAGAAGAGGTTTCCATTAGTATCTCAAAATATTCTTCTTTCTGATCCATGTTGCTTCTGGTATGTTCTGCTCTGAGTTGGGAGTTTGAACTACATTCATACTAACCCCTTACAGAGCTATGTATGAGTTCCTGTGATTGACTTTGTTTATTTATACAAAGCTGATAAAAACAAGCAATCAAGTTATTGGTTCCTTACAGTTATCAAAGTGCAAAAGAGATTTAATTGATCTTGTATTACAAGTTGAAAAAGTTTTTCGGTGGTGGTTTTTGTTTGTCTGTTTTCCTCAACAATTATGCTTAACTGTTTCAAACTTATCCAAACCTGAGTTTAGATTGTTTAAATTTTCTGATTTTTCTAGGCCACTGTTTTGCATTGCCCTACCTTCTATCATCAGGCACAGAAGGGTGGTTATATATTCCAGTTTTTATATATTTTCATACGCAATTCAAAGGAAAAAATGTGTGAACAAATAAAACACGATATCAAAGCTCCCACCACTACAATAACCCTGACAAAAACACACTTTCAGGCCTAACATACAAAAGCTCTTCAGCACTGTAAACATTTTGTCACTACAAAGAGCAACACTTGACCACTTTTTGAAGGCAGGCAATCCTATCTGAAAGAAATATAAGACTCCCACTTAAGCTTTGTACATGTACATGTACAAGACTGTCAGGTCTGTAATTCCCAGCATGTCCAGCTCTGCTCTTGAATCAACAGTAAACAGGATTCAGGTGGCAGGAGGTAGGTTTTGTTCTCTAACAATCTTGTGTTATGTCCTTCACGTGCTCCCACATCTACATGTGCTCTTCTAGCTGTGAGTTCAACCCCTAAAAATAGAATTTGCATGCAGTGTGTTACAGCCTGAAGCTGAGCACACTGTCTTATCTACAGAGAACTGATCTTATGTGAACTTTCTTTCCTCGTAATATAACTCTATCATGTGGGGATCAGATGTAGTTGTGGCAATAAGCAAAGACAAAATACAGATCTTACACACTTGTCTTGATTTTGGAAACTGAAATCAATAGAAATTGTCCAGTGGTCTAGAACAATAAGCACAATTAATAATATAACCCTAATAAAATTACTTCATTTTATTTGTTTAGCTTCCTGAGTCACGATTCTACAGAGATGAAATTTTCTTTTCAGCAGAGGGCTTGGAGATTTAGAAATCTCTTTCCTAGAGAAATAATGGGCAAGATTTTCATTACTAATAAGGAGAAAAGGGACCTAACTGAGCCATTTCCCAGGAACCCCTCTCTGGTACTCCAGAAGGATTTTAGAAATACGCACCTCTTTCACTTCCAGTTTTTGAAAGGAAAATGGCAGGAAATTACACAATCATTTAGCTTTTCAAGAAAATATTTATATTTCCTCTTGTTATATCTGAAAAATGAATAGTGCTTGTGGACCTCACCTCACTCAGCACAGGCAGGTCTTTCTAATAAATTCGCTATCAAACTGTAGATGGTAGCTGTATGTCTTCATATGCAATGGAAAGACACTTTCCCTGGGTGCATGTTATCTAAACTGTGTTAGCTGAGTGTAACTGTGGAAAACCAAAGACCCGTACACTGAAAATTAAAAGCTGTCCAAACAGTCTCTGGTATATCCAGCAATTGATATACATGCTTGACAGGACAGGGAAAATAGCTTTATGGTTACTTATAGGTAGGTTGCATTTCAGCAGTGATAATGATTTGTCATTAATCCCTGCTCTTAAAATCTAGCTGCTAAAATGAAAATGTAAGTTGGCAAAACTCATAAATTCATTATATGGGAGACTCTCCTATTCTGCTGTGGGAAAATCAGTTCAACCATCAGTCACTGCGTAATACCTTGGTTGTTAATAGCTCTATTGTCGTTTATGACAAAGTGATCTAAGCACATTAGGAAGACTGTAGGAAGAGGTAATGAGCTTTACTGGAGTAGCTGATATACTTAGGTACTCAACTTACTGAAAAGGATTTACCAAATAGCTTTATGAAGAGGAATTAAACGACCGACCAGTCCTCCTCCCTTTTCCAGCTACCGATTGGCATGCTAAGACAGGAACAATGCATGCATGCCCAAACAGCCATTGAAATTGATTGCAGAAATGTTTTTCTGTTGGTCTTGGTGGATTTTTATGTGTTTTTTGTTGTTGTTGTTGTTGTTGTTGGTTTTTTTTGTTTGTTTGTTTTTCTGTTTCACTTTGTTTTGGGAGGGAGAGGAGGGTTGAATGGGTAGGGTCTTCAAGGAAGATTTGAAAAACACTGTAAATCAAAAGGAGATTGATTTATTAGCATGCTGCCATTACAGAATCATCAAATATGCCCCTGTTGTACTTCTTCACAAAGAGGTAAAGAGAATGAGATTGTTAAAGTGGTGTTTGGCATAATCCACAATTGTATCTCTAAATTTGAAAACTTATAGTTGAAAATATTTAAAGTTGAAAATATTTAAAGTTGGAAAACTTATAGTTGAAAATGTCAAAGAACAAATACACCCTCTATTTAGTTTTGCCTACATGAAACAAAATGCTCTGTAAAATAACCTCCAAATAACATCACAGTAGACTTTAGGTAGTTGAGCTTCCACTGTGACCATTTCATTGCAAGAAAATACACCTGGAGTTACTGAACAGTGTTGCTGGGAAGAGAACAGCATAATCCAGCTTTCCGCCCTCGTGGTGGAGGCAGCCAGCCACATCCCAGGCTGTAGTAACAAGGGCGTAACCAGCAGATCTAGGACAGTAATATTTCTCTATTAGGCACTAGTGCAATGTATGGCATCCGGTTTGTGTCTCCCTAGCATAAGACCAACATGGCTATGCTGGAACAAGTCCAGCTGTCTCCAGGATGGTCAGGAGGCTGGAGCCCTTCACAGGTGAGGACAGGCTGAAGAAGGTGAGTTTGATTGACCTGGAGAAGAGAAAATTCACAGGAGACGTTACTGCCGCCTACAGCTGATCCCATTGGAGGGTGAAGAGAAGATGGAGACAGACTTTTCTCAGAGGTGCAAGGACAGGAGGCAGGAGGCACAAGTTTCAACAGAGGAGATTCCAACAAGATATTTTGTTTTACTGGAGAACAGTCGCATGCTTGCACAGCTGCCCAAGAAGATCTCTAACCTTGCAGATATTCGACACAGCCCTAAGCAATCTCTTTGTTAACCAACACATTCTGCTAATGCTTCTGAGCATAGATAAAATAAACAAATACATAAATCCTCTCTTGATCTTCCCTAGAGAGAAACCTGTGAAAAGTTGAAAACAATACACCATATGGTAACTTTACACTGTTGTGATAACTGCTGGTATAATTGTGACACCAATATCGTATGATGCTTCAAAGGAAGAAGCTGAATTTTTGTACTCAACCAAGTCTTCTGACTGTCTTTTGAAGTTAACAATAGTGGAAGTTGTTTGTCCACATGTACAGTAGGAGCTACAATGACTACAAATAATGCTTTTAATAGTGTAACCCATAAGCTTAGGTCACAGGGATAAGGAGACACAAAAAAATCACAGTTCTTCAACTGTTTTAAATATCTCATTGCTAAAATTCTTTCACTGTATATTTTGCTACCTTGGCCACTGCAACATGTCTTTTTGCTACATGACACCCGGAAATGGCCCTTTCTCAGGGAAGTAAAGCTTTGGAACAAGCAGACAGAAACATCTGAGCTTGGAGTCACAAACAGAAGAAAGAACTTCAGAAAGCAGTAAAGAAACTAAGGCAGAAAGATCTGAAATGACAAAGAAGGAAGGGAAAAAAAAGTGATCTTATGCCAACCATTTTTAAGAAAGGAAAGCAGAAATGCTATAATACAGTCTCCTGACACTGAGAAATGCAAATGGTAAACAGAGGAAACATCTCATTTTACACAACTGGCAAGTACAGAGTAATGTTTTATGGCCAGTATACGTAGCTTATGAGGCAGTTTTCAAGACTGACAAAAACTGCCCAAAATTTAAACAAATATAAAAAGCAAGGAAAATAATTAAAATAAAAGACACAAATCTTAACCATTGGTAATGTCTAGCCAAAAACAGAGTGACAAAATAGAAATGTTGCTATTAATGGTAATTCTAATTCCTCCTTTATGAAATTCACCCCTTGGCTGTAAGGCAAATACCATGAAGAAAGCTACATTCTGCCATGTCATCGAGCCTCTAAAAATGCATGTTATCACCCATAATAATATCACGGTTCCTATAGAACCTATTAAAGGATGACAGCCAATGATGTTGCTTCTCAAAAACTATTTGATTAAAAAAATGACTGTGAATGTATTAAACATCAGTGTGGCACTGCCAATTTGTTGTTGATATGTTCAGAAATTCGGAGGCTGATTATTAGTTATACTGATATAAATCTGAAGCTGAAGTTGATCACAAGAAACCAAGGGCATGGGGAATCAGCTCCTAAGAGTGGGGATAAAATTTATAAATTCACTTCTTTTTTTTTGTGACAAGGATACTGAGACTAATGTCACAAGATTAAAATACTATAGGTCTGTTTTCATTTACATTGGAGTCTGAAGTGATCATCAGAGTCAGACACAGAATTACTAAGATTAGGAACTGACACAAGTCTTTCTGCTGTCTCAAACTGGAGACAAATAAACGTACTCTAAGACACAATGTTCCCACTCCAGCCTTTGTAATTTTTTGTCCATGTGGAATAGATTGTAAAAAAACTGGATTTTTTTTTTTTTTAAATCTTTTTGCCATGGCTTCATTGTGTGCAAAGCTTGGATGTTAACATTTAATTCTCAATATCACTTTTCTGAATTTAAACCTATAATACCTATTTAAAGAGACAAGGCAAGATTTTTAAACCAATCTACCAAAAGTGGAGAATCTCAATGAAAATCAAATCCGTGAAACGAAAATATAAGCTAGTTCAGGTACTGGTTATCAAGGTGCCAGGACAATGCTGCACCAAATCCCACAACTCCCTTGGAATTCTTGCACTAGCCTAAGTAACAAGCTGGGAGAAGTTGCAGCACCAGTAGCTTTCCCACTACATAAAACAGATGTATTTTCTACTACCTTGTTGTCTAAGGCACAGTGACTTCAGCATGGGTCAGAAACCTGCGCTTCACAGATCCTGTCTTAGCACTGATAATAAGTGTTCTTTGTCTCTGCCTTGAAAAGCCCTTAACCTTTCACTCCCTTCTGTTCCTGCTAAACCATGGAGATAACAATGCAGGCCTCTGAAGGCACGATGAGGATTGATTAGTCTGTGTGCCAAAAGGGGAAAAAGAAAAATTACAATGAATTGTCAGCTGCTTGCATCGTGACACTGACACAAGAGCAGGAGCCATGGCAGCCACAGATATCAAAGCTGTAGAAATGACATCAAATCTATATTTTAAAAATAATAAAATCCAAAACTTTGCTGCAGAAAGTAGTTCTGAAATTCTGTAGAAATCCAGAAGCACTGAAAATAGGATGTAAATTATAGGAAAGAAATAGCTTTGTTTTCATGAAAGCTGTAACAGTAAGAGTAGACATTTGCTGGTATTTACAAACTAAGCATATTTCAATAAGCCAGGATGAAAAAAAAATGACATTTTGTATCAAAGAAATTTTTGGTCATGGCCACACACCCAGTCATGTTGTAGATCCAAGGGTTTTGGATTCTTTCCTGCAGTCCTTGGGATCTATGGGCTGCCTTTTGGTGGTCACTGACATGGGCTGACAAATTTGTTGATCTTTGCACCAAAGTAACTGAGTGTAAATTCCTAGAAAATGGTCTACAGATCATAACAGAGTTTACATCTCCCAGGCTAGACCTCTTGAAAGTGTCCAATGAGATCACTGCTCGCATGTGCAGTTCTAGTACCTCTACATAGATCTTCTACCTGCAAAATCCCTGTGTAACAATCCCATCAGGCCCACAGGTCCAAACTAATCTAGTACCTACAAGTCACCTTCTGGAAACATGGGTGGTAAAAGCTGACTAAGCTATGATTCACAGACTTATTTTTTTTCCAAAATCAAGCATTATGTATCTCTACAGAATAAAAAGCAAGCAGAGCAAGGAGAAAAATAAGTTATTTTTACACATTTTTTTCTTATTAACACCAAATTGTTTTCTATACAGTCCATCTCTGGTAAGGGAGAAGTCTGCCTTGCTGCCAACTACATCAGTTGTTTGATGGTTCTTTTTCTCTCTCTGTTAGCACAGCTGTACTTCTGGATCCCAACCCAGAATTATAAAGCCGTAGAATGATTTGGTTTGAAAGGGACCTTAAAGATCATCTAGTTCCAACTCCTTTTCCAAGCCAGAGACACCTTCCACTGAGTTAGGGTGTCCAAAGCCCCATCCAAACTGGCCTTGCACACTTCCAGGGATGGGGTATCCACAGCTTCTCTGGGCAACCTGTGCCAGTGCCTCACCACCCTCACAGTAAGAATTTTGTTCTAATCTAAATCTACCCTCTTTTAGTTTAAAACCATTACTCCATGTCCTATTGCTACATTCCGTTGTAGAGAGCTTTCTTGTTGTCCCCTTTTAGGCACTGGAAGGCCACTGTAAATTCTCCCTGGAGTCTCCATCTGAGAAAGCCCAGCTCTCTCAGCCTGTCTTTGTAGGAGAGGCGCTCCATCCCTCTGATCATCCTTGTGGCCCTCCTCTGGACTCACTCCAACAGGTCCATGTCCAGGCCCTAGAGCTGAATGCAGTACTGCAGATGTGGTCTCACAAGAGTGGAGGAGAGGGGGAGAATCACCCCTCTCAACCTGCTGGTCATGCAACTTCACCTACCTTTAAAGGAGAGCTCAGATCCTCCTAGTTGCGTGACAATAGCAGACACATTTCTGTGCAAGTCCAGCACATGAGAACATACACAGCAGTAACCCCTGAATGGTTCTTGCAGAGCACACAGAGCTATTGGTTTCTGTGGCTGCTTTAAAGCTAGCTCACGTTGTAGCTAGCTAAACACCAGTTGCATCCAAACCTCTGAGTGCAGTGGATAAATATCATCAGAGCAGTTCTCACACACATACACCTCACACATTGCAGAGAACACACTCCCATCTCAGTTCACTGTTTGGGACAGTATTTTGCTTTATGGGTCATAACTAGATATAAAAGTCTTAAAATCTTGACTGGAGTACAACAGTGTTATTCCCTCATGCCTACCAAGAGTCTTCTCTTTGTCCTTATTTGGCTTTCTTTCTCTGCCTTTGACTTAAACTCCTTGAAGTTAGATTGTTTGCCAAACAAACTAACATAAATGTGGTGTTTGCAAAAATTTACACATACTACTTCTTTGTCCACAGTGCATAAGTATATTTGCTCCACTAACATCAAGAAATACTCATTTCAATGAGAGTTTTTAAAGATTGCATAGGATTTTCTACAGAAACCAATGTAATAAGTGAGAGTCTATACCAGAGTGATGCAGACCTACAGAGCAGCCTGAGCACAGCTGCATTAGCACACAGATCCTCTCTTTCCAGTCTCATTAATATTTCAAGTCATTCCTCAGTGAACACTTATTCTTATGAGGCACAGCAATGTGCCAGAGACTGCTTTGTGGACTGGAATAGTACTGTTTCCATTCGAAGTCTGGTCCAGTTTCTCCAGGGAAAGTAAAAGTGAGCTATCAAAAAAACGAACTGCCAGCATGTCTTCAGAAAACTTCTGCTGGATTTTGAGAGGGCTAAGGAAAAATCCTCTGCCGTGATATGGGAACTGGTGTGAATTTCCTCTTTTTGCCGTAGTGAATTTAGCAACATCCACAGATAGATTGACTTAAAGTGACTGCCCGGCAGTATTAAATTCCCCTTAACAGACTGACTTATCCCAGTGGTTTACAAAAATATCTTCTTGGAATGCTTCCAAACATACCAGAGATGCTGGCAAGCTCAGTCCCCAGAATAGTCCTCAGCTAGCAACTTCCAGGCTCCACACAAGAATCAAATTGCCTCACTTGAACACTGGTCTACGTTCTTTTTTGGTTGAAGACATTACCTCCCTCTTTCAGTGTAATTATGAAGAAAAGTTGTCTTCTTTTAAAATAAAATCAAATCCATGGTGACTTCAAACAAACAGACTCTGATACAGGAGAGAAATCGTAGGCCAGAGGGAGAAAAGCTGTTAATGCAGCTTCATAAATATTGACAACATGTTGCTTTAGGCAGTAATGATGTAACAACAGCAACATTTTTTGTATGCCGCCCTGTCATTAGCTTTGGTTAATAGTCTGGAAATTTGTGTTAGCTTTGATCGAGGTGCCCTTGTACAGGTCAAGAAGGAGCAAAAGCCAGTAGTACCTCATGACTTCTGGAAAATATTGTCCCATTCTGCCCACTCTGTCTCAAAGGTTACTGCCCCCGTGACACAGAGAAGCAGAGCTGTGCTCGTGTGCCAGCAGTGACAGGCTGTAGCCCTGTTCCTTTCTTTCTCATCATGGACTGAGTTTGGAGCCTTCCTGTGAACTATGACAGCCATAGTGAAGAGCCACCCCCCTGTCCCACTGCCTCTGCCGCAAATAGCTGCAACCTTTAACCGATGGACAGGACAAGCAGCAAAAGGAAATAAATAGCTCCAAGTGCCACAGTGAGAGTCAGGGCCTCAGCGCGGGTGAGTCAGCACAGCCCCAGCTGTACCAGCTACGGGGCTGGCTTTGCTCCTCCATTTACAGGCTGCAAGCCAAAACACAAAGGGGATACTTCCCAACTGCCTGTCATTGTTATACTGAGTGCAAAATAGCTGTATCTAAGGCTTTTGCTTAAAACAGGCAGCATGCTGATTCCCTTCCTCACTCCATGAAATGTTTCACAAGCCAGGCAGCACCAGGATTGTTTTCACGGTTCTTGTGTGTACAGGAGTGTGGCCTTTACTTCCTGGCAGTACATCAGGTGTTATTTCCACTATGATATTTCAGTACTGCTAAACCGTGCTTGCAAACATCTTAGACTGTAAGTCATTCTACTGAATTTTATGCCATCTTTTAAATGTTTCTTTCCCTCAATAGATCATGCAGATACGTTTTTATTTACATTAACTTCTAGGAATGTTTTTTCATTGTACAAGCACTTTCAGAGATACTTCTCTATGAAGGGGGTGGTGGTTTTTCATTGATTCTTACTGCTGATATTTCAGTCATCCAATTAGGAAACGGGAACAATGCAATGTGACCTGCACACTAAATAAACAGACTGACTGAATGCTTGAAATACACAGTCTGAAATTCATGCAAGACTGAGATTTGTTTGCATTAGCTGTTGTAAGAACAATGTAAAAACTTATCTTAGTAGAAATCAGTTTTGGCAAAAAAGACAAAGATAGCCCAAAGTCATTACGTATTTTATTCACAACAAAGATTATGGTCAGTGATTTGTTAGTATTAAGTAGCTTAATCACCTTTTAATACTAAGAAAGAGCATTAAACCTCTGGAAAAAAAAAAAAATGCATTTTTTCTCCTGAAATTTTCTAGAGCTTTCATACTTATCTTACAGAACAGGAAACTTCTTCACTTGTCTTGAAAGACATGGGAAGAGCATGGGAAGTAGATTAAAAAATGAGAATGGTGGGGCCTGAGAAATTTATTTGCTATGTACAGATCATAAGAAGACATTCTTACCACCTTTATAAGACACTTTCCTCCACAGAGTCTGGTTGATGATAAAAAAGAATATCCCAGAAACAAACAAACAAATAAAAACAAGCATTAACTCTAGTGATTCTCATCCAGTTATAAGAGATCACATGTACTATATATTGTTACAATGCATTTTGAAGCACCATTCTGAAAATGTGCAGCCTTTCTCTTTTTCCTATGGGAAGATTCAGTAAACTACTGTCAAAAACTGAACTTGTATTTATATTTAATTTTTTAAAAATGTGTCCATATTTGTATAATGTAACTCCTACAATATTTGATAAAATGTAAAGCAAAAACAAAATAAGAAACATTCCGGAAATTTCTTTAATTATTAGTGCGCTAAAGAAGCCTTAATAATTCTGTCCCTAAGCAAGAGCATAATCAAACTGGCCTTTCTCCATTCCATCAAGTCCATCAGCCCAGGTTGAGGTTGGCATACTCCGGTAGGGGTCAAGGAGAATTCGGAAGCAGCGAACAATGAGGATTCCCAAGAAAATAAATAATAAAATCACAAAGGCAAAGGTTGTTTTCTGTTCCAGGGTCATGCTAGAATCTGGTGTCATGTTCCCAGATGGCACCAAAGTGGCACTGAATATCTCTCCATCCATCGTCCAGGGAAGCTGAAATGAATAATCCCACAGTCTCCTTCTTTTCATCATTAGTTTGCTGAGGTCAGAGTAGAAGCCATTTAGATGCACTTTGTTATCTGTAGGGCAAGGGGGAAGCAATGTTAAATGTGAATAGCCCTTTTGTTTAGTTCAATACAACTTTATCCTAGTGGAGAAAAATGAGATGGAAAAGGACTTGACAGCAGCTCTGCCTGCCTCTGTGTCACATATGAGAGACATATTAGAAATCCCGTACTTCTCTGTTGGCATTGCAGAATTCAGTCACTGATATTACATGTCACTAGACCCTGAGCTGGCAGAAACCTCTCCCTCCTACCATACCGTTTGGACTAGGGTAGAACATTTCTTTCCCTAGAAGGGTAAATGAGGATTTTAATCACAGTGTTCCAGTGGGTTACCTGCAGAAACGGCAATCGGGAAACAAATTGCATTCCTTGCTGCAGGATGGACAAACTGCTATTGTTACTACTCTGTCTGGGGGGCTTGAAAGACAAGTGTATTTATGGCTTTATACACAGTGACCAGAAATGTTCTGAGGTGGGATGGACCGGGATCTGATGCAGGACAGTAAAATGCATGTGTCTCCAAGGTGGAAGGCAACAACCCAGTGTTTGTAACACTGCAGCATTTATAAGGAAAGGGCATAAATAGTGTTTGAAATGAGAGGAAAATGTTTAGGAAGGCAGTCTAAAAGAAGCCAAATACTAACGCAGCTCAAGGGCAAATGTTTCCTCTTCTTACTTAAAATCACAATGAGGTTTACAAGTATAGTTAGCAATATTTTTACATATATATTTATCACCTACTCCATGACATCAAGAGCATTGCCAGGATTTGTGGCTGAGTTTGGCTGTTTCTGGACAGCAGAGCACACGCTGTGCTACCGCTGGCCTGGCACTTCTGCTGCTGTGTCCGTCTGTCTGGGTGTCTGCCAGCTGCTGCTTCCTCCTCCCTCACACACTGGGGTTTTCCTTCCAGCAGGAAGGAAGCACGGCTGGATGCCACAGCTTAGGCCTGGTCATCGACACCACCTGAGAAACGACCTCAGAAACAGAAGTGTTGAAGGTTGAAGGGCAGCACTGTCTCAGCTGAACATTTTCAGAAGAAATGGGAAAAGAAGAACACAACGCAACACACAGCATGCACAAGTGAAACTTGCAAGTGATTGCAGCTACTCTGTCACTGGACTTAGGTCAGTAATTAGTTATAAGCATGCCTCAGCAAAACCAGTTAACAGGTACAAGTGGATTCAGAAAGCACAGTCACACTATCATTTTGATGGTATTATTCTAAAAAATATACCTCAAACAAAATAGAGAAAGTATTAAAACAACAAAAATGTTGGAATTGCACAGCTATTATTGCCTGATTCAATTTATGATTGAAAGGGTAGGAAGATTTGAAATTTTAACTTCTCATCTTTGGAAAGCATGTTTCATCTACCAACTGATAAAAAATGCAGAGGACTGTCTAACAGTGAGCTAAAACTTAACACTCAGTTTAATAAAGATGACTACTTTTGTTGTTGTTGTTGTTGTTTTATTTTATTTTACTTTATTATGATACCTTGTGGAGGAAATAACCCTGGTGATAAACAATCTTGTTATAAAAGAAGAAGAAATATATAAATTGAAGTAGGCATGTAACATGGTGGTTGAGATACTACGGTGAAGGTCAAAAGCAGTGGTGCCCCCTTCTTAAAGACCTCTGGTAGTTTGAATACAGAAAACTGTAACACTCCCACATTATGTCATGGATTTCCACGTCATTTAAGCATACGCTGTCAGCTATATGCATATTATACACACTTACTCTTCCCTAAACCTGCAATCACAAGATGCAGTATTCTATACTTGCTCTCTCACATCTGAGTGTTATAGGAGGTGCTTTCCTGACATTTTTCTAGGCATTGTGTCAATGCTGTGGGTGACTGTGGGAGAAAACAACTGTCAGGAAAGATCAGCTTTTGACATGCTGGTTTTAAATGCCAAACTTGGAATACACATAGACTCAGAACACAATATCTTTCCAGTTTTTGAATAAATTTGACTTCAGAGAGATATGTGCAATCAGCGACTCAGTGCTAATCAAATGCAGTTAATTATTTTCCTTTAGGCTCTGTGTAGGCACCTATTCTGGATAATATAGAGATGAACAAGGTGCTCATTTTCATACAATTGAGTGCTACTCATTGATTTTAGGAATAGGGGGGATGTTTGATAGTTTTATACTTAGCAGTTTTTCACACTCTAAATGCTAATCTTTATGCTATAGATTATATGTGGGAAAATAACAAGACTGTATTGCAAAGCTGAAAGGAATGTATTTCTTAGGCTTTGGGCTCCAGACAGCCTTCTGAGTGTGCTCATCACTGCATGATTATAAGGTTTTGGGGACAGGCAGTCTGTCTCCATAGAAAGGCACAATACCCGGCATAATCACACCCTTTGCCCTGTTTAGAGCACTTCTGCAAGCCAGAACTTTAGTGATATCAACTGTTTCCTCTGCAGCAAAATAATATTTAAGTGTCTCTACTGATACAAGTACACAGGTACTTGAAAGCAGAAGTTAACTAGCTAATGACATTAATTGGGTGTTATTTCTAGGCACAAGTAATTAGCTGGACTTGGAACTGGCAGCAGCTGGTGGATGGTGCAAGGAAGATCCTGAGCCTTCCATCTTCTTCCCTGCCAGTCACTTTTGGTTGTGTCAGGAGAGTTCCACTGGAGCTGGGCACCAGAAACTTCTTCCAAGAGAAAATGTTCCTTATGTAGGAGACCACACAGAAATGGTAACGTAACTTTAAAATGTATTTTCTTGTATAAGGACCTCTGCAGTCCTTGTAAGAATTCCTCCAGCCTGCCTGGACTCCATCACACCTCTATGGTACAGATTGAAGGCTGACAGGGGAGACAAGAGCTTTCTTTTCAGTTTGTTCCGGTCACTCAGAAATGATCCAGGTTATGGTATGGGTGGAAAAGCCTCAAGATTGTTTAAAATTAGTTGATGTAACCAAGATTCCAAGATTTTTAAAAATTGTTATTTTTTATTTTTTTACATCTCAGATAAACTTAAAACTGATAGGAAAAAAAAAAAAAAAAAAAAAAGATTATCCTTCACTTGAAAAAAAATAGCCCTGCTTTTTTGGTTTTGTTTTAATGCAGGGATGTCCTATTCAATTACTTTATATAATGGGTTCCTTGCAGATGTGACTAATCCTTTGTTTAATAAGTACACAATTGCACATCACTCTATCCACATCAGGTTATTATAATTTCTTCTTGCCAGTGTGCACACATCCATTAGGTACTTCAATTATAGATCTCCCTGAGGTGGTGCTTACATTCTAAGGTACTACATTTATAAAGTAATAAAGAAACAGAACTGAACTTGCATATTATTAGCAGCATTGAATCGACATGTTAGTCCTTGGCACATCTCAAGACTTAATGTCTTTCATACCGTTTCAAACCAGTAGCTGACCTATTAGCACAAGATCTGGTCAAATGTCACCAAAAGTCAACTTCTCTTGTCAAGCCACTAAGATTTTTGAAATTAAAATGACATTGAATTAGTTGATAGAGCTATCTACACATTGGTATGAAAGACAAATTCACAGGACTCTTTAGAGTTGAACTTGTTCACAGCATCTTTGACTGGTCTTTCAGGGCTTTCTGCATTTCGCTTGTTTCAAAGTTGACTTTAGTTGAAAATTGCTCTATAGTTAAACGATTTCCTCAGTGCTCACATTTTAAAGCTTCTTACTTTGAAAACAGTAGGTCTAATGGAAAGATAGGCTACAAGAACTGCAGCTCTAGAAACTTACAATTAAATTTGTTCTGTTGTTTAAACTGCCCTTTCTTTACTACTATATACAACATAAATGACATTTTGTGGCAACACTCATATATGTACATTCCTTTCGTGAAAGCCTCGTATGTTTTTGAAAAGTCAAAACCAAAGAGACTGTAGTAAATCACATTCCCATTTTGCGGAGTAGAATCTCACTTCTACCCTTTTCCCCAATTTCTGGATCCTACCTGTTCATAAACTCTCCAGTGATCCTATTTGTGTGGCTGGAATATGGCACAAACACTATGAGATACAAGAGAAGCTCTTTAACTGACCTTCAGTAGCCAAAAGTTGTCCCAGCGTAGCCTGAGGTACATTTGGATTAGCGTTACTGGCCCTTCGTCTTTTGAAAGAGATGCAGAAATGGTAACTCAAAAATCTATTGAAGACATCCAGACTAAAATGTGACATACACAATCTACATGCACATGTATTTAAAGCAGGTATTTTAATTTTTAGAACAACAAACATTAAGAATGAAGCATCATTTAGTGTTGTGGCATCTGTTTATTTCTATTTCTTGGCAGATTATTCATTGCACTGTTCTGTCTATATCACACAAAACAGAAAGAGAGGCCTTTGAAACAAGTAGATTAAAAGGAAGAATCTGACCAGCAAAAACTACTCATGGGGACATATGGTTTAATATGTTTGACCTGTTAACTAGACTGAAGGCCAAGTATACTGCTACAGTTCTGCTGACTTAATTACCATCTTGTCTAGTTACACTTTTGGCCCTGTAAATATAAGTGATAAAAATGACAATAAAGCAATGAACACATCAAGACTAAGACAAAACAGAATATTCTTTGCTTTAAGCACCTGGAGTATTCCCTTTGTCTTTTTCTTGTTCACTCGAGATTTACTGGACTAATGTGTAAGGGCAGAATGCGGTCCTGTGACTGCACTGGGTGCTTCACAATGTATGGCTGATGTGTAGGTACCCTATGTTAGTGGAGCAACTGGGTTTCCATTATGAAATATCCCATGGAATGTAGCAAGCACACAACTGTGCCAAGCCCATGTGCATGATTTTCCTATACCACCCATACTAGTTTCACTGATTACTCACTTCCTTAGCTACAAAAACACATGGCAAGTTTCTTCAGGCTCAAACATCTGTACACAAACTATTTGAGCGAAGATATTTCCATGTGCCCACAGCTCAGTTGCTCTGATGGGCATTTTAAACCTGTTGTAAATAAACTAAACTTGATTACAGAAAAGGACAAAGCTAAAAAATTAAATGACATATGCCCTACCCTTGTATTCAAATGTGCCTTATATCCACTTGTACTGTATCCTGTATGGTAATTTGCAACAGCAAATGTACACTTTTTGAGGATATATTAACCATATCCTTTTTTGGCTATACTTCATCCTCTTTTTTAAAAATTTGTTATCAAACTGACATTGCCCTTCCCTGCAGACACATATCTTCATTATTTTCTCAACAGCTTTGAAAGACTTTGTGTGGGAAAGGACACTCTTGGTGTGCCTTTCAGCTATTGGCATTGTTAAAGCAAGTTGGTGGGGTTAACTTCAGCAATAAAACAAAGATAGAAATTGATCAGTTCTTTTTTTCTTTTTCTTTTTTTTTTCTTTTCTTTTTTTTTTTTCTGTAGATTCTCTACAATACCATGCACCTCACTTTTCTTTAATGCACCATGGAATGCTTAAAATGAATCCTCACCTTTAAAGTATTAATGCACACACATAACATAAGATGTGTGAGGATGATTTATACATGAAAAAAGTCAAAGTTATTCTAAAAGCTTGAATTACTCACTGCATTTGCTGAAGTAATTGCTAGCTTTACGAGATACTACCTGTGAAGATCTGAAGGCATGAATCTATGAAGCAGCAATGTATTATACCATCCAGGCACCTGTGCAGTGGTTTGAAATATGCACCCAACAGACTGTTTTCCTTCCTCTCTATGCCCTCTTTTTTTATAAAAGAGGATATACAGATACAAAGGCATCAGTATTGAAAGTTTTCTCCACAATGAATATTTAAATGTATGGTAATAATAAAATAACCAAAAAATGCTAAAGCCTTCAAAATGAGTAACATGGTTTAAATCCTTGTAGTCTGGTTCCTAGGTGAATCAGCAGGTAGAAAATTTATAGTCTTAACAGTCATAAATCCTTACCTAAATAAATAAATAAAATAAAATAAAGCCATTTGCAGCTCAAAAGGACATGATATGGATTTTATATTACCATGTCTTACATCTGCAACATCTGTAAATTATAAACTGTAATATACTTTCTGCAAAGAAAGCAAGGAATATGCAACAACATAATTGGTGTACATATTCATTTAATTATTGTAATTTTAACGTCTGCTGTCAGTATTCCCAATCTGCTATGTAGGATGTATTATATAGAGAGAGTGTTAACCATGCATATGCAATATAAAGGTTATAACTTTTAAAAATAAATAAGGAAATTTAGGCAAGCAATTTCTATGAAACAAATACCTTCATCTAGACGAGAGTGAACTTGACCCATTTCCCACTGCAGCAATTACAGGTAGTTACAAGTTGTATCTTTAGTTTCCATTCTTCTGTACATTTCTTGTATTTCTAAGCATAAAGGATCAGGACTGCCAAGGAACCAGTGAAAATCCAAGATGAAAAGCTACCTTTTAAAGGTTTCTAGTTTATCACAAAAAACAAACAAACAAACAAACAAAAAATCAATGAAACAACCCCCCCCCCCCCCAAAAAAAAAAAAATGGAAAGAGAATCCTACTTGTGTGTTGGAAGTAGTTAGTTGACAATACTGTTGTTCTTGAAAATAAGGCTATAATTTCAGTTCTGCTTCAGCAACTCTTCAGTGGATTCTGCTTCACCAAGTACAGCAGTAGCCTCACAGACTGTCTGAAACCATCTTCAGCAGAACATTAACATTCAAAAGGTGTACCGTAATTAAATAAATAAAAAATCACAGGGTATTCCCATACCTTTGCAAAATCACAGCTATAATCTGCTAGCATTTCTGTCTCCTTCTTCACTGATTGTTGTCAGCAATCTTTCGTTTTAATGGCAGTAAACTCTGCATTTATCAGACAATCTGAATATTTATTAAAATTTGTGATCTTCAAATACATTAACCTTTACATAACGATTATAAATTGCAATTTGAAAATAAGATTATATATACATGAATTAACACTTATTAAAATGTAATCATGTCATATGTATTCCTCTGGCATATTTCTTTAGAAAATAAACTGACCTTGCAATGGGAGAGGATACACTCAATAGCATTGACAGCTCAACTTTTATCTAGACACTTTGGCCCTGAGAGTTGTTCTTGTTTCCACCCTGCTGTACTTGATATAGCTGTGTTTTATTTTGAAGGAAAATAACTAAAATAAGAAGGTTCCTGTTTTCCTTTCCCATGGGAAAAAATAAAGTCAGCTTTAGAACGTCTGTCAAATAGACTGATTATAACATGTAAGTTTTTGTTTGTTTGTTTGTTTCCCCAAAGTTTCTACTTAAAAGCAAACAAACACACATGCACACAGAAACCTGAACCATTTTAGGGTGACAGAATGCCATTTGTTTTGATCTTTTACAGGGAATTTAAGTTTTTATATCTGTCACAGAGCAAGAAAAGAGTATGGTATATTATCCTCTTCTTATTTTTCCATGAGGCTTCTAATATGGAAAATAGATTTGAAGCTCACATCCCACCTATCTCCCTTTCTCTGTCCCTTGCAGTTTTTTCCTGTTGAAGCATCCTTTATTTTAGATCATTAACCTTTCCAGCTACATTGTGGGTGGCAGGCTTAATGGTGAGTAGTGCAGGACCATGTTTTTATGCAAATAATAGGGCAAAATGTAGTTTCAGGGAGGATGCAAAGCTGCCACCCAGATTAACACAAAACAGAGATGGACATTTTATGGACACCCACATGGACAATCAGAGACCCCTACACACCCATGAGGGGGTCTGTCTTAAGCCCATTCACAGCATGGCTTCTCATGCTTTGCAAGCAATAAACAAAGAGGAAAGCACCTCCTCTTGCTGTCTAGAGAGGACTTTCCAGTTCCTTGTTCTTCCTTGCACGCATGCACGTCAGCTTTGATGCAGTATTCTGTATCCACTGAGTCCCTCAGGATCTTGTACCAAAAGGGTATCTTAAGCCCTTTTCTACACGTCCTTTAGTCCCATCAGAACCTCTCATTTTGTGACTTTAAAGAGTCAAACTTTATTTTCTCTTTTATTTCTTCGGGGATTTTCCACTCTCTCAACCTAAAATCCAGTAGATTATCTATATTTTATCCACCCCATTGCTATAGCAAGCAACTGCTAGAAGGGTATTTGCCAAGGTTTAGTAGCCCCTCCTCCCTCATGGTCTGGAAGATTCGTGACAAGACTTGATAAAAGAGGCTGGATTACATTCCCAGAAAATTTCATGAGAGTGATTTCATAACATTAGGTAGAATTTTAGTATTTTGCATTTAACTTCACTCACATCATAAAAAGTCTCACAGTCTCAATAGCACCCTACTGTAGCACCACTGCTCTGTGATCCAGGCAAGCTGGTGGGCATTAAAGGGCACACCTTTTTGTCACAGAGAAACTCTTGATCACCTGTTAAACTGTCCTTATCGTGATGCATGTTTTCATCCACTCAGCTTCAAGAAGCTCAGCAATTTTGTAAGAAAAGAAAGAATGATTCATTTCCTACAGGAAGACAGATTATAAGAACACAGGTATGTTATCCAGCAACAAGGGAACTCCCATAGAAGAGGAGGTATTCTCCTATTGTTCTGTATGCATTTTATTGGATAGAAGGAAAAAAAAAAAAAGATAAAAAAAAACAAAACACAAAAACCACAAACACACAAAATCAAAGAACAGAAGTAATTGTGGGATCCAGTTAGTTAACATATAAAAGTTGGGTTCTGCTGCCACACAGTGCAACCTGGACCACTGAGGAAGCTTCTGCAGTGCTCTTGCTGGGGTCTGCTCCCAAAAAGGTACACGCAGGACCCAGGAATTGAGTGCAAAAGTTCTGGAATGTGTCACACAGGCCCACTGCTTGGTCAGAGGGGGAAGATAAGAGGACAGCATAGAGAGTTCAAGCAGATATTAGTCAGTTTTCTATAGTCCATTTGATGCTGCTTTAGGCCACTAAAGGTTGGGTGAGACTTTTGGTTTTATCAGACAGTCAGTCTTTCATGGGCTGCAATGATATAATATGCAACCCCAGGGACTACAAGTTCCTACATTCTTATTTCTTTTGAAAATAGAATGCTGAGTATATGCCTTTGAAAGGAAATAGCTCTGACTTCTGAAATAAATATCAGAAACATTGGTATTTCAGATAATTTCCTACTGCATTGGTAACAAGATGAATTTGCATCTCCAGTTATTTAAGAGGAAAGTTCCTTTCCTGCTCTTCAAAGAAAGCTTTTCTCAGCCAATACCATTAAATTATTTTCCATAGCCCTGAGTTGCTTTGCTATAAAGCTGTGCTTCACCCTTAATAACTTCTTGAAGTAAGACAGTCTTGAAAATAATTATATTTGGTATTCACATGGGCTTCAGTTCCAAAATCCACATTGATCCCCAAAGGTGCAAATAAAGGCAAGCTTTCAGGAAACAAATGGATTTTGATTAAAAGTCATAAATGCAATCATGAGGCATTCATCAAGACTCTCTGGGAGACACTCCAGCCAGCTTTTTAGTGTGCCCCTCTTTCCATCCACCCACAGACCTGTCACTGGCTCTCTGGGTTGGGTACAGCTGACTGTGGCCTCCACCATGCTGTGCTGGCCGAGGCATGCCATGGGCTCAGAGGGAGATGTCCCCCTTGCAGGCCCTCTGCCATCAGCTTGGGAAGGTCCAGCCTGCTTTTTCCTGCAGGATAAGCAGTCCCAGGTGATTTTGCTGAGCCACATGTGGCCCTTCTGGCCAATGCCATAATGGGGCTTCCTGCTCCAGGCTGGGAGAGGTCAAGCAGAGAAGAAAATCATCAGCCCCTTTGGCCTTTTCTCCCCAAGAATGGGGAGTATACCTGGAGAGTTCAGTCCACGGGTCACACGTTAAGTTGCTGATCTCACTGAATCTCCCTTCTTCCTGCAGCTGGCTTTCATTGCTGCTGACATCTGGAGGCATCCCTCCCCACGACACATGTTTGGCAGGATGAGCAAGCAGGGGCTGGCAGGGGCTGTAAACATCCCGAGAGCAGGCACAGGCTCTAGCCAGTGGTCCCTGGCAGGACACTGAGATGCCTAGCCCCGCTTTTCCTCACATGCCCTGCAGCGCTGCAGCTGGAGCTTCCCTACATCCACTGCAAAGGGCGTTTTGAAGAATAAATCTGCTCACTACATCCTTAAGTCTGCTCTGAGTCCATTGCTCTGTCTTTTCAGTTTTACCTGTGCAGGGAGAAGTGTTCTTTGGAGGGCATGCAAAAGTGCTCCATATAGGTAATACCAAATAACCATAGTTCAGATATTTTCTGAATAGATGCCGTAGGTGAGCAGCACGACTCCTGGTGGTAGGCCGAGCCCAGCCACCCTGCCTCCCCGGCCTGCCTGTTCTGCCCACTCCCACCTCTGTCGGCGGCGTTTTCTGTGGTGATTGCTTCAGCCCTCCCATACGTTTTTGGTCTGGCACCTTAAAGCTATTGTTGCGGGACATAGTGAAATTAAAATAATTTTCAAAAATGGAAAATTTGTAAAGGGTGCCTCAGTATGGAGAGCAATATTTACTGCTGTCAGGGCAAAGTGGGAAGGGTAAAGCATTCAAATACTTGAAGGAAAAGTCATATTACAACTGAGATTTACTCTGGAGACTATGTAGGCCCTCTGCTCACCTGAACCACTGTAAAAGTGGTTATCTTATGTTTGTAACTACTTCTGTAATCTTTAACACCAACCAGTGCACAAAGATCAAATAAATACATGAGCTGGGAGTCTCAGTTTGGCCCAAAGAAAGCAAGGAGAGATTTTGTTTTGCATTCAGTGTAAATATCATTCATATTCTGACCACCAATGTCGACAGTTGTTTATATGATCCTAATCTGCAATGACTTCTGAAATTTTGTTAAGGACATGGTGAAAACAGGACTCCTTTGTGCAGGGAGAGTCTGCTGCACCTGGAGAATTAAGCGGGAAAAGGGAACAAAGATAAGTTGTAAGGTTACAGCACCTTGTCAAGAGATGCCTAAAGCATCAGCATGATATATGCAGTGGAAAATCAAGCATTCACATTCCTATTTGTGTGTTTTAGTTTTATGTGATTCCCATGGATCCCCTTTCAGGATCCTGCTCAGCATCTCCATTATGGTTTTGCAACAAAAGCTGACAAAACATGTCCTGCTTCAAAAAGCCCTGAAGTGCAATTGGGTCGCTCACCTCTGATTGACAACAGAGGCTGGCAGATACAGGGATTGGCCACCATGGATCTAAGTGTAATACCTATGAAGAGCCATAAGCCATCATCTTAAGGAGGTGGCATTCAATACACTAACATATTACCTAGTACCCTAGTACCTCAGAGTCCGTGTTTGCAAATGATATTTCACTAGTATTGATTTATATTTCCTTCATTTGTATTCTTTAGTTTGCAGCGTAGGGATAAAAAATAAATAATTAAATAACAATCCCCAACATCATTTACATAATTCATCATAAAAACAAGATTTCTAAGCGAATTTACTTTCTTTGCATTTTTCTCCATTTCCCCATTTCATCATAATGCAGCCTATATGTGACACCTCACACAACATGACAGCATTTCTGCTGCCAAAAAGCCAAAGTTTTATAAAAACTTCTATATTTGATTTACCCAGGGAGCTATGTAAAAAAAAAAAAAAAAAAAAAAGATTTTGGTACAACAAGTTTGAAAATACGTGTGAGACTTTAATGAGCATAACACTGGCTTTTTTGCTATTTGATTTTGTCCTTACTTTCAATAACGTTGCAGAACTGGGAGCTACTGATGAGAAGCAAGAGAGTATTGTCTCAGCAGAGCTTGAGTAACTGTGATATAACTGTTGACCTTTAGAGCAATTTGGAATGATGAGTATCTTTTTCCCATTCAAGAATCCTGCTTCCATTACAAAAGCTGCCCCTTTTCACACTGATGTCATCCTTTGAGAGTGTGTCATGAAAGGAAAAGGTAGATCCCTTAAATAAACCCTTACAGATAAATTTCTATACAATGTGCTACAGAATTCCAGCTGAGGAAGCTGGTAACGCCCAAATGATTCTTATCCACTGATTTAGTTAAGTTAGGGCCTTAAAGAAATGAAAGTCATCCTGCTGGCTAACCCAGAAATGCCAAAGGTGACAGTGCTTTTCAGTATAAACCACAGAACTTCCACAATGAATGCTTCACACTTCCAGCAGAACAACAGGTCACACAGCTGAGATGGATTTTTTTCCCCACAGCTAATGGTATAATACTGAAATTGATATAATATTATACATAAGTGATACACGTTTATATCAGAAAATAACACAATATAATATTAAGCAATTTATGTAAATGTTCATTAAACACTTATTCAATGTAAGGGAATACTATATGCACAAAGGCTACAAACAAAACATTTCAAATGTGAGCATAATGAATTTCATGTGACAAAAGATTAGTTATGCAATTCTCTTTTCCAAATAGCATAATAACTAGCATATTGTAATTCTACCTCTCACCGTCCTGTCTCATGGAATTTATAATTCTCTGAAACTAAAATTAGTCTCGTTAATTAGAACTCAAAGCATGTGAGCACCCATAGAGACACACACACAGACAGACAATAGAGTTATTTAACACTGCAGTTAATTTACAATTGAGATAAGTTCACGTTTTTCATGACTGAGGGAATTGTTTTGGTTCTATTTTAAAAGTTGTTAACAAATGTAATCGTTTTCCTTTGAAAGGCCCTTTCATACATTAATCACAATTAATCTGAAAAATTCTCTACAAAAGGTAATATGCTCTTGAACTGTGACAAACAAAGGAAGAGTATGCCAGGTCCTCAAATGTACATTGAAAAACATACTTCAAAAGCATTAAAGCTTCCTTTTGCATTACTGCATTTTTACATATCAATAAATTTGCCATCTACTTATAGAAATACACCAGAAAATTTATAACCTTCAACTTAAACTATATTATAACTGCTAACATATCAACAAAATCCATATACGTTCCTATTTTGAAAAGCAGTTGATTGTACATCCTTCACTTTGTTTAGGCTGGTATTTCAATAACCTGCAACAATCTCAAATGACACAAAATTTTCACCCTTCTTCCTTTGCTTTGAAACAAAAATTACCAAAATCACAAACAGAATTGAAGTTATTTTACACAGGTTTTTATAGGCAACATAAAAAGAATGTAAGTTACAGGCAACAGAAGTTACAGGCAACATAAGAAGTTACACCTCTCCCTTTCCACTCCCTCTTGCAATTTCATCAAGGTTGCCCATATCCCTTGTTACTTTACTCCCTTGTAGCCACTAGACAAGAGTAATTGATGACTTTGTAGCCAGCCTTGTATCTCTCTAATTCTTGCTTCAAGACAGCCATTTCACACTGCAGCACAGTCAGTGTGCAAGCTATTGATAAAAAGGGGCAAACTCGCTCCCCCCACGCCTTCCAGCTCTGAAGGTTCTCAGCACACACTTTGCATCAGACACAGCTATTGTGCAACTACATCATAAATCAGGTATGGAAAATTCAGATGGGGAAAAAAAAAAAAAAAAAAAGATAAAAATGAAACCAAGCAAAAAATGTTCTCATCAGATCATTTAGCATCTCAAGAGATGGCACAGAGGGAGGAACAGAGGAGCAGGACTGTCTCTTTCAGCAGCATTTTATTATTAGATTGGTTTAGCTGGAACTTGAAACTGCATCCTAAGCCTTCCTGCAAAGCTGGGGAGGAGAATGACTCCACAGTGACCTCTCCTTAGAAAGAGACAAAGAAGGAGATTCAAACAGATGGGAGGGTCCACGGGCGTGCCGCAGCGGTGGCTACCTCTAGTAGAGATATGCAGCAGGACTGTAACAGACCCAGGTTGGAAAGGGAGGGAGTTGCAGATGGACTGGGGTGATTTCAGCAGGTTTGCAGAGGAGCTGCATGCATGTAGTGAGGAGCTGTAGGAGGAGATAGGGAGGAGAGGCTGTAGGGAAGAAGGCTGAAGAAGGAGAGAATTTTAAGGAGTTAAATGAGAGTAATTGAAGGAGTTAATTGCAAAACCACAGTTTCAGTTAAGTGTGCCTGAGAGCAAGAGGGGATTTTAATGGCTGATAGGAAGGAATATGAGTCTTCTGTGTATTGGAATGCTTGGGAAGAAGTCACAGGAAAATAGCAGTTAATGTGCTGTGTCTATAGGTGCAAAGACAAATAATATGCAGTATGATATTAAGGTTGTAATCATGCTGCAAACTGAAGACATTTCTGGTACAGCAACAGGTTTGTTATGGTACACTACAAGACTCCCAGCCATCCATACTCCCACTGCTCTACACTTTTTGCGCACCCTGTGCTGGCACCAGCAATCACACTGCCAGCCATGAGGTGCCCTGGTCCTGTGGGAGCTCTCTGCACATCTGCTATCACACAAGAGAATAAGAAGATGGAAGCTCACTTTCTCCTTGAGACCCTATTTTTCTTAGGTTCTCATGATAAGACCACACATGAAACTGAGGGGAAAACTCCATTTGGGAGATGGCTTCTCTCTCATGTGAAAAATAGCTTTCTGGTGTTTTCAAATTTAGTATGGTATACTAAAAATTAAAGCCCTAGAAGGTTACTTTCTCCACTTAGAGAAAAATAAAATGAATACCTGAAGGCTCTTCTCATGTTTTCTACATTTCTCAAATTGTTTTGGTGAGAAAAACAAAACAAAAAAATCTATTTGATGCATTTGACAAGTCAAAGATTAAAAACAAAGCAAAAAGAAAGGGACAACAAACCTTGTTCTGGGAGATCTTTTTATGTATCTTAAAGCTGCAAAAGATGTCCACAATACTTTAAAAATATTTTTCAATTCACTTAAGTTGTTCTGATTAATCCCAGCCACTGGATGATACAGTGTTTTGAAAGTCAGCAACCAATGTCTTACCTTCAGCACTGTAACAGGCAGACTGCAGTCTAGTGAAAGGCAGGCTCAGATAAGGAACTGGGAGAGCTCCCAGCTGTGGCTGACTGCCATGAACACTGAAAATGCTACCAAAAGAGCATTTCTTTGCCTTCTTTCAGATGGCTTTCATCAGCACATACGTTTATCAATAAAGCTTTCTGATGACATTAGAATTTTGTGGCCCTTAAGGCTTTCCAGATGACAAAACCACACTTAAAATTAATTTAGTTTAAAACTCAAACATTAAATAGTATTGAAACAATTGTGAAGCTTATTAAAGAAGCTGACTTAACAGAACTGGAGAATGCAGGTTTTTACCTCTCATAATTTCCAATGGTACAACAGAATCTCTCTCATCCTGTCTATCCATTAATTTTTCCACCAGCTTGGTGGTAAATCTGGTGGGGATAAAAACAGTTAATATTGATTCATTAACTCCTTAACATCTAACTCAGTCTTTTATTGCCAACAAACAGCAAGAAAAATGAGATATTCACCAAATCCTTCCATGGCTTCAAATAGATAATGCTTTTATTTTATTTTTTTTAATTCAAAATAGAATATTCATTGGACTGCACACAGCATAACTGATAGCATGAATCTGCCAGAAGCCAATATTGCTATTAATGCCAGTCAGCTAGTTTATTTGATAAATTTAGTCTTTTTTTTTTTTTTTTTTTTTTTTGTACCAATAGAAATTACTTGAAATATTTCCTTTGAAGGAGTGAGGAAAAACAAATTACAATTTAGCTGTGCCAGGTCACCTCTTCTCCATTACTCAAAGCACATAAAGGGTAAAGATTCTTCCCATCTCTGAGCAGCCTACATGCACTAACATCATCCCTCTGAGGGTTTTGCAGTTACTCATTCAAAACAACAAACCTATTAATCTTGCTTCCCATTTTCTACTTATGCCCAGTCATTGTGAAAATCAGTATGCATAGACCTCCCTGTCTCACCCTGCTATTTTATCTCCCCTACCACCTAAGGAGTCCTGCTTGACACAGGTCTCATCAGAAAGCGTTAATGAAGCTGCTGTCCTCTGCAGAATTTTACTGCCTTACAGTCACATCTACTTCTAGTCCACACAGGCAACATCCACATAGTCTATGCCTCTAGCAGAGGACCACTGCAAAACAGCTATACTCAAGTAATTTTTTTCAAGTCAGCCTAACCAGATTGAGAGCAGCCAGCCTGTGAAAGAGCTCATCCTCTGCATTGCATATGAGAGGCAATGAGGGTGCCTTCACAGCACTGACACTGCAGTCCACCTTGGGTACTTGAGCTTTCTCAGGGTAAGCTGAGAGTACAGCTGCACTGGTTGTACTTCACCTGAACCCATACTCCTTTGCTTCTTATCAAGGCGATGCCCTTACACCACAAAATACAGCCTTGTTTTGCTCTGGCTGCAAACACTGTTCGTATTAGAAACAGCTGCAAAATCATCTATTTATCTGCTTTGCTTCTTACCTAAGTGTCTTTCATTTCAATGAATTCTACAGTGAGCTCACTACTCACCTATATGTTTTCTCTTTGCTTTAAATTTAACGTCTCTAAGTTTCACCCAATCCTTTATTACTATTGAAAGGGCATATAAAGACATTCGCACTGACTTTTTCAGTTCTGGTTCAGAAAGTCTACAAGTTTCTTGGTAGACTTCAACTTCATTTTTTTTCTGCACATAATCTGAGCAATATGTCACGAAGAGAAGGTTTTTTTCTGTGAGAAGGGAAGGAGACTTTGTTCTGACAGATCATTTATAAAGATCTGATGACATAATGAAAAACTCTAATTTTTTGTAATGTATGTATCAAGTGTCTTCGTATCATGGATTGAATTTAATTTTACTTTGGGAGAATTTGATTTCCTGAAAATTATGTTGATTCTACAGATACTGCATTTCCCAGTGAAATACATTTCTTTGAAAATTCTCAAAAATAACAAAAATTGCTTTTGTATTTTTGCATTAAAAATACCAAAACTAATTATTCTTTAAAATATAAAAATAGGGATGAAAATCTCATTGTCCAATTCACAGCCTATTCCCAGAATTACAAACAAAACTTGACATTGTAGTCTTTTCAGTTCCATTATTTGAAACCAACATGAGATTTTCCTAAGGCAAACCCAACTACACCAAAATTATTCTGGCAGATGTTTGTCTAATATTTAACAAAGAATGCTTCTTCTCCTTCTCCTGCTTCATTTTGTGAGCCACTAGTGTGCATCTGGATCCCTACTGAGTGCTTATTTCTGCATTTTGATGTCTAGAATCTTCATTATTCTTTAAGTGGAAGCTAAAATTCTCACATGGTCATATGCCAGTAGGAACTGGGCTTTAATTGAAACATCAAATAGCCAAAATTAAATTGCAGGAGTCGACAGCATTGTCTTAGCTTGCTGAGAAAGAAAAGCAGGCAATTTTTTGTGTAGCTGGAACCTCTCAAGTGATGTTCTGACTCACCCAGACAAAAACCACATGACCGTGTTTTGAGAACTTCTCTTTGCACCTTAATCTAATTTGGCAGTCCTTGGACTCAACGGGTTTTCTGAAGAGCAGTATCATAAATCACTGTCGTTACTGTCCTTACCCACCAAGAAGTACAGACCCCATATTGTGAAACTGTGTTACAGTGCTTCTTCAGATTTAAGTTTGTTTGGAAGTGTTCTGAGCTCCTACATGTCCTTCACAGTGACACATGCTAGCTCCACACATTTTTATAAGGAAAATCTGTGCACTTCTTACTATTAATCATTGAATCTGTGACAGGCTTAGTTTAAGGTGCAGTTGCAATGCTTTCATGAATAACATCATATTTTTCTGCTAAGATATCCACTGGATACTTGGGCATAGGTTGTCTGTTTTGCTAGAGTCCTCATGTCTGAAAGTAACAAGGTAAAATAAAATAACTTTTTGGCTTGCTGATGCAATTTTGAAAATGTACTTCTGGAGGGGTAAATAATTTGAAACAGGACTACAAGAGGTTAATTCGAGGGTAGGAGTGGAATAAATAAATACAAGGAAAACATAATGCATGTTCATGGACCTGAAAAGTTGAAGGAAAGTAGCTGCAGATGGAAAGTGATATGGAAATAAAAAATAAAACAAAGAGATGTCAGGTTTCTCTGGAAGAAGAAAGAAATAAAATAAGAAAGGAAATGACTACAAATAAGAAAAAAAAATGAAGGGAACGTGCTAGAGTTTTCATTCAAATCTACTTTTGCTAGTAACAATGTGTTCCACATTCATGTTTCAGAAAGGAAAGGTTGACGTTTTCTCAAGTGTTGTATTGTAGCACTCTTTCCTAGAAATCAACTTGCCAAAACAAGAAAACTGGAGCCTATCTTAAAGGAAAATATCATAGTTTCCTGTGAGCTAGGGGCAGGGAAAACAAACAAACAAAAAGACTACTAAATACAAAACCACAAGGTTCATCTGTAAATGTACTGGGAGACAACAGTAAAATAGACATGGTCTTGAAAATGTGAAGAAGATTATGAAACTTAGCTACATGGGCACTTAACTCTCATCTGCAGGCAGCTTCTGGACTAGAGGGCTTTCCGTACACAGTAGTAAACAGAGAAAAGGACTTGAGAGAGAAAACTGATCACAGAGTCACAGAAAAATAAAAGACCAAGAAAAGCAAGAAAAGAAGTCTGCTGCTCCACTGAGAAATCTACAGAAATCTATGTAGCAAGGAAGATAGGAAAGGAAGCAAACCCTGGTAAAGCAGAGACTGGTGCTCAAGAAAAGAAGAACTGGGCAGGCAAAGTCTCAAGAGAGACTGAAACACAAAATGGTCTTCTGAAAAAATGATATTGTTAAAATCCTGCTAATAAAGAAGGAGGTGTCCATAGTAACTGTGTTGATAAAGGTGGGGAAAGGAGAGAAGATTCAGGTTATATTCCAGAGAAATCATACACTCCTTGGAGGGAAAAAAAAAAAAAAAAAAAAAAAAAAAAAAAAAGTAAGAGACCTCTATCATGCACATGGGGATGAATAAAAAACTTCTGTTTGACTATGAGAATTCACTAACAAGGGAAAAGAAAGACATGGGTGTATACACCTGATCACAAGATGAGTGCAAGCATGTGCTGCAACTAAGAAAAATGTTATTCTGACTGGTATATTTAGGATAATAGTGTCAACAACAAAAATTGTGAAGCTGTGACATAGGTTTCCAATAAAAATTTATCTGCAATATTCTGGAGTATTTATAATATTTTATTGTAAAAGTTAACTACAGTACTTGAATACAGTACTTTTACCATGCATATTTAATGCAGATTCTTCTCCAGTTAATGACATATAGTACTTAAATTAGGTTCTTGGTGTCACTTCTTTGGGCTATCCATCTCTATAGACCACAGATGAGGTCTGTATTCCTATGAGCTCTTGTTGGTTATGGGTGAGCCTACCATCAGTTCAGCTGCTTATTTGAATAATAAAACTAACCTTACTGACATCTGTAGGGAAAAGAAGTTAAACAATGAATCAGAAAAAGCTGTGCAGTAAGTCTAGTCAGTCAGTTGCCACACCAATTTTTCATTATTTACTATTTCTTCAGAAAGTCCATGCAGCTGTGGAAAAGCACAAGATGACTGGAGGAAAACATGGGTTTTATTTATTATAGATAGGTGAGAAGAACACTAGCATTAGGGGATAGTGGTAATGGATTGATAGATGCCTTCCTGGAGAATATTATTTGATGTGAAATACTGAATTCCACAAATGTTACATGTGATTCCTTGAGATTATTCTCTTTCTCTGTCATTGAAGCAGAAACTTATAATATAAATAAATATGCATATATATGCATATATACATATATAATGTAAATATGATATATCTTGGGTACACAACTTTCATGTGCTATACTTTTTTTTTTTTTTCAAAATGGAAAATTTGAATACTAAAATAATGTAGATGCCATGAAGCTGAGATTTTTCACAAGTAGATCAATCTACATTTGTCTGTGTCCATTTCCTTCACTGATTCACCTTGTTCATTAAAAGTACAGCAGTATCTATCTAAAACCAACCCTAAGTCTATTACAAACATTTTCTGAAAGCTAGCCTCTCTAGTTTCCATATCCAAGCTGCCTCTGTTTAATAATAAACTATTCAAATCGGTTGCAATTCAAATTGCAGTAGTTTAAATGTTAAAAATAAGCTAACATAAAGTTGAAGATGAGATGCAGATTAGTGCATTCTAATTTTACATTCATTATTGCAGTCAGTGATCAAAAATGCTGGAACATGAACATGTTAAAAGTAAACATTTTGGGGTTGCATATTGGTTGGTTTTGTTTCTTTTTCATACCTTTCCAATTCAAAATATCTGGATGATATCACTCCCAGATTTTGAATTTCTTACTGAAATTTATATGAAGGCACCAACATTCATTTTCTAATGACAAATAGTGAAAATATTTCTAAAAGAGAGTAAGATGACTTCTTTGTGAAATTATTTCTAGGATGAAAGCAAGTGTGTATGAGAGGGCATATACGGGTTTATTCGTATAGATATAAAACTAACTGAATCTGTCAACCCATGATGACACAAAATTTTGTCAAAATAGCAAAATTAATAGAAAAATTTATTTGCCTCCATATATATTTTGTAAGACTCCTGCAAAATGTACTTTTCTCCCAGAATTCCCCTCTGTGGATGGAGAATTTCACACTTTTTGGCCTTCATTCCTGTTCAAGACCTCTTGAAGCTCTGATACCTGAAAACACACTGCGGTAGAATGTGATTCCCATCTTCCCCACAGCTATCCTCTTTGGCATGTCAGCAAGGGCATATGGATAGATTAAAAAAAAAAAGAAAAAAAAAGAAAAAAGAAAAGAGGATAAAGAAAAAAAAAGAGAGAGAGAGAGAAAAAAAAAAAAAGAAAAGAGAATAAAGAAAGAAAAAGAGAGAGAGAGAGAGAGAGAGAAAAGCACTTGTTTGGCATGCAATTAAATTGTGTGTGATGGGCAGGGTGCTCCCTCTGGAGAGTTCAGTTCTCAAATACATGATGGCTGGCACTTTTCCCATAAGGATGGTGTTAGAAATAGGGTTTCCTTGCAACTGCTCTGGGATCACACAGCTTCTGAGCATTTCTCTGGAATAGGGAATAGGCAAGTGGCGCATGTTTCCTTGCCAACTGTGCTTGCATCCAGGTGTTTCCTCTTGTTCAATGACTGTATTGTGACTGTTTGTTAACCATGACTTATATTTCCACAGTAGTGACAGGATGGGAGTAAATGCCATAGATAGCACTCGAAACACTCGGTTTTGTGTTGTTTCCCAAGAGTCAATACTGAAGGAAGTGGAAGTTTTGTATCAAAGTTTACATTCCTGGACAGGAATAGGCATGGAGTTAATAGGAAGAGAAAATAATCTGATATTTATTTTTTGCTTAACAGAGAAATAATTAGCTAGGTCAATGACTAATCTCTGAGCAAAATTACCAGATACATCTAGTCAAGTGAAATGAATGAGCTAACAGTAAACTAAATACATACTAATGTCTAATACCTTTGCAAACAGCCACAGCACTGAGACATTAAATGGACCTGCCTTTTCCCATGTCTATTTCTTAAAAATACTGAAAATCGTGATATTTTATTTTCTGTCTAGTTCATAATCAAAGAAAATAAATTCTCTGTTGTATATGAGAGAGAAGAATTTTGAAAAATTTTTACATCATCTGACATAGGAGAAACTATTATTGTAGCAAGACTAACATTGTCATAACAGTTCAGGGTCAATGTTGGAAAAAAGAGAAGTGATATTGATAAATAAGGCTAGAGGAAGTAACGGGCATGAATATTCTCTGCTACAGCCTCTATTTAAGACCTTATAGGAAATAAATAAATAAACAGATAGATAGATAAATAAATAAATATATTTCCAGCATTTTCTGCAGGAGCTTGAAACAATGAGTTGAACATTCCATTGTTACAGATTAGTTATGCTTTCTGGATTTCATATGGACTTAAGCTACTTAAGAATCTACAGGATGGCATCCTGGACTGTGTTAAATTTGAAATACAGGGGATTATTTAAAATAGCTGGGTTTAATTAATATCTTTTATTTTAAAATACCTGTGTACCATAGTTGATCCAGTATGTTTCTATTTCTTTGGAAACACATGCTAATAAATCCCCGCCGAAATAAATAAATAAATAAATAAAATCCAGGAAGAAGAAAAGAACTATAAACATGTCTGTGGCCTTCAAATGATCTGAATGCTTAAATCAAAGAAAAACATACAGAAATGTTTCCCTCAGGGAAGGAATGAGAAGGATCTCACCTGCAGGTGAGATCTATCATCTTGAGGAATCATCTCTTCAATTTTTTAATTAGAATTTTTCATTTTGTTTAGCCAACTAAATCTAAAAAGCAATTTTACTTACAAGACCTCCATGGCCAGAATAAAAGTTTCTGCCCAAATACTTCCAGTATTTTCATGTTTCTTTTGACCAAAACTTACACTCTGAGCATTTCCAAATAATTTAAGAGAAACAATCAACAGGATTTAACTATATTCCCTCACAAATTACAGTAGAACTTTTTACAATTAGTTGGTGGTGGCTCCAAGCTCCAGAAAAGGGAATAGATCTGAGTAATTTCCAAGTTGTTGTTTCAGAGGCAACATTTCCTGAGGAAAACAATCTCCAAGACACAACAGTATCTTAGGCAGAAATTACTGCATTGTTGACATTAAAAGAAGCTACATGTACTTTTTCATTAACAATGCTGAGCTTTCCTTTTCAAATTCATGGCTGACAAGGTGATTTCAGATTTTAGGGCATGGTTAGCATTTGTTTGTCAGGTGTCAGAGAACTTGTCTCCCTAATGCTGGCTGGTGGAGGTCATTTATTTCTTACAGGACTAGACCCCATGGTGCCCCTGGCAGGAGTCTATCATGTGGAGATGTGACCTGTTTCTGACTGGATGCCTGAAGCACACTGAGGAACATTTCTCCAAAGGCTTTGGTTCTGTAGCCATGGAGATCCTTGGGAATTACATTTTTGCATTCCAGATCTCCCCAGTTTATATTTATCACTAGCCAAGGCCTAGGGATAAAGTAATACATTAACTTAAAAAAAAAAAAAAAACACCAACCAAACAAAAAAAAACACTGTGTTTACAATAATTAAATCAACTTTGGAAAAAAAAAATATATTAAATTGCTTGGCAATTAACTAACGATCTGCTCTGCTAGGTGCCACATTTTCCCCCTAGGTTAAACTACAACAATCCTTTCTGAAACTAAGAAACTACGATGGAGTCACTTTTGCCCTAATTGTCTAAAATGGTGTGAAAAGTGAAAGCATCAGCATCACAGCATCATCCACTGGAATTTACTGGGTATCACATTTTTCAGTGGCTTTCCGTAAAGAACAGGCTGCAGATTACCTCCTCAGGAAAAGAAAAAAAAAGAATGTATTTTATTCAGAGAGAGAGAGAGAGACTTATGTATACATACAATTTTTGTTTTAACCTTCAGACATGTTAAGTCCCATATACTTGCAAAAGAACAAATTGGGATGATGAGGTGAAGGGCTAGAAAATACAGATGACAGTTAAATCTCCTATTAGCAAATGTCAGGTAGTGCTATGATCTGACTTGTTTTGGCTGTAGGTTTCCTGGCAGAGAACATATGGAGCTGGCTTTTGCATAGCAAATCTTTAAGAGAGGTCAAAGTGACCTTCAAACAAGCAGGCTACAAGTATTTCTTTAAAGTAGATCCATGATGGGTTTTCTTGTCAGAATAATAGCAACAGCACATTAACTCTATTCAAGCTGATAGCCTGCGGTCTGCCTCATTACTATGACTCAAACATTGTTTGAAGATGTAAACCAAAGAAAATGAATGGTTATGTTTCAACAGGTGTCAAAGGCCCAAAAAGTAACTGCAGTTTGCCACTTTACATTGGCAAGCGTTGTTCTAATAAACTGGAATGAATTAGGATAATGTCTGTACATTAGGAAAAATGAAATCTCAAGTCCATGTGATGCCTTCTACTTTCCTTGTACACTCCAGCATGTTCAAAGTCATCAAGCCTCTAAGCAGAACCTGTACTGGAACAAGTGGAAGAGCAGTAATTCTACATTTGTCTTAATATATCTTTGCTTGGATATGAAAGCATTAACAGTACTTCTCGAGTCAGAAGTAATAAGGGAGAACAGTTATCATCCCACCTAATGCAGTCTCAATCAACCCGATGTGACATTTTAAGGACAAGTCATTCTTGCTGTGCC
The DNA here is from genome assembly GCA_011074415.1 of Stictonetta naevosa. Lineage (NCBI taxonomy): Eukaryota > Metazoa > Chordata > Aves > Anseriformes > Anatidae > Stictonetta > Stictonetta naevosa. The sequence goes on from CM021729.1 coordinate 42,090,262, forward strand.
AAAACACTGTATGCCAGCACTAGTCTGGTTTAACAGAAGACCAATACAACAAA
>CM021729.1:42092307-42104536 GCA_011074415.1 Stictonetta naevosa
GGTTAAAAAAAATTTTTTTTTTTAAATAAAACCCACCGGCGCCAAAAACCCCCCCCCCCCCCCCCCCCCCCTCCCCCGCCGCCAACAAAATAAGTAGAGCAGGGTTGCCTCCTGGAGTTCATCCTGCAAATCTCATTGAAAACAGCAACCAGATCATCCACTAACAAGGCTGCTTCCCAGCCCACCTGTGAATCTCCACACAGAGTTCAGCCCTGCAGGAATCTGAGACCCAAGGGAAATCAGACACAACCTAGAGCACAGGTCTGGGGTTTGGAATTGTTCTTTCACTTAGATGCTTTCTGGCTGTCTTGTCAGATTACAGAGAGAAAGAATGAATGGAAAGCATCTGGCTATTTGGTATACAGGGGTGAAAAAAAACAAGTATTTCAGGTGTGGGAACTCGATAGTAGGAGGCCAAAGTGGTGAACGTGAGAAAAGAAACAGCAAGAAGCCAAGGAGGTATTTGTTTTCAAAAGAGAGGAGAGAAATAAATGATACTACATAAGAATATGTGGTCATGCAGGTACAGAGATACCTCTGTAGACTGTGTTAGAGTTGCAGGAAATAAATACCAAATAGATTCTTAGTCACTAAGGAATAAGAACTAGAATATAGACTGGTGAATATCTGTATTTGTTGTTGTTGTCTGTTGGTTTATTGGCTTGTTTGTTTGTTTTTTAAGAAAATAATGGAGAACTACTTGAAAGCCCATTTTCTTATCCAATCTCCAGAGAGTTTTAGAGGATTTTGTCAGCAGCTCTCTTGCAATATAAGATCAAAACAGCCATGGTGGGTAAGGCTAAAAATCCCTCTAGCTGTGCATCATATTTCTGCTCCTGGTCAGAAGATGATTCATATGAAATAACATAGGAACAACTCAGCACACAACAAAAATTCTTATGCTGAGGCGTCCCATTTTCTAACAGATGCAGATGTAGTTTAGAGGTACAGTTGTATCTATATCCTTGTGATTAATGACATTTTGTACTTCTCTATTAAACTGTTTTTGAACTTATTTACACTTCTGATTTACCAGGACTTAGTTCCTCAAAGAATAATAATGTTTTGACTCTGCAGCTGATATGCAGCACAATGACCTTGGCTAATTTTTTTTATTTTATTTTTTTCCCCTGAACATGTTTGTACGAGCACAAAACTTTATGACACATTTTTATTTCAACCTTAAAAAAAAAATCTATAACAGTTTTTCCTAACATAGTGAATTTTTCCACAGTAGTCCCTATGATTTTAACATATCTAAGACCTTCCACAGTCTGCATCTCTTACCTCTTGAGCACAAGTAGACATCTTCCTTTAAGAGGGGAAGGGACTGGACTGACAAACCTGGAATATGACCATCCCATTGACTCTCAGTCTGCTCTGGAAAGTATGTTCATATACTTTTGGTAATGGTGCCAGCATAGGAATCTCTTCAAGAAGAGAGTATTTTTTCCTTCAGAAAATGAACTGAATCAGATACAGAACTTGTCTGCACAGATTCATTCTTGTTCATTTCCATGTGTGGCATTAAGCTCAATGGGAAAAAACAGGCTTCTGAAACAGAAGCATTCACACATTCAATTACTCAAATAACTATTGTATTTCCAATTCACATCCTACATCAACATTCACTTGTAGACAACACAGCTTGTAGTAAACAGAAAAGGAAATGTCTGTCAACATTTTTGCTGGGAGAGAGTATTTCCAAGAAGAACAATATTTCAATTAAAGTAGATGAATTTGTAACATTATCACAGAATACAGAACAGCTGAGGTTAAAAGGGACCTCTGGAGAACATCTGGTGCAGCCACCCCAGTTAAGCAGGGACACCCATAGCAGGTTGTCCTGGACCATGTCCAGTTTTCTTTTGAAGATCTCCAAGGAGGGAGACTCCACCACCTCTCTGGGCAACCTGTGTCTGTGCTCAGTCACTCACACAGCATAGAATTTCTTCCTGGTGCTTAGAGGGAATCTCCTGTGTTCCAGTTTGTACCCATTGCCTCTTGTCCCTCTTTGCACCCTCACAGCAGGTATTTATATGCACTGATCCTCAGAACCTCCTCTTCACCTCTGCAATTTGCTACCTAAAGCTTCAGTAGATTCAGTAAATAAAAAAAGCACAAAGTGCAAAGTTCATCTATTAGCTAGACTGATTATCTAGACTTTCTCCCTTGTACATCCCTCCATCTGCTTCACATGCTTTCCCTGCTTTTTTTTTTTTTTAAGTAATGAATGAAAAGAATAGCATTTTTCCTATTTATATTAAAAAGGAAAAAAAAAAAAAAAAAAAAGTGAAATATCAACTGAACAGAAAGTGGTGGTCCATCTGTAGCCTAAAATTCTATTTAGTTCCTCATGAGTGATATTCTGCATTCATACTTTCTCTACACACATCTGAGCTGAATGAGATCCTCTCTCAACACTGTTAAAAAGCACTTCTTTAGAATTACCAGCAGCCTGCAAAATATTCTCAATAAATCATGTAATGCAGTGCCCTATGAATCACTTCAAGGGTTATTCTCTCTCATACTTGTTATATGAAGAATACACATAGATTTTAAATATCATAACTTAAATAGAATTTAGAAAGAAATTTTTCTCTTGCCCCTTTTCGGGGAGAAGTTTTTATATAAAACTGTGGTTTTATAAAGAGTCTGCCCTGTACATGAGAACATAGTTCTGATGGCTGCTCAGCCAAGTTATAACTTGAGACACATTACTATTCCACAAAAAATAATAATAATAATAAAAATAAAAGACTTCACACTTACTCCCACCCTTATTTATAAAGAATTATACAACAGTAATTCAGAAAACACCAAAATTCAGCTTTTCTGTTAATGCTTATGAAAAAAAAAATGTTAAAATATATAGAGTTTGGTTCAAAAACCAACTAGACCAAGGTCTGAGTGCATCTGCACTGGAAAGCCTCAGGTTGTATTTTGTTCACTTGGGAGGTTTGAAGTGTGGGAGCCAAACACCAGCAGGAAATGGGTGAATATTAGAAAAACTACCCCAAAATAAAGTTTTTAAATCAAACATTTACTAGACTAGAGTCTTGTGTATCTCCTGTGAATACTGTACTGTGGTGGCTACTGCATGAACAACACTGCCCTCCTCTGTAGGAAATCAACATCTCCATAGCTGCTAATCTGGATCTTAAGACCTTCTGAGCAACAGTTCCTTACAATGTTTGAAGAACTCTTCAAACGTATTAAAAAAATAAATAAATTAATAATAATGGAGAAAAACAACCTTAGGTGTTAAGCATGTATCTCTGAGTGCCACATCAACCCTCCTCAGTGATGTTAAATGCCAAAGACAAAGGAAGATGGCCAAAAAAAGCAAGCAGCATTGACCAAGTTGTTCTTCAGAGTAAAGGGCAGAATGAAGCTTTGTCAAAGGGTAGAGGAGCTAACACGTCCCTAATGGGATCCAGTGAGAGGGTGACAGGCCTACCACAGCAGTGAGACTTCCTTAAAACGCATGCAAGCCTATAAAACCAGGTGAATAGATTAAAAGAAGAAGTGGACGTGAGGTAAGGAAGCATCAGTTAACCAGAGTAGGCTGAGAGGAAATTAATAGAAAAACAGATTAGGAAGGCTGAAATGATACAAATCAGGAAATGAGAGTTAAAAGTACAGCTGAACAAATCTGTTAGATGCCCAGATGCTCTGGAGCAGAGCATGATAGGTGTATATAAGCATTCCCTTCCAGCAGGTGGGAAGAAGCCCCCAGGTATACATGGCTGCACTGGCTACAGTCACTGGAACCTCTTGTGTTTTCCTCTGCTGTCTTGGCACTGATGTCCCTGGAGTGGATAATTACAGGATTGCTTTCACAGTAGCTCATCTCTCTTGGAGGAATACACAGAAGAGAATACACAGTGATGGATTGCACTTCCAAAATTTAAGATGCCAACTGTCTTCAGTCCAGCACCTCTCGTGTGACTCAATGCTTGAGGAAAAACAGATCTCTGGAGACTGAGAGATGCTTTGCCTTGATCCAAAACCAAAGCCAAATAGATTTTGTGAATGTGTGTGAAATGTGTGAAACCTTGTCAACCTCAGTGTTCTTATCCAACAAATTCACATAGAAGTACAGCACTAGGGATGTCATATGAATAGTGCTAAATACATGCAAAGAATGAAGGAAGTGAACGTAAGTATTTGCTCCATGGGAACTTGCCATCACCAACACACTGGTAAGGTCAAACTGAAAGGGATTGATGTCACTTGTACAAGCAATCTAGCTTGCTCAGGAGACAGCTCCCCAGCCCATTAGATGAATGTCAAACCTTTGGGTTATTTTAACTGTAACCTCTCACAAACAGTATGTCTTCACTGAATGAAGTAAGATAAAGAAGGAAAATCTTCAGTGCTTTAGGGTACTAAGACTCAATGGGATGACTGTGAATAAATAGATGAACAGATACACCTTCTCTTTGTTGTGATACTTTTGCAAGCATTTGCTTACTTTCATGTAGCTGCCCAGGCAGAGTGTGCAAAACCACGTGGTGTCTGTGATTGCTTAGTAAATTTCCAGAGGAGTGTTGTGTTTTCTGCCTCTAAGCTGCTTTAACAGAATCACAGAATCACAGAATCACAGAATAGTCTAGATTGGAAGAGACCTCCAAGATCACCGAGTCCAACGTCTGGCCTAATGCTAACAAGTCCTCCACTAAACCATATCCCTAAGCTCTACATCTAAACATCTTTTAAAGACCTCCAGGGATGGTGACTCAACCACTTCCCTGGGCAGCCTATTCCAGTGACTAACAACCCTTTCAGTAAAGAAGTTCTTCCTAATATCCAACCTAAACCTCCCCTGGAGCAATTTTAGCCCATTCTCCCTCGTCCTGTCACCAGGCACGTGGGAGAATAGACCAACTGCCACCTCGCTACAGCCTCCTTTAAGGTACCTGTAGAGTGCGATAAGGTCGCCCCTGAGCCTCCTCTTCTCCAGGCTAAATAGTCCCAGCTCCCTCAGCCGCTCCTCATAAGACTTGTTCTCCAGACCCCTCACCAGCTTCGTTGCCCTTCTCTGGACTCGCTCAAGCACCTCCATGTCCTTTTTGTAGTGAGGGGCCCAAAACTGAACACAGTACTCGAGGTGCGGCCTCACCAGAGCTGAGTACAGGGGGATGATCACTTCCATGGACCTGCTGGCCACACTGCTTCTTATACAAGCCAGGATGCTGTTGGCCTTCTTGGCCGCCTGAGCACACTGCTGGCTCATATTCAGCCGACTATCAACCAATACTCCCTGCTCCTTCTCTGACAGGCAGCTCTCCAACCACTCATCTCCCAGCCTGTAGCGCTGTTTGGGGTTGTTGTGCCCCAGGTGCAGGACCCGGCACTTGGCCTTGTTGAACTTCATACAGTTGGCCTTGGCCCATCGGTCCAGCCTATCCAGATCCTCCTGCAGAGCCTTCCTACCCTTGAGCAGATTGACACACGCACCTAACTTGGTGTCATCTGCAAACTTACTGAGGGTGCACTCGATCCCCTCATCCAGATCATCAATAAAGATGTTAAAGAGGACTGGCCCCAGTACCAAGCCCTGGGGGACTCCACTAGTGACCGGCCTCCAACTGGATTTGACTCCATTCACCACAACTCTCTGGGCCCAGCCATCCAGCCAGTTCTTAACCCAACGAAGTGTACGCCAGTCCAAGCCATGAGCAGCCAGTTTCCTGAGGAGAATGCTGTGGGGAACAGTGTCAAAAGCCTTACTGAAGTCAAGGTAGACCACATCTACAGCCTTTCCCTCATCCACTAAGCGTGTCACCTTGTCATAGAAGGAGATGAGGTTCGTCAAGCAGGACCTGCCCTTCATAAACCCATGCTGACTGGGCCTGATCGCCTGCTTGCCCCGCAAGTGCCACATGATGATGCTCAGGATAATCTGCTCCGTGAGCTTCCCTGGCACTGAGGTCAAACTAACAGGCCTATAGTTCCCTGGGTCTACCTTCTGGCCCTTCTTGTAGATGGGCGTCACGTTTGCTAGCTGCCAGTTGAGTGGGACCTCCCCTGATAGCCAGGAACTTTCCTGAAGTGACTACTGCACCGAGGATGTGTTGGATATATAATTACATTATTTGCTAGCAACTTCCCTCTCACTGTATGAGCCTAAGTAAATTAAAAAGTATGCACTGAAACTATACTATTATAACTGTTTTATTCATACCAAGATATTAGGAATTTGCTAGAATTTGCAATACAGTAGCAAATTTTGATTAGGTGCTTTGAATTGCTTCAAAAAAATCAGCAAAAATAGGCCTTTCTTTAGAAAAGTAAATTTATAGGCAATCAAGCAACTCTGCAGTTAGAAGGATGCTATGTTGTCAGAGGCAAGAAGTTCTGCTCAACTTCAGCCTGAAAACATGTGTCAACCCTGACCGGAGAGATCTGCTCTCACAAAACAGTGTTTACTCAGCCCTTCTCTTTAATACCAGATGAGTTCTGTTAGCACTAACTAGAAGGGTGATTTTGATCACAGCCTGAAATGCTAGCAAAGGAAATTGTTTATAAACTCGTGCTTTCATCCAACAGAAGTGGGAGAGAGAGGCTTCTGCACCAAGAAATTAGTGAGCAAATTGTAGGTAATATAAACAGGCAGCAGTGAGAGGTAACTAAAATTAGCAAAGCAAATTAAAATCATGCATTCACACACATGACTCTGTGCAAGTATTCTATGGACTTTGCTAGTACTGCTTCACATGCATAGCTATTCCTTATCCTGTTTCCATGCATCGGTCTAACCTGTGAATACATATCTTCAATCATTCTTCACCCAGCATTAGTCAATTCTCCAAAAATAATGAACAAAAACAAAATCCCTCATGCAATGTCTTCCAGTGTTAGTTTGGATAGTCTCAGTGGCAAGAGAAGATACTCTGATACAAGATATAGGTACTGTCATCAAGAGTAGCTAGACTTTGCAACACCTATGACCCCATGCTTCCACCCACCTCTCCTTCACATATAGAGTCCCCAAAACACAGCTCCAACTTCATGCTTTCCCTCATCCTTATCAATATACCATCATAAGTGAGGTTTATAAACTTCATTGCCTTCTCAGAGCTGTTCTACATACTTTGTCACCGTTTAGGTCTTCCCCACCTTCCTAAGGCTACAGTACAGTTCCCACCATGGCTGGATTCCTATACAGCTAATGAGAAACTCCTAAATCTGCCCAAAGTCAGACATGGCATCTACAGGCCATGTTTCTTTTGTTTCTTGCTTGTACTTAAGAATCCAGAAAACATGAAGTTTTTCAAAGTTATTCCCTTACTTATTTGTCTGTCACTCATAGTAAGAGAACCTGTACTCACAGATTAATGGGATTTGTGGCATCTAACCTTTTCAGAGCAGAATAGCACTACCACAACACCCTATATTCAGTAACAATTTTCATTTCTTAGACTTAGTAATTTATCACCAGATTTTGTATGTCTGGTACTAGTGTGTTGAAGGGAGATGCAACATCCAAGAGAATAAACTCTGCAATGGAGTTTACAGGAGGTACAAAGGACTGCATCGATATGACAGAGGGAGACCTGTTTCGATCATGGAATCATAGAATCTCTGGAGTTTGAAGGGGCTCACAAGGATCGTCAAGTCCAGCTCCTGGCTCCACACTAGCCAAAGATCAGACTGTGTGTCTGAGAATGTTGACCAAAGTACTGAATTCCATCAGGCTCAATGACGTGACCAGTGCCCTGGGGACACTCTTTCAGGGCAACCACTCTCTCAGTGAAGAAAACTTTCCTAGCATCCAGTCTGAACTTCTCCTGATGCAGATTCAGCCAATTGTTCACCCATTGTATTATGTCCTTGGCTATCTGTGTGATGGGCATTTTGTCCAGAAGGATACTGTGAGAGACAGTACCAAAAACTTTGCTGACAGCCAAGAGTATGCTTACTGGCTTCCCTTGGTCAACCACACAGGTAACCTTGTAATAAAAGGAAATTAAATAATAATAATAATAATAGCAACAATAATAATCCCCTTAAACAGGAATTTCCCCTTATGAACCCATATTGGCAGTGACCAATGACTACATTGTCTTTCAGTAACTCCTAGAATAACCTTCTCCATAAAAAGAGGAACTGAAGTGAGACTGACAGGCCTCTAATTACCAGTGTCCTCTTTCTTACCCTTCTTGAAAACTGGAAAAACATTTACTGCCTTCCAGGCAACTGGGACCTCTCCAGATTCGCAAGACCATGGAAAAATAATTGAGAGAGGTCTTGTGATGTCAGACAGCTCCTAGAGTACCAAGGGATGAATCCCTTCCGTAGAATTTGCAGGATAACTGCTTGACCTATATAGGCAGACTTTCTAAACCTGTTACTCTGCAGTATATCTATTTTTACTGCTTCTTGGATGGCATAGCTACCCTTCAAAATCCCATGACTAATCATAATACATTTCCTTACACAAAATACAACTTCCTGCATTTTCCCAAGAACATGTGGTAAAAATCACCTTTTGTTTGCAACAGTTGTTCCTGCAATTGTAAGAATTAAATCATGAAACTTATCTTTAAATACTATGAATTCTTGCATGGTCTATTATAAAAGCAGACAAAATAGCTCTCTGCTTAATATCTGAGAATAAAAATAAATTAGACTACATCTCGTTGCAGTTGAGTGATGTGCTTTACACAGACTGTCTCACATTGGTAGATTTAATTAAGCCTATATCTTACATGCATTCATTTTCTCAACAGAAGACTTATTAAATACAATTTTAGTATACAAATAAGACAACATCTATTTTTTGTTGTTGTTGTTGTTGTTGTTGTTGTTTGTTTGTTTTACTGAGCTGAAAAGAAAGAAATTCCTCCCAGTATCCTCTTAGATGAGAAAAGTGTTTTCTTCCATTAGGAAATAGTCCTCAAAAATCAGAGTAGAATTGACTCAGCTGCACAAGATGTAGAGCATGCAATTATAGATAGAAATAAGCTTTTCCAGTGAAAAACCTCAGAGAATCTGTGATGGAATACAACAGGAAGCTGAAGGAGAAATTTGACTCAATGGCTCAATGCATTGTTCACAACAAGCTTCTACACTAGTTAATTTTAAGCTTGATCTTCATCATATACATGCTATTTTATTTGATCTACCAAAAATAGATTAAAATAAATTTGAGTCTAAATTCATCATTACTAACACTAGGTTTAAAATAAAAATTAAATAATTCACTTGCACTCCTGTCACAGTGTATATTTTATGGGAAGCATGTTTTTTGTGATTAAAAACTATGACATAAAACAGAATTATATTTCTTTTTACATTGAAGAAAGCCAACTTAACCGTAGAAAACTAACTCAACTGCTCTCCCCTCAACAATATGAGGTACTTTCCTATTTTACAGACAAGTCCACGGATACATTCACTCATACTTGTAGAATGCCAAGATACTTGGAAATCACTTTTTCAACAAGAAATATTTAAATTTGCCTGTAACCTTTTTAAATCTACATTTAACTTTGTATTTCCAGTGTATGAAAAATGACTGCATTAGTTCAGAAGCAGCAGCTGAGTGTTTTTGGATCTGTCATTTGTCTACAGCACTGTGTATTCACAATTTAATTACCAGGTCATAGTCTGGCTACTTTACAAAGTCAACTGGCTAGAATATCTAAAGCTTTGACAGAATTCTACACAATGAGATGATAAATCAAAACAACTGGCATTTTTTCCTTTTAGGAACTGCAGCTCTATACACCATTACTTTTACGTGAATAGTTTTTCTTTAATTGTATAACTACAGATGGAACAGAGCCGTAAAGTCAAAGCCAAACAGCTCCAATATTCATGATGTCAAAATGTGAGGTTTTGATAGATTACAGGCAGGCTTAATTGTGGTTGTTAAGATCCACATCAGAAAATTAACCAAGTTTGAAGCTATGCTATTCTGGTTTTCAACTCTTTTAACAACTTTTGATGGGTTACAGAATGTTCTCATTTTTCTATTTGTCCCAATGTCTGTTAAGGGGAAGAAGAAAAGAAAGGGTTTTGTTGTTGTTGTTCTTTTTTTAAAAATCACTTGGTTAAATATTAAACGTAAACTAGACCCATAGATTTTCAGCTTTGACAGTTAATAATGTTCAGAGATAAATTTTTATTTTCCTTATATAAAGTTTACATTATGTTATTTTGGAAAAAAAAAAAAAGACATTTTTTACAAATATGCGGAATGATTTTTACTAAAATAAAGTTTTCACAGGTTTCTATTTGTACAATTTCTTCAGAAACCTACTACTTGAAAACCACTCACTGAAAAAACATATGCTTTATGCAAGGATTAACATAAAAGGCAACTTGTAAAGTTCATTAAACATACATACTCAGTCACAGTTATGCTAAAGCTCTCTACTGCAAGACTTGTATGGATGCATTCATGCTCTTCCAAAGCTGGCCAAATTCAGCAATAGAAGACACACCCAAGGCATTTTTAGAGGGATTCAGGATACTGTATTCCCATCTGCTACCTCAATTACACTCTACTACCTCCTGCATTCAGCGCAATGAATAAATCCTTTAAAAGATGTCTAAAAGACGAGTAAGCTGTTCTACCTTCCTTGTTTTAGCTATTCTGCATCCCTCACTGAACACTCCTACTTCTCTGGTACATCCTGATTTCTATCACATCCTTTCAGACTTCATTTCTTTCTTTGCCCTCTTTTGCCATTGCTCTCTAACTTTCCCAAACTGAGCAGGTGTCTAAAAATGAAGATTGAATTTGGAAGGCATTTCTGAAAACCTCTTGTTAAAGAAGAACATCCTGGAAAGTGTATAGGCTCAGAAGTGATTTGTTTCTAATTTCAGATAAACTGACAGTCCACCTAAATAAATTGTATCTGCTGTTTCTGCAGGCCCTTCATATCCTATTCTTTTCCAGAGATAGAGTAAATCTGAAGAAGGTAGCTGGATGAAATTTATCCAGAGTAGTTTCAATGGATGGGTGGGGAGTTTTACAACCAAGGTATTTCTAACAGAATGGTGCAGTTCTTAATGATGAACGTAATGAAAAGGCTGATGTTGAGCCCAGAGCAGTAACTGTTCAACTCAGTCCAGCTGCATCCCAAACAGTGTGTGAGAGCAGCCCCAGGTCACTTCAGCTGACTGTGAGTAAAGAGAGCTTATTCTGCTAGGAATATGATGTAATATAGATCATTTTCTGCTTAAAATGAATAAGTAGTAATTATTTGCTCTTACTCATTACTGTTTTAACTTCAGTGAAATCAAATCATTTGCAACAGGACTGAATTTGACCCCAGCACCTATTTGGAGCATACACCTCATTTTGACTTTTGCAGTCTCCTGAGTCATGTACATTCATGACCTACTTAGCAGGTCAGCTTAACGAGGTAGGAGTGGAAAGGGAGCACAAGCAGCTACACTTTTGCAACCTGTACATTGACACAATTAACAACTGCTTTAAAAAAGCAGTGCCAAAGGCTTCACCACAGAATAACAACCAGCTTGAAAGTATCCAGAGACTAAGTATGTTTCCATGTTTTTCCTTCTGTGGTCATCTGTACTAACTAGAATAAATTTAGCACAGGTAAACCCATCTCTGCTGCCTTCCCATGTGCTCTTTGTTTCATACTTTTGTAACCAGGTATGCATTGGTTCCTCTTTTTGTGGGTGACATTTTCTACTACTGAGAAAAGTGCACAGCTTCCTTTAGCAAAGCATTCCACTTGGACTTCTGCTGGATAACTGTTATGCAGGCTGCAGGCATTTCAAAATAGATGGGGTGTCCTGCTTCTGCACAGCATGGATATGCTAATTATGGGAACGTAATCTCTAGGTATATCAGGAAAAATAGATAAATAAGAGATGTAAAAATATTTCACTATCTCCTAAACACTCAGCTTGTCTCAGTCTGTTTAAATTATCTGACCCAGAATGGAAGGCAAATTAAATGTTTCCACGAAAATTCTGAGAAACTTCATTTCTAAGCTTTGGCTTCCCAGATTTTCAGTCACACAGTCTCGTCAGACCTTCATAATTAATTCATTCTGCTCCAGGCAACCTCTCAGCCCACTGAAGTTATCACCATGCATGTGATTATTTATGGGGTTATTTCTTAGCTGAGGTCACCTTTTTTTTTTTTTTTTTTTTCCTGTTAGTTTTATTTAAACATTATCTTTTTATTTTATTTTATACTGATTTATTTATTTTGGTGAGGGTTACTTGTTGTGGAATT
>CM021729.1:42104636-42139400 GCA_011074415.1 Stictonetta naevosa
CTGATTTATTTATTTTGGTGAGGGTTACTTGTTGTGGAATTGGAACAAACAGGAAGAGTATATTTATTTAAAATAATAATAATAATTCCTAAGCCCATTGATAATAACAAACACCCCAAACAGCTGCTACAAATGGAAAAGCTCAAGAATGGCCAGTAGAAGTAACGTGATACAGAAAGTGTCTAAGTGACCACACAGTGGTATTTTAACAAGATGTCTGTTGACATAGCAGTTTTAGTTTTGTTGTTTTTGTTGTTGTTTTTTCTCCATAGAATACTAATCAGAATTTTAATAATGAATATATATATATATATATATAAAACTTCACTCTTATGTACTAAAATCTCATTTGCAGGAAGAAACAGAAAAAAATCTTTCACTAACTCTTAGTACTGACATCACATACATAATAAAGAATTTCAGCCCTCTACTTGCCAGCAGGAGCTAGATCTCATTTTTTAAACAATTTTGCTAAGCACTGAAACTATTTTTCAGCCTCAGGAAATACATATATATATATATATATATAAATCTAATATTCTTCCTTTAGAGAAGATCCTTGTGCTGATTTTTTCCTGAAGACTGATCCATCTCTTAGTAGCATGTACAGATCCTCTCAAGTTCAGCCTGAATTTATCACAGGTCTGCTAATTAGTATTCTCCATAACATAAATTAAAATGCTGTCACTGTGCAACCTACAAGTGACTTCACTGAATCACTGTCATAACTTGTACTAAGCAGTATATTTAAACACTTAGCATTGAAGGGGATACACAACAGCAGCAAGTGTTGCTGCTTGGTAGGGTATCAGGCAAATAGCAGAGCTAATGAATAGTCCCCAACATTTTCTTTAAGATTCAGCCTTAATTCTGCCCCAGGTAGATCTCCTTCAATTTAATTTAAGCTATAAAGATTTGGCTTTATCTGATTATTATTTTTTAATGTGTTATAACAGATAAGTATGTATTTTGACATGCATACAGGCACTAAAGTTTTTTTAATCAGGACATCTTTGCAGGGCCATGAAAAAGCTACTATCCAGTGCTGAGAAGCAGTGGTGCAATTAGCCTCAAGTAACTGAACTGACCACATGCTGATAGTGAAGGAGATTACAGTACCATTATAAAGATGTGCAGCAAAAACCAGTGCCACCAATGGCATAGCAGAGCATGCAGTCATTTTTACTCTTCAGCATACCTACAAAATGCAGAGTATCTCTCACAGCCTGACCTTCTGCAACCTGCTTGGTACAGTGCCATAACTTTGACTGCAGTGAGGCAGGAGCTATAATAGAAGCAGGTCATACCACGTTACGTTCTTTCTACAGTGTGATTATCAACATATATTTCCTGCTGAGACAATTACAATTTCTTTGAGGCAAATATCTCCAAAACATCATGATAGTACTGAAAAAGTCCATGGTCATGGAAAAATTGCCTTCAATGCTGCTTGCTATAGTAAAAAAAAAAAAAAAACCTAAAAAAAAACCTTCAACAGCAATTCCTAATCTGAAGATAAAGTAAAGCAACTCTGCTTTCCTTATATAGCTGTTTTCCCTTTCTTCTGGGTGTATACTCCATCTTCAAATGGGGGAGCTTTCCTGATTTTTTTTCCTTATGACATCCATTCACAAAGCAGCAGCAATTATTTCTGCTCTGTATTTACAGTGGTGACAAGTAGCTGAGAATTGTCCTTACATGTCCAAATGTGTTCTGACATGTGCTTCACTAAGTTGATTTCAGCATAAATTTAACACAAGATGTCAGTGTCCTTCCTGTTGAGCTTTTTCTCCCATCATGACCCCATTGGAGCAGACTGTGAAAAGCTGAAATTTAACTTGCTCCAGAATTCATTCATGTCAGTTGCAGCTCAGACTCTGACAAGGGTTTTCACTCAAAGTATTTTTATTTATTTATTTATTTATTTATTTTAGCTTTCCAGAGCACACTGTAGACATTTTTCCTTTCCCTGGCCTCTTAGGGAAGAAGCTGAACTCCTGCTCTTTATGTGAGGATGTTATTTTTTTAAAATGTAAACATGCAAAGGAGAAGGAAAACAGTATTTCATCTTCAGTTTTAATTCATTAAATGAAAAAGAATTAATTCAACACACACAAACCTACTGATAATTTCATGTCCTCTTCTACTTTTTATCATGTAGGATACAATCACTCTTATATAATACCTTAAAGGAGGCTATAGCAAGGTGGGGATTGATCTCTTCTCCCAAATACTAGTTCATAAAACAAGAGGAAATGGCTTTAAGTTGCACCAGAGGAGGTTTAGGTTGGATATTAGGAACAATTTATTCACTGAAAGGATTGTGAAGTATTGGAACAGGCTGTGTAGTAGTTGAGTCGCTGTCCCTGGAAGTCTTCAAAAAACATGTATGGTGCTTAGGGACATGGTTTAATGGTGGACTTGGCAGTCACAGGTTAAAAGTTGGACCTGATGATCTTAGAGGTGTTTTCCAATCTAAATGATTCTATGATAATATAGCAGGGAATAAGAGGGCAGCATTTAATGTATTATACACTGCAAGCTGAAAAAACATTAAGAGCAAAGATACCTGCACTGAATAATGAGTTCACAGAATCATCTAGTTTGGAGCAGACCTTCAAGATCACCAGGTCCAACCATCAACCTGACCTAGTCCCATCACTAAATCATGTCTCTTAGTGCTATAACCACGAATCTTAAATACCTCCAGGGATGAGGACTCCACCACTTCCCTGGCAGGCCATTCCAATGCTTGACCACCCTCTCTGTGGAGAAATTTTTCCTGATGTACTATCTAAACCTCCCCTGGAGCAACTTGAGACCTTTTCCTTGTGTCTTACCATTTGTCACCTGGGAAAAGAGACTGACACATTGCTACAAACTTCTTTCAGGTAGTTGTAGAGAGCAATGAGTTCTTCCCTCAGCCTCCTTTTCTCCAAACTAAACAGCTGCAGCTCCCTCAGTCACTTCTGTCTTGTGTTCTAGTCCCTTCATCAGGTTCATTGCTCTTCTTTGCACATGCTTGAGTAACTCAATACCCTTCTTGTGGTGAGGGGCCCAAAACTGAACACAATATTCGAGGTGTGATCTTACCAGTGCTGAGTACAAGGGGGCAATTTTTTCCCTTGTCCTGCTGTCCAAACTATTTCTGATGAAGGCCAGGATGCCATTGGCCTTCTTGGCCACCTGAGCACCCTGTTGGCTGACGTTCATCTGGCTGTCAACAGGTCCTCCAGATCCTTTTCTGCTGGGTAGCTTTCCAGCTACCCTTCCCCAAGCCTGTAGTGCTGTGTGGGGTTGCTATGACCCAAGGGCAGGACCCAGCAGTTAGCCACACTGAATGTCATGCAATTGGCCTCAGCCCATCCATCTAGCCCATCCATATCCCCCTGCAAAGCCCTCCTACCCTCAAGCAGATCAACAGTCTTGCCTAACTTGGTATTGTCCATGAATTTAGGACGTGCTCAATGCCCTCATCCAGATAATTGATAAAAATGTTAAACAAAACTGGCCTCAGTACTGAGCCCCAGGGAATGCCATGAGTGACCAGCTGCCAACTGAATTGAACTCCATTCACTACAGCTCTTAGAGCCATGCAATCTATCCAGTTCCTCACCCAGACAACTGTACACCCGTCCAAGCCATGAGCAGCCACTTTCCCAAGGGAATACTATGGGAAACAATGCCAACATTTTACTAAAACCCAGGCAGACATCCATAGCCTTTTCCCTTGCCCACTGAATGCATCATCTTGTCACAGAAGGAGATCAGGTTAGTCAGGCAGGACGTGCCTTTCATAAACCCATACTGGCTGCATCTGATCATTTGATTGTCTTGTATGTGCTGTGTGATGATCGTTCAAGATTTCTGCTCCATAACCTTCTTTGGCATTGAGATCAGACGTACAGGCCTAGCAACTCCCTGGATCCTCCTTCCTGCCCTTGTTCACTGGAGTTCCATTCACCAAACTCCAGGCACATAGGACCTCTCCAATTAGTCAGGACTCCTGGTAATTTATTGAAGGTGGCTTGGTGAGCTCTTCCACCAGCTCCTTTCAGTACCCTTGGATGAATCTCATCCAGGCCCATGGACTTGTGAATGTTCAAATAATGTAGTGGGTCACTTAAAGCTTCCTATTAGATTATAGGAAGCTTTATAGGAATTCACTTCACTCCTGATGACAAACAGAAGTCCCAGTATTATCCTTTTAGCTTTTGATACTAAGAAGTCCCCCCAAGTGAAAAACCTCATGACCTCAAGAGTCAGATAGGGGCTATTTTTTCCCTGTCAAGGTGTTCATCAGCTATATTAAAAACAAGTAAATCTTTATAACAAGTACAATCCTCTAGAAAAACATTTATTCAACTAATTTACAGAGTAAGCCAATTAAGGCAAAATATATTACTTGGAAGTAGGCTTTCACTGGGTACAAATATGAACTGGCTTAACAGTATTGCATATAAAAATGTCCTTTGAAAGCATCAAGAAAGGTAAAAGCAAAAGAATACAAGCTGAAAAACTGTTTAAGGCAAACAAAAAGTAATTGTTTATTCTTTGTTCTTAAAAAAAAGTATTATTACCAAAATATTCTCTTCACAATTACTTCCATATTTCTGCATAAAGATTTACGATTGTGTGAGCATAGATAGAAGGAATGAAGCCATGAAAAAAAAATCAGAGAAGATTAAAAACTTACATGAGAAACAGTGAGCCCATGACATCAAGAAGGCATTTAAGACAAATTTTTAGAAAATGCAGGATAGCAAAGCAAGTGATATACATTTCACTATTTTCCACATCCAATTGCTAACAGCCATAACTTGATAGAAGAAATTATACTAATTCCATATAAAATGTCTGGTCTGGAAATACTGTAGTAAATGGTGTTGAAATGCAATGCTGAGATAATTTCACGTGTATGTGCTACCTGATCTAAAAACCACTGAAACAACTTGAAATCTGCTGTGTGTTTTAACTAGAGATTGTTTCATCTCTGCTACAGAGAAGCTATACATAAAAAAGAAAAAGATGCAGCTTGGAAAATGAGATTTCAGTAATTATTTAGCCCAGACTCAAACTAACTGGGCATGGATTTGTGCTCTTCTTCAGCAGTTCACTGTTACATGTTAAAAAACTACTCAGCATCAGTCCTGAGAACTTACTTACATACACCAAACCTCTGATGTGTAAAATACCACTTAAGCACAGGCCCCAAGAAAACATCTAATACAGAAGTTGTCTCTCTAGATTGAAATGCACATATAACATACATATTATGCTGTCAACATGTTTATATTACTAATATAATAGAAGTAGCTAAACAATGATCCCCATCTTGAAAAAAGTATATTGAGTAACTGAAATATTAAACATTTCAGAAATGCCTATTAAGGTGTCAAGTAATAGCACATTCCAATTTATAAACTCTGATGTTATCTCTCTTATTTATAAAGATATCCGTTTGTTCTGATTTCCTCTTTTGTGAATCATATTGGAAATCGCATGCTTATTAAAAATTGGAATTGCTCATTTCCACTATTGGGAACTACTTCCACATCTTAAAAAGTAAAATACAGTTTACAGGTAGATAAGAAATCTGTGCTGTATCCCCACTGAGAATTAGAATACGTAGTTTTCACTATTCCAGAAACAAAGCCAGTATTCCTTAGTGTCACGGATCAGCCTGCTTTCAAACGGTCCTGGGTGGTAGATGTTGTTTGTACATTCCTGCTAGAGCCTTGGCTGCACTGTAGATCATCTGTCGACGGGACATGCCAGTGAATACCATGTGCCAATCAGTCCTGTTGACATTCTGTATATTCTTCTCAAGCACTTCGCCCACTGTCACCAACAGGCCTGACCATCTCAGATTGTAGTCCTGAGGAGTGAGACTCTTAGCCTGTGTAACATTTTGAGAAGTGATTATTGAATGAGCATGAAATTAGTAGTTTTGTTTCTTTCTTCATCCATACTAGCAGTAAACGTTTTTACAAGAGGACTACATGGCAAAAAAAGAACATCAGAATCCAAATCTCAGACTGCCCTGTAATTTTGCAAGCCAATTACACTTTTTAGATTTGTGTCTATCATGATCCAAGTGACATCTGAACAATTTAAATGTGAAACACATTTGAGGGCATAAAGACATTCTGCTTTTAGTATGAAGTAGTTTTTTCTTTTGAAGTAGCCAACAGATGGAATCAGTAACAATACATATTCATATAGTAAATTCTTACTCTCGAAAGATTTATTTTTTTAATGGTTAAAATGTCCTTTTGGAGCAGATGTGTAACTAGAAAACTGAGCTTGGCAGAAAAGGAGGACTGAGCTATTTGCATGAGATCACAGAGGGTGCATACACTGTGATTCCCCAAGGCTGGATGCAGATGGGAAATAGTGGTGTAAGTATCACTGCATTTATCTGTTCTCATTCTCACCCCAGACAACCACATCTGGCCACTCTCACATATAATGAAAAAGACTTTCAGCCTAAGAAAGGCTGTTCTTTGTATTACTTATTTCTTCATAGCATTGCACAATGGGCTGAATTCTTCATACAGCTTTTGCTTTGACAAATAACTGAGTTAGTCTGTTTCCACTGCATGTGCAGCAGACCAAAGTTCAGCAGTGTGTTCCAGCCTTCCTACAACTGCTGTCATGTAAAGTAGCAGTATATATCAGAGAATCACAGAACGTTAGGGATTGGAAGGGACCTTGAAAAATCTTCTAGTCCAATCCTATATATAAATCTGTTAGAATATACAATCTGCTCCAACATGGAAGTAACTTGTTGCTCTTCAGAGGTACAGAAGAGGCAGAATTCCTTTGTAAGGAAAAACAAAATTCAACACTTATTAATCCGAACATATTGGCAGTAAGAAAATAATTTAGCTGACAGTAGGGACTGAGTATCTGTTATGGTATCTCCATTATGATCCACAACTGCACATAACTTCATAGACAAATTTACAATTTTTGGTGCTAAATATCAGTTAACATCAAATAAAATATAAAAAATTAAAAGCCTAGTATTTTCCCATGTTCTCGCAGTTTCTGGTTTGACAAAAAAAGATGGTATCTGGCCTCTTAACAGAAAAAGCTTCCCATAACAAGATCTCAAATTCACCTTTTTACTTTCTCAAATCAAGCCATATTTAAGAGTTATAAAGAGCCATGAGTCTCTAACTATGTGCTCAGAAAAGTTTATGCCATTGGTAAAGACATTAAGAATTATATTCTAATTCTAAAAAGTTTCATTCTATGCAGATGCTTTTATCACTATTTCTATTACAAAAAGTACAAAACACACAGCTAGCAACATAATTGCTTTTCATGTATTCTGTTATACCTTTTGTACTGTGAATAACAAATAATATCTATCATCCAATGCACATTTCTTCTGTTTTCAGTCTGAAATACCACTATACGATTACCGTTGTGTATTTTTTTCTCCACTCTGTAATCTAGATTTTAATTACAGATATTGAACAGGATTCATACAAAGTTTCTCGCACAGCCCTGAGAAAAACTGGAAGAGACATAATGGGAATGAAGGTAACAACTGATGCACACACACAATCAAGAGCCCAACAATTTACTACAACACTTCATCCATACATTAACTGAAAAGTACGTTTACATATGAAAAGACATTACTCAGAAAGTTAAGCTATCAACAATAGCTTTTAAATGACAAAACAGAGTGTTCTGTAAAACAAAAATGAAGGACAGCTATCATGTTAATTTTTTTTTTGTCTATGGAGTATTGATATGAACTATTTAACAACTTATGCAGTAATTTCACATTGCTGTGCTTGTTACCAGATGGGTTGCTCACATCCCTCAGTGAAGTTGTATCTGATTAATTAGTATTTTTTCCTGTAGCTTCACATCTTTCTCCACGCTTTTTGAGAGCATTCTGGAAAACTAAAGAAATGGAGCAGTATTTCTCCATTTGCTACTCATCAACTTTTCAAAGTTGTAAGAGCTCTGAAAACTAAGAACTAAAATAAATCCCACAAATGTCCACTCTAATGGAACTGGTATTACACACACAAAAAATTAAACAATCACTATTTGTTTTCTCAAAACAATCCTCTGCAGATCAAACTTCAGTTTTGTTTTGAAATTCTTCACAGAAACATTAAAAATAATTTGCAGACCAGAGTTAACTAATGTATGACTCATATCTGCAGTCAGGCAACATGCAGTGACTGGAGTTGGGAGTAATTCCCAGTGTGGCCCAAGTAATGTAAGCAATCTAATGAAAAAATTCTGTTGGTTTAAGAACTGCAAAGTACTGGGTTATTTTCAGTGGGATGACCCATGGAATTTCCAAGACTTAAACCTTTCTATTTCAGAAATTTTAAATCTTTGTGAGAATAGCACTGTCAGAAGAGAAAATCTGTCTTGCTTTTAGGTAAGAGCCTGTATGTTGTGGAATTAGGTCCATGCACAAATATGAAAAGGTATCTGCAATTTGTTAGAAATAAGCTTTAGGAACACTAACCAGTACAGTATGCTATCCTATCAGTATGCTAGTAATTAACAACATAAACTACCTAGGTTTTATGAGCTTTATTAAAATTGGAGTGGTCTCAGTTTATACACTTGTGCCTGAATGAAATGTTAGGTCCTTCACTGATTTGGTAACATGTGCTCGTGTGCGCAGACATTCCACTATTACACAGTTTTGTTGACCTCAGATGAAAACTCCAATACATACATAAAGTAAGTTAAGGAAAGGAAAGCACTCCTTTTCTTGGGTAAGAGTGCTTACTACATGCACTTGGTGCACTTGCTTAGTGCTTTCTTGAGCTGCAAGGCTTTCCTGTATGACCGGGGGAAGTGTGAGTATTCTTATTTAATTTAAAGATTGGTAAGGTTTATTTTTAATCATGGAACCAGACTGACAGACGTACTACAGTGATTATATTCCCTTTTGAGGGAATATTTTTTCTCAGTTAATTTCTTTTTGGTTAATATTTCCTCTCAGTTAATTTCTTCTTGGAATATTTCTTCTTGATTAACACAAAAGTAAAACTAATGCTTCCATGTGCCATATGCTACAGAATGAGACTCCTGACCAAGGATTACTTTGCCACAAATGCCTAAAGATTTTTTGGCAGTACTTACCTATGACTTAGAAGCATTTCTTATTCTCAATTATAAAGAAAGATTTAAGTGGAGCAGCAATAAGAACTGACATCATAAATGAAATTAAAACTTATGTCTTGACTGTTAATCCAACTCCAGTAAGAAACCTGAAAACTCACCTGCTGTACATATTGTAAAGGCACTGGTGTTGCTTGGGTAAAAGCTTCCAGATGAATTCCATGAACTGGATCCTCAATAATTAAACATCCAATGTCGAACCACCTTCAAAAATATGCAAATTAATTCACTTTTTACTACTATGTATCACTTGATTGAAAGCTTGTTAGTAGTTGAATTACAACTCAGGTGTTTTACAAATTCTGCTACATACGTAATTATACGTAATGACTTTTCATTGAAATGTGTTGCATATTTTAAATAAAATTTGTATACATAATCTTTAGTGTATATGTAACTATAGTGCATGAGTATGAACGTAATAAACATAGAATAACTAAAATTATACAAAATACATGAAACAAACACAGAAAGCTGGAGGGGAGGAGGTGTGCACAGATATATTCTTTTAGACATACTTATTATGTTACAGTTTTCATGCAACCTTTGCAATAATGCTTCTCATTAAAATAACTTTCCCTAACAATCAAAAAACCTTAATTCTCATTCACGTTCTATATTCAGAAGATTTTTTTTGGTATATCTAATCTTACTACAATCACTTAAATGATTTTGTCAGAAGAACAGTTCTGCACCTTTCAGAAAAAAAATGGTGCCTACTGCAGAAGGCACAGTAAAACTATTGAAGCAGTACCAAAAATGTTTCTCTATCTAGCTTGCAAAAATATTAAGCAATTTCTCCCTATCAAACTTGTAACACTGATACAATCCAGCCAAAACTAAGGGCAACACATCATCATTGCCTCACTGTATTTAATTCCCAGAACAGTTTTACAGTTGAGCTGCCAAAGGAGAAACACACTTCACAGAAAACACAAACAAAAAAAATCAAGGCCAAAATCATAAAAGATTTAGAAAGCTAAATATTGCAGCTGTCGTTTTCTACATATTGTACATGTGTCTACTTGTACATATACAATTAAATTAAACTAATATAAATTAAATTTTATACTTGAAAGTGCGGGAAACAAGAATGTTATGAATAGAAATGCAAGACTCAAATTTAACAAATGACTGTCTGGAAGGTGACAATAGCTTAATGTCAGAGCAAGAGTGCAGTAGAGTGAGACAGGAAGATGTACTTCACTTGCACCCACTTTTGTATGAGGAAAACAGAGCAGTGGAATGCCCTGTGATAGAGCATTACTCTCTCTTGCAACTATGAAAGACTTTGTTAAGGATAAAGCCCTCAATTTATATAAAAAAAAAGTTGTTAAAGGGAAAGATAACAAAATACTTTGCAACTTATTCTGCAAACAGTATTCAGAATGCACAATTGGAAGGGAAGTAATGTCCTTCAGCTATCTGAAAGAGCATTGAGAACTGGGTAGTTATTTGGAAACACTGCTCTACTTTCAGATTATTTGTAAGCATGATAATGATATCAGCAGAACACAAACTCTATCCCTAATACTGAAGTGCAACAACACAACGCTCACTTCAGAATTATTATTTATCCATTATTAGCACTATGATCTATTATTTCATTGCAGAAAATATAGGGCCAAAAATACGTTTGTGTTTTTTGTTTGTTTGTTTTTTGTAACAACATGCAGGGAAACTTTCAAAGTCACCTGTTGGATGAAGCAAGCCTCAAGTTATTCTTTGTTTCTACTGTAAATAATATTGAAGATTACAATGTTCTTGGGGCATGTATGGTATGGACAGAAAAGCTAACATTCTGTTCAATGACATTCCTGGGCCAGCTCTTTCATTTCAAATATTTTATACAAAATTCTCAGGTTTAGGAATGAGTAAATTCAAATGAAGAGAACAGTAATTATTCTAAAATAGAGACCTTATTGTCACAGTTACTCCTTTGTGTAAACATAATAAAGTATCTAAATTGAACTAGGTGGAAATAAATACTAAACAAAAATTAAAATACTTCCTAATTCTCTTTATTTTAGAAGGTTCACCATTCATCTTCCACTAAGGATACTAAATGTACCTTCAAAAATGGAGCAAATGTGTCAAAAAATCAAAGTCCATTACACAAACAACAGTGCAAAGATGAGAAAGGAAATTATTTAAGATTGCATCAAGGAAACATGACATTATCTCATTGTTTTGGAAGGTCATTATAAAACTACTTCAAGAACTGTCTGTCAAAAAGCATGTTATGAAATCAAGTTGTAACTATTGTGCCTTCAGATATGTTACATCTGTGTGGCACAGATTAGGAGCAGTACACTCCTGGTGAAATGAAAATGCATAATACAGTACCTGAGGAAATTGCATTACTACAAATACCAGAACATCTCTAAATGTACTTTCTGAACCACATATGGTTTCAGAGAGAGAAAAGAATGCAAACACACAATAAGGAAGTCATTAGCCAAATTTCAACTTTTATAGCTCCTTAATTTTGTCAGTTTCGTGTAACTTCATCATGCTTTCGTAATGTGAATCTTGATAAAGCTGACAAGGATCTTGGCTATTCAACTCTAAAGACGTCTGGCCAAAAAGCTGAACAACCTCACCAAAATCAAGTCTGCCAAAGCAATACTGAAGACAGACTCCCTCCGGTCTTCTGCTGAGAGAGTGATAATGCTAACAACTTCTTATAGGAGGCCCCTTCGAGTCAATATTCTCCTCCCTCCCCCGCCAAGAACAAGTATAAGGTTCTCACTTGTCAGGAAGCAATTCCTCAATGAAGTTTTCCACTGACACAGCAGGTTGCTTTTCATGTATTACTCCTGTCCGACGCAAGCTGTCTATCCTTTCCTGGGCTCCCTAGAAAGTAACGTAAGCTGGTACACAACAGTCTCTGACTCACAACATACTTGCAGATGAATACAAAAAGAACTCTTCAATGTACTTTTCAAGTTAAACAATATGAGAGATCTGGAAAAATTACTTTTATTTCAACATTAAAAAACAGCTCATAGTGAAATCCTCAATAATTACAAAAAAAAAAAAAACAAACAATAAAACAACCAAACAGCTCATACGGGAATCCTCAATAGTTACAAAAACTGTAAGACTAATTCAATGGTTTTAGTTTGCTATTTTTCCATGAAAAACACCTAAACTAGCATACAAAAAAATTCTAATCTGTAACTTCACCAAGTTTTACTGTCAGCTAAAGCATAAGCATATATTCCTTTTACTTACACTGCCGTTTCCGCAGCTTAATATTGTCTGGTTTAGATCCTTTGTTGTAAGACCAAATGAGAATCTCTTTGTTGTGGTACCCCTTCAAGTAAGATCTAGAAATCACCTCCCCAAATCTGTTACCACTCTGAGGTTGTAACAAAAATATTCCAAGTACACAGCAGTAGCCAAAGGGAAAGAAGAGATAGAGCAGGTAAAGAACATATACATTATTTATTTACCTCAGTATGAAACTGTATCAATTAATACATAGGTATGAGGGTAGTCTTAACTCATCTGTGAACACTGTCCCAACAATTTTTGGTTATTGGGCAGGAGGTGGTTCCACCTATAGATAAATACCCGATGAACATGCAGTTTAAAATCTGGTGAAACACCCTTTGCTAACCATTTCTTTGGGCCAGCACAGCTGTTAGTGAGGCTGCACAGTTAATTCTTACCTTTTAAGGGTAACATAGATCTGCTTGGGAAGATCCCTGTGACAAATGTTGATCGAACTATCTTTGACCTACAGAATTAGTGCAGAGACAACCTCAGCCTCAGAGTCTCCTTTCATTTCTAACATTCCCAAAATACTGTGCTAGTAATAGCTGGAGAACAAATGCCTGATATACTTAGAAACTAGAGCAATATCACAAAGTATGTTAGATGTGATGGAAACAAAAGACGTTTTAAGAAAATTGATGAAACCATTCTTCATCTCCGATGAACATGTTTGCAACAAGAAATAAAACCTTGTTTCAACAAGCCACTTGAAAACATTTAAAATCCAGATCATAAAAAAACAAAGGTTCATCTGTACTACAAATTGAAATTCCCTTTATGGGAAATAAGGTTGCTTTGGGTGAACGTTTCCACAATCTGTCTTTGCATTGGAGCAACATTAGTGCTGTTACGTATCAACTTACTTTTAAACCTGCAGCATAGCCCACAGGTTGGGGTGCGATGTTGGACTGTGCAGCCTCTCCAGTAACAACAGCCATTCCAAAGACTTCTTGAAAAGCATCTCGAATTGCTGCAACTTTCACTTCTTTATTAGAAGTAACCACAATGTCCAGTTCTCCACCAGTTTCTGTAAAATACATATAGTGTGGGTATTTATTTCTCCACATTCACATTATAAGCTAGTTCAAATATATTCTTAAGAATACACTCCAGTTGTTTTTTATTTTCCCATGCACTGCACAGAAGTTACTTCATGAAGCAGAAGTAACTGGAACTATAAAGTAAGAGTTAGATGAATTGCTAAGAGATTTATGGATGAAAAAAAGACAACGGGAACTGAGAAATGTTCAGTACCCTGAAAAAAAGCAGACTCCTCATTTAATGTGACAGTCTGTGGATTTAGGAGAGTAACTCAGACACCCATTTCTAAGGATGTTTTGATATGCAGGGAAGCAGTAAAGAATGTTGGTGTGATACAAAAATTTGTCCTTATGAAAGGGATCAAGAACACAGATTCAGTTAACAGAATCAGTGAACAAATGTCAAATTACTTAAGCTTTAAAAGAAAGGACTGCATCACTTTCTAGTAGTCCTTGGACTGCAAATTTCAATATTATCTTGTTCGTCTTCCTCCCCATAATTTTATACTGATTGTAGATTAAATTTCTATGGATCAAAAAGTTGTCAATATTTCCAAAGAACTTCCATATGAAAAAGATGAGTTTCATAAAGAACGGTGAGTTTTCACTGTGTTTTTTTTTTTTTTTTACAATAAAACAAAAACACTTCATGAACTAACAGAAATCTAAGACTACTCCAAAAGACTCATGAACTCAAACGTACCTTGCATCTCTCTATCACCACTGAATCATCTTACTGTCAAACTTAATATATGCAAAAATATCTCTGAAAACTTGTCTCTGCTGTGACAAGGTTTCTTAAGAACAGCTTTTTTTCAAACACAGAATATTTCAGAGTAAGTTAACATAAATAAATTGCATCAGAAAGTTTAAAGAACTGAGGCAACTTCATAGACATGTCCACAAATAGGCACTAAAAATAATGGGCTGGGACATGACTTTTACGATCCTTAGTCCAATGGCTGTGAATGATGGTGGAGTACAAGGCGAATGGACTACAGAAAGTCACCAGATCTATCGCCATTTATTACATAGCATATCCTTTTGTTTCTACTGCAGACAGAAAATTGGGTTAGATGAACCACTGGTGTGATCCAAATGCTTTAGGGACTGAAGGATCTATCTTACGAGGAAATGCTGAAAGAGCTGTGACTCTTCAGCCTGGAGGAGGCTCACAGGGGATCTCATCAATGCAGACAAATAAAGGAACAAAGATGACAGAACCAGTCTCTTTTCAGGGGTGCCCAGTGACAGGAAAAGAGGCAACAGGCACAAACTGAAGCACAGAAAGTTCCTTCTGAACATCAGGAAAAACACTTTCACTGTATAGGGGACTCAGCAATGCAGCAGGCTGCCCAGAGAGGTGGCGGCGCCTCCCTCCTCCTTGGAGATCTTCAAAACCCATGCGGACATGGTCCTGGGCACGTGATTCTAGGCAGCCCTGCTTGAGCAGGGGGGTTGGACAAGATGACCTCCAGAGGTCTCTTCCAACCTCCACCACTTCATGATTCTGTGACACATCAGGACATTTTTATGACAAAAGCAGCAAATAAAGCCTTTTAACCTGACATCACCCAGGCCCACTGATTGTAGAAAAACAAGCTGCACCTGTGAGGAAAAGAAGAACGAAGTCCAGTGATTTTGCTTGCGCTCACATGAACCTCATGAGATTCAACAAGTTTTAATTGCAAGGTGCTGTACCTGGGTTGGGGTAGTCCCAAACAGGAGTACAGACAGGGAGAACTCATTGAGACCAGCCCTGGAGAGAAGGACTTTGGGGTTCTGGTGAGTGTAAGGTTTACCATGAGCCAGCAGAGCACGCTTGCTGCCCAGAAGGCCAACTGCATTTGGGCTACATCAATGGAGGAGTGACAAGCAGGTCAAGGGATATGATTGTTTCCCTCTGCTCTGCCCTCATGAGGCCCCACCTGGAGTGCTGCATCCAGGTCTGAGGCCCCCAGCACAAGAAGGATGTGGGGCTGTTAGAGCAAGTCCAGAGGAGGGCCACAAAAATGATCAGAGGGCTGGAGTACCCCTCCTATGGGTGACTTCTTTGCAGCTTTTCAACACTTAAAGGAGGCTTATAAAAAAGAGGGAGAACATCTTTTTGCTCATGCAGATAACGTTAGGACAAGGAGGAATGGTTTTAAACTAAAAGAGTGTAGATTTAGATTAGAGCTTAGGAGGAAATTCTTCACGCGGAGGTTGGTGAGGCACTGGAACATCTTTCTCAGAGAGGTTGTGGATGCCCCATCCCTGGAGCTGTTCAAGACCAGGCTGGACAACGTCCTGGGCAACCTGATCTAGTGGGTGGCATCCTTGCCCACGGCAGAGGGGTTGGAACTAGGTCATCTGTAAGGTCCCTTCTAACCCAAGCTGTTCTGTGATTCTAAACAGAAAATCCCACTTAATTGCACCTGCTGATGAAGCCTGCAGTATTTATCCTGATCTAAAATAAAATCCTCCAAACAAAGATTTAAATTTAAATTTTAAAGAGAAGAACAGTTTATTCTTTGGCTCATATTACTCAGCAGACCTCGACTACAGGAAATGTCTTCTTTTTATGAAGAGTTGCCAGAGGTACGCCAGAACAGTAGTAAAACTTTTTTTTTTTTAATCTTATATATTAATTAGTTTACTGAATGGAATTGGATGTACACATCATTGAACTCCGGTACAATTATTTTCAACATAGCAAAACAACAGGCCAATAAAAATATGGAAATTACAGAAAGTATCTTTTTTCATTGATTCCTTATTGATAAAAATCAAGTTAAGTAAATGTTCTTAAAATTGACCGCAGGCTTTTGCTGAAGCTACCCTTATTTTGCGTGGCCTAGGGATGGAAAAACTGCTAATGAGCTTTTTAGGCAACTGAATACTAACCCAAAACATATCTAACTATAACTTACTGCATATTAACTTAAGAACGGTAATTTTGACTCATGTTTGTATTCTGCACATGATGAATTTAGATGATGGGCTTTTGTATTAAGGATCATCATGTAACAAAAGCATTTATCTTTTTTCACCACAGAAACTACAGAAAGGAAACAAATGCATTAAAAGAAAATTTGTGACTGAGTCTGTCACACATTATGGTCATCTGAAGTGTAAAAATTTTGCTGTTGGGTTTTTTACGCTTATAAGGTGACCAAGCATTTAACGTGCAGACAGAGATATTCCATTCCAGGTGCCTGGCTCAGACTGAGATCTTTACCCTGAGCCACTGAAAACAGTTCAGCTGTTTTCAAGGAAGAGATTACAGAAACACTATTTTTTCCATCCGCAAATATTCTTTCGACCACCTCATCTACAAGCTTTAGTACTTTCAGGCTTTGGCATGAAAAATCTGAAATTTGTTTAGAATAGCAGCAATGGAGAGAGAGCAGAGAGGAGGGGGCCAATTTCTGTTGACAGCATGACTTTTGCTGATTCCAGAAAACATTTCGATTTTCTATACCTTGCCTCCTGTTATTCCACTCAACAGTTTCTCAATTGCTGGCTGGCCTTCTCACTGACTTTATATCCCTTTATCTCACCACTAATGAACTGCTGGGATATATTTACTTAAATTTAAGACGATTAACTACTTTCAATAATCAGGTCATCTTCCCCTTTTATTTGACATATTGTCCACTGCATTAGTGCAAGACTGCAGCAATATGGTTAGCCTGATCACAGAATAAGTCCAGCTGAAAAACAGCTCCGAAAAAACAAAATGCAAAAAATATTAATAGTTATTTCTCAGCCACATCAGCTTCCTGATCAGCTAGGCCTATATTCAGACAAAAGGCAGTATTGGCACAACAAAAGAGGGACGACTGCTTACAGAACTGCTGGAAGAGGGGAGAAAAAAAGGATAAAAAAAACAAACCACCAGCCTGGATAAATTATGTCTTCTGTTCCATATTTAATGAAATAGAAATCTCAGGTCACTATATGTGACATAAAATGTACTTCAGTAAAACAAAAAATGCTGAATACCACAAAGTTTCTCCCTCCTAATAATTTTCAAACTAATTGAAATGCAATGCTTTTCCTTCAAGACTCAATGCCCAGCAATACTTCAGACCTCATTAGACTGTTCTAAAATTTTAACTTTCCTATTCCTTCAACTTTGCCAAATTTCCTAAAAATAGTATAAATACTAGCAGAGTAGAGAAGAGGAACAGGTCAAAGTCAGAAGAAAGCTTCAAAAGCCATGTAAATACCTCTGTCCTTTACCTCTCTGAGTCTGTCCACCTTTCAACTTGTTTTAATTTGAATATGGTACTTTGTACAATACTAGTATTTAATCATGTGATCTAATAGGATTCATACTTAAAGCGTACTTCAAACTCCGTAACACTTAAATGGAGATACAGTGGGAGAAAAAAAAAAGTATGGAACTCGGATTATAGACAAGTCCTCTTAATTGTTTTTATTTTTTTCTCATCTTCCACAATTTGTATTAAAATTATATTACTATGCTACTACATGAACTATAGTGGAATACAAATGCCAAATGAACCTCAGGACATGAAGAAAATAAGCCAGCCTGCAGAGTGAGTGATTCATTAGAAAATACACTTGAAAAAAACAGTACAATGCTGTGGCTTTGAATTAACATACCACACATTTAAATTCTTCACTCAGAGGGTGGTGAAGCAGTGGAACAGGTTGCCCAGAGAAGCTGTCAATGTCCCATCCCTCGAAGTATTCCAGGCTGGATGGGCCTCTGATCAACCTGGTCTAGTGGGAGGTGTCCCTGCCCATGGCAGGGGGGTTGAAACTAGGTGATCTTTAAGGTCCCCTCCAACCCAAACCATTCTATGATAAACAAACTTCAAGTGTGTAAGTAGCATGCCATTACATTTACCTATTATTTACAAGTATTATGTAATGGTTTGTCACAAATACTTACTGATATATGGAACCATCCCAGGATCCAGTGTTGTGATCATGGACTCCACTGAATGTTTGGTTTTATCAAGAACAGACTTCACCATGGGATTCTCAGCTACACCCTAGATTTAAGCAGATAAGATTTCCTTATTTATCTTCTATCAGGATGCCAAAGTGTTACAGTTAAAAAACAAACAAACAAAAAGGTCCCTTCAAATATTAAGCTGTTTTGTGTTTTCTTAGCTCATTTACCCTTTTTAACGTCGCATCTCACTCCTCAGCACATATGCTACAGGAGATGTCTATCACTGCATGACTCTTTAGTTAAAGCATATACTTCAAGTATTGTCTTCACCATCCTCTGCATTAATGCATTACTCAAATTGACTTAAAAAGAAACATCTCCATCAGTGATAGCGTGCAACACACTTGATCTGGTCCTATTCTGGGACTGGAATCCGTGAGCATTTAGTAAGGTTGTAGATTACCAATGCTAACTATAAGCTCCATCAAAGTATACGGCTAGATTTAGACTGTGCTAACTTAAGCTGAAGAACTCTCTTTTCTAACCTTCATAAAGACAATAGGATCTATTTTTGTATTGTCCATTACTAAGAAATATTTCTAGGGCAACTGAGCTGAAAGTCCTCAATTTATAAATAGATTCTAAACAATACCAGAAAAATGTTCTGTACTCTCCAGCCAAATCATAGGTGGAGCTGCTGACAGACTTCATAGCTGATTAAATATAAACACAAACACTGTCCTATGTCTTGCAAATAGTCTTAATGAATGTCTGTATCTCTCCATAAGTTTACTTAAATCCATGTAAGATTATAGGGTGAAAGAAGAAAGACAACAATGCTTAATTAGGGAGGGATAAAGCACTGGAACCTGTAACATTTATAACTTAAGAACTGTAACACTTGAAACAGTTCTTTGGTAGGCAGACTGCCTTAAGTCTAACATAAAAATGCGAATGCTTACATTTTCTTATCTTCCACACAAGCATTATGCAGGGAAGCACCGTGCATGCACTTTTTTTGGCAAGTGCTTGCTTAACATGTAACAAGTATTTCGGTGAACTGCGGAATCAGACAAGCTTTAATTATCTTAGAATAACTTCTGCTCAACAAAGCTTGTTTTTCACAAATACAAATGCTTTCTATTTCTTTGTTGCAAACTTAACAAAGGAAAAAAAAGGCACGATCCTACATCTACTGAGATAGCATAAATACTAATAAGGATTGTTTCACCCACATCTCACATTGAAATAGCTCACTGCTGAGTTCAGGTACTCTTCTCATCACCATGGAGAACATTAAGCCTGACTACAAAATTTGGTAAAGAAAACAACACAATTTCTAATGCTAGCATAATGAAACTTTTTCAAGGCAGAGCCCATGGTAGCCACTTCTTTCCCATGTGTACAGTCCCAAACACTGTTCTGAATGGTAGCATCACTCAGTAATACGCAAGTTCTTGTGATTTCTCATGTATCCACAGGATGCTGTCATGAGCAGGCCAGTAATATTCCTTCTTCAATTCTCTCATAATTTGAGGTTTGTCTGCTTCAAGTGAAGAAGAGGTAAGAAGAGAACTGAGGGAATGCTATAAGATCCTCAGAAATGTTGCCAGTAGGAAGTTCCAGTTCTGTAGTCAAGCAGTACTTCTCTGATCACTTCCAGCTTGGCTGCCTAACTAATAACTAATACACATCTCCTGCAGGTAATCAAGTTTCTGAAGAGCAAGAAACTGCTGCTTTTGCCTTTGCAAATTGCCTTATGGTCATTGGCCTATCACAAAGCAGGGAGAAATAATCTACATTTTTCTATCAGTGCAAAACACAAAGTTATCACAACACTGTGAACCATAATGTAGTTAAATTTGGAGTTTCTACCAAGTAATTGCTAAGTCAACATAAATCCAAATAGATGGGGAATCTTCAGCCTTGGAAGACTGCAAATACAAATCTCTTGAATACTTAGGTATTGATGTCCTCTTTGTTTAACCAGACAAATACTCTAGCCATGAGGTGAAATGGCTACATTAGCATCTAACTTTGCTTCTGACACACGCAACCGATCTTGGAACATATCTATAAGACTCCTAGGCCACCGCTGACAGATCAAGGGAACTGAAACAGTCTCACTCAATTCCAGACCATCAACTTGTCAATCTTAGATTGTCACAATCTTGAGTATTACCTAATTTGAAGGGAATGTAGAAATATAAAAATATATCTTAAGAACACCTGAGAAAAAAGTAGTTCAACTGCTGTAACTTTTATTTGAGTTCTTCATCAGGGAATCCAGGATGCATTTCTGCAGTAATTAGCAGTTTGTCTCCTAGATTCCAGCTCATCTTCAGAAAACAAAGTCTGATGTATGCTGACAAACATCAAGAACTTGATGGCTTCATTGTAATTAATGATTCCTTTATTCTCTGACCTAAAAAGTCCTCAACGACAGGCCACTGAGCACATGGACCACACAGAACACTTAATATGTGATAGTGATTTTCTCCAAAAAGGGAAACAGGACACCTTTTGAACCTTCCTGGTATGAAGATAACAGTAATGGGGATGAGATTGGCTTTTCTGATAATTTGCAATTGTAAGCTCTAGTACTTTCAAAAGGGCTACAAAACCATGCTACAAGAACAACGTTCTCCTCTGGAACATTACCATCTATTGCAAATACAAAAAAATGACGACTGAGAGAAGGACATTATTATTTAAGGGAAGAAATAACACGTATTTTCGTAATCATGAGAAGACATCTCTCCCTGAAAAGGGCAGCACAACACTCTCTGCTATCATTGTAGTGATGGAGGTTTAATCTGGCTCTTCAAAGCCGTATCACTGTCAAGATGTATATTCCTTGCTGGCAGAGTTTGCCACGTCACAACTTTTTCTCCCAGCTTTTCACATTCAAAAGAGCTTGAAAGTCCCTCCAAGACTCTACATTCGCATCAGGACATTAGTCCTCTCAATCTTTCCTTCAGGTTTAGCATAAACCAGCAAAGAAGATGTTGCTGCTCTTGCGGATGGGGTTCAGCATTTATTAACAGATTTTGCCACAATCTACACAAAGCTACTTATAGCTTTTCCAAAGCTTCATACCATTTTCCAAAGCTTCAAAAAGGTTACAGACTAATAAATTCTACTTGTGGATGTTGCTGGCAGGACTTGAATCCCAAAGAAATCAAATTCACTTCATTAGGAAATTATAAAAAAAAAAAGGAAATAATTCTGCTGAGGTAAATCAGACTATCTTTTTTCTGCATCCAATTGCTGTGAAGTACAAAGCAGCTTTCAGGTCTCAAAGATGTTCTAAAATATCAGTTGATTTAAGAATGGGTGACAGAACCTGTTAGCATGAAAGTCTTCCTGTCACAAAAACTAAAATTAACCTGGAACACCCGCATTTGTGTAGTCCTTCCTCTTCTATGCAGAGGAAGAGAAAAAGCATTAGCTTCAACAAGCATCACTTCTAAAAATGGCCACCTTTCACATGAGACCTGAAGAAAGACGGGATTCATATTAACATGCATTTAAAAAATTAGGTATGTCCTACTGTAGTCAGTAAGAAGTCCTAACTTCTTATGAAAGGTAACAAGAGAAAAAAAACAAACTTACCTTTATAAACCCCCACAGTCCTCCAGCAGGTGCTCCACCCTGAGTAGTAGACACTCTAGGGTCTTCATGCTCCTCAGGAAAAGTGATTGCAGAACCACTTCCAATTCCAGAAGCCAAAGGGGACGAGAAAGATGCTTGTTGAGTAATAGGATCTGCCAGAACACCTTGTAAAAGGGAGAAATAATACACAAGTGTTCATTTATTCTACTGCATTTAATTTGTTATACTGTAGCAACAAGCATTGTTTAACAGGAAAATGAGCAGGAAGAATTTAAGAATACTGGGCTGTTTTGCTTCGTTTCTTTACAGCCCCAGAACAATTCTGCTTGTTAAAGGTTAGCAGATATAACTACTCTAAATGAGTTCAACAATGTCTACAAATAGAACTGAGACTGCCTGTGCATTATGTATAAAATTAAACAATGTTTTTTTTTTTTTATATTATTAGCGCTTAGTTCAGTAGTGGTGCTTTTTATTGTATTTAAATTTTCATAATAAGCCCTCAGTTGAGGAAAAAGAGGAATGGGTGTTGCTCTCTGAATAAAAAGATAGGAATGTTCTCACACATAATAAAAAGAGAGGTAGGAAAATTTCTAACCCTGAGTGCTGGAAATTAGTAGCAATAGAAAAAGGAACAAACAAATGAAAAGCTTTACATATTTTTAAGAAAAAAAAAACTAAAACAATAGAAAATTTTAGCTTGAGCCTTTACCCCATTACTCAGGTCTATTTTAACAGATTTTCCAACACAGGCCTTAATCAAGAGTTATTTTTATCTTACATTGCCCAGCAGATCGGTTTTTTTAAACATTTTTCCTAATACAGAACACTTAAAAGAGATATCACCAGTAACAGTAAAAGCCTGGCTCAATTGCAAGTAAACAGCCAAGTTTCCATTCCACTAGCAGAAAATGACATCAGTAGAGCAAGCAACTACATAAACTGCTTGCATGGAAGGTATGTATTTTTAGCTGTCCTAATGCAATTTAGTGACTTGAAACAAGAAAATAGAAGCTGGTGTCATGGGATGAGCAGTTCATTACAGATTAAAAAATAAAACTAAAATATGAGATTACAGCCTGCAGTGTCATACCATACTGTGGAAATATCATGTCTGTTCTTGACTCTCTGTCCTAAAGAAATGTCTCCACATTCAGTCTGATTCTTCCGCACAAGTTAACAAAACCCACATCTCTCAAGGATTTTTTTGCAAGCCTGGATGCTAGTAGACCTCCATGAAAGGGGACTCTGTTCTAGACCATGACTATATTTTAAAGGCTACTCTCCATTCTTCTGAGTACACATTAAGTAAGTGTACCTGGAACAATAAGAACTTAAACTTGCAGAACTCTAGCAGAGCAGGGAATAAAAAAGACCACCACCCAGGAGGTCAACAGCCCCCACGTCTCACAAACATGAAAGCATACCAAAAAAAGGCAAAAAAAAAGATACCTGTGACCGGAGGTGCAGAAAATGATGGCATCAGTGGGCTCTGTGGTGCTCGACCTGCATGACCTCTGGTAATGTCATAGGTTGAAGACATGGAAAATCCTGAAATAGGTGGACCAGTGGGAGGTGCAGAAAGACCAGGGCCAGCTGTAGAGCTCAATGGAGGAGGTGTAGAGAACTGGGACAAGGAGGTACTAAAAGCTGAAGGGGCAATAGGAGGTGGGGCAGGAGTTAAAGGTGGTGCAATAGTAGAAACTGCTGCAGAAGGTACAAATGGAAGAGAAGCTGAAGTCATCATAGGAGGAGGAAGTGGAGACGCTGCAGCTGGCATGGGTGGTGAGTATGCTGGAGATGATGACATGCTTGGTGTAGCAAGGGGACTGGACAAAGCTAGGAGAGAGAAAAAAAAAATGTATTTTAGTAATATCAAGCCTTAACCTCAGAAATTCAGTTACAGAATTGGTCAGATAACTTTAAAAGGATGTTTTGAACAAGTCTGCTTTTTTCCCTTGAAAGGGAATGTTAGTTTTGCTGAAGTTTGCACACAATATTGATTCCACTCATTTTTTGTGACAGTATCATGCAATCCACGTCCCTTTTTCTTGCATTACCCTATTTGCCTTAAGCTAGAAAAGAAAAAGATGAGTCAACGTTTGTCTACCAAATGGACAGCTGTTGAAGGCTGCTGCAGAAATTTCTAGCTAGCACCGTTCTTCCTAAGTGAATGCTTAATCAACAGAAGTTATGGTGATGCAGGAAGTGTCCATCTTCAAGAAAAATCAAACGTATACTCAGATTAGATACGGGGGTAGGGTAGTTACTTCAGAGGTGTCAATCTGTAAGGTATGCTGAGCACCAGGCATTCCTTGTTATCTAGCCTCACAAACCCTATGCTTTCTCTGTTTCAGTCTGGCCCCACCTGATCCTTGGATAAGCCAGTTTTGCTCACTAAATCAAGGACAGACAGAAAATTAAGCTAGAAAAACAAAACCAATCATTTTTGATAGCAATAAACTGTTCGATCAGCTCAAGCAATTCATGCACCTCAGCCTAAACATGACCAACAGTCAAATGATATGTTGAATTACACTAATGCACTGATCTCATACACCCCTCTCAGTAAAAAAATTAAAAAACTGAGCAAGTGTCATCCAATACATGCATATTTCTTTATTTATAAATTTCTTTCTTGTAGCACTGTATTATCATATTATGTACATTATAAAACAAACACAAAATTAGAAATTTTAAAAGGATGAGATAAAGATGAATGACATTTTTAAAACATTTTTTAGTAATAGTACAAACATCTTTCTGCTCTCCCTAAAACTTTTTATTATTAATATATTATTAATAACTATTAGAATCACATAGCTTGGGTTGGAAGGAACCTTAAAGACTATCTTGTTTCAACCCACCTGCCATAAGCATGGCAACCTTCCATTAAGTAAGGATGCTCAAAGCCCCATCCAGCCTGGCTTTGAACACTTCCTGGGATGGGGCATCCACTTCTCTGGGCAACCTGTGCCAGTGTCTCACCACCCTCAGTAAAGAATTTCTTCCTCATGTCTAATCTAAATCTACCCTATTTTAGTTTAAAGCCTTTAGTGCTTTACTTTTTACTACACTCTTTGGTAAAGAGACCTTCCCGAGCTTTCAGTGGGCCTCCTTTAGGCACTGTAAGGCAGCTATGAGATGTCTCCAGAGCCTTCCCTTCACTAGGTTAAGCAACCCCACCTTTCTAATACCATCTCTTTGAGTGAGATGCTCCACCTCTCTGCCCATCTTTGATCCTCCTCTCTAGTCCAAGTATTAATATAGTATATAATTCTATTTTTAATACTTAATTATTATATTTTTTTTAGCGTGAGAAGTGTGATTGAGTAAGCCTCATTATTTTCTGAAGTCGTGGTCTAACACTGCGATATAGTGATTAAAAGGTTTGGTTCTATGCTCCATTTAATCTGACACTTGCATTTACTACCTGTCACGGCTGAAAAAACACCTCACAAAGATCCAAGTAGATGGTAGATGTAGATCCAAGTGGAGGAAGTGCATCATTCACTGTGCTTTGTAAATCATGATTCTTCTTTTCCATTCCATCCATTATTTTTTTTCTTGAAATTCAGATAGTAAATTCATTTAAGCTAATCAGAAAATCAGAATGCAAACTAACATTGCACTTCCGTATTTTTAACGAATCAGTTCAAAATCCACAGAAACTCTTTCTGTTGAAGATGTTTAAACAAGTTAGGAACTTCTCTATCCAAATTTGTGTGTACAGATATGAGAGTTTTCACAGGTACATACCTGTATTACTTTTCAGCAAATGCATCACATAATAATGGAAACATTCCCAAACAGCTATTTTCGAAATGTTCCTTCTGTGTCATGAGTTTCTAACAAAAAGCATACTTTCTCATTGCTTGCTAAAACTCCTCCTTTACCTCTATGGGATACATTACTTTTTTTGATTAGTTTTTGAAAGTAGCAGCTAGGTAGCACAATGCTGTTACTGTCATTACAGAAAAAGTTAGAAAATTTGGAATAGTTGTCTTTTCATGGCAGAAAAAACATGCAACTCATCTTTAAGCTCAGTAACTCTTTTAAGCACTTTGCCACAAGATAACCAGCAAACCCTTTTATCATGCAAAAAATGTCACTGGTCAACCCTCATCTCACTGCAAATTATTGTAAAGATTATGCTATTTAAAGGCTGTTTTAATAAAATGAACCACATCAATAACATCTTGTAGCACTGTGCACTTCTGGCTCCAATTACTTTGCTGCAATAGCTTGACATGAACAATGCAGTGAATAAATTTCACATTTGGCAATACCTCTGTAACCTTACACTGGCATCTGTTTTTTAATTCCAGACAAAGCAGCCAGCCATTCTATCAGTGGTTACTCTTAGGTAGTTGTCCCATAATTTACTGTTCAGCATGTATGTTCTACAGCACATCTCTCCTTTAGTGGTTCACAATGAAATAGCTCCTGTATGTCATTATTAAAACAGAATCTAGGAAATACCACAAGCTGAGACATGCTAGGAACAACCGTACTTTCAGCCAAGTGTATAGCAAACCTCTCACACTGCATAGTTTGTTTCTTCAAATCTTCAGCAGTGTTTTCTATACATCTTCCAACAGTATTTGCTGACAATGTGCTGCCACCGTATTGTTTTCCAAGTATTACTTCAGCCATTTTCACCATCACAGGAAGAACATGTATTTCCCCAATGGTACACAGCTTTTTGTCTTTCACTGTTAAAAAAAGAAGCCTCTAAAGAGGCTTCTAAAAATTTAGTATTAACTGTAGTGGAATGTTGTAAAGTACTGTACTGAGTACCATACGACTTCGAATGTTGCCAAAAAAAATGCTGTTTAGTCTTCATGTTCTGGATGCTTATCTTTTAAATGTCTTGCTAATTATAACGGCTTCATACTATCACTAGCTAATATCAAAAGGCACAATATAAACTTAGGGTAAGGTTCATCCCTAACATTGACCGTTACAAAACCGTATTTCAAACAAGCTTGAAAGTTTTGAAACTCTTTTGGCCAACTTCTTGTCTGAGTTGATTAGATTGTCATTGTTTTTACCTCACAATGTGGCTGATGAAGAGTTCTTACAATGTGCCGAAGCATCACCTCTGTCATTTCCTTGCTGCCTGCTTGTGTTCACATTGTTAGCATTATCTTCAATCTGTGGTATCTTTGCTGGAATCTTTCTAAAACACTTGCCCATTTAGTGAGGGTTAGTTTATTTAAACTAGGTAATATAATCCACAGTTCCACTAAACCAGACACACAATGTTGCAAAACACTGAAAGCAAGATAACAAGTGACGCTGCTACTGTCAACCCCTCTGTGTTATGGAACACCCACTCTTCTGTAAGGACACCTCATATACCATACACAACTTGGCTGTCTGACATACTGGATTATTCACTCAGGTTGGTGGGTGTCAAGGCATTCATTAAACGCTCGAAGAGCTTAATTGCTTTATTTTTTAGATAAAAATAAATGTCAGTAGAAGTTTGAGTGTTTTCTTCTCACACTCCAGTTAATTATCTTGCGCACCTTGTGAGGTAAGCATGCAGCACTTTGGAGACCGCTGCACAAAATACCAGATGTGTCAGAAAAACAAAATATTTGGTATTCAGCATATGATGTTCAGATCCTTTAAAAAAAAAAAAGATAAAGTGCACTTATAGCTTTGACTTC
The DNA here is from genome assembly GCA_011074415.1 of Stictonetta naevosa. NCBI lineage: Eukaryota > Metazoa > Chordata > Aves > Anseriformes > Anatidae > Stictonetta > Stictonetta naevosa. The sequence continues at coordinate 42,132,338 of CM021729.1, forward strand.
CACCCACAGTACTAAAAAAGAGATTATTTTTCAGGTTTACTACTGTAACTCCCTTCTATGCTGATCTTCTAATTGTGCATTGTAGCATAAGGTACTATTTCTTAATAGTTGACCACATCCTTAAAAAACACAAGTGTACCCACTTAACTTTATTTAAAGAGTTTCAAGAATAAAAAAAAAAGTTTAAAATACTCGGTGTCAAATGTGCATCAGATAAGCACACTTCCATTATTAAGAAACAATTTAAATCCTTCAAATTAGTCTGGAGAAGAGCACTGTAATTATGCTGACTGCAACATTTTCGGATGAATGGCTGCTCTTCAAAACACATGAATAAATGTGACCAAGTTGCAAAGTAAGTTTTGGTACCTAATGAGACAGGTGTAGCAGAGGCAGCAGTAGCCCCCACTGTGCTTGGTGGGGGTGTGCCAGGTGGAGTTGTCTCTATTCCACTCTCTTCCATCATTTTCCTTCAGCTAAGAAAACCTGTAAGAAAAAAATAAAAAGCATGCTTTCAGCAACAAAACAAAAGACTTTAAATTAAAATGTGAGGGCTACAACACAGTGATTTATGTTACCCAACAGAGTGGAGAAATCTCAACTCTAGGAAAAAAGGAAAAAATTGTCTGCTCACAAGTACATAAATATCTGTCTTATTTCTCCGACACCTTACCCTTATTTTTAGCACTGTAATAATGTCAGACACCAAGCATCTTTCTAAAAATCTTACTGTGCATGCCCACTTACTGTGTCTAATACATACTAATGGTATTTAGATGAGTAATACTACATAAGTAGTTACCCATCTCAACCTCCTCATCCCACTGTAAGAAAAACTTATCTACAAGGCGGTATTTTGCTGCATTCAGTGGTAGCAATTCAAAGACCTGTTATTATCAGAGCTACGGCCGGATAGGATGCAAAACATGACTGGGGCAAGGCAGAGGACCAAAGCCTCCCCCTGCTGGCAGCAGAGAACCAGGACTAAACAAGAAGCTCAGGCCACCTCAGGCCTAGGAATTTATGCAGATGCTGCTGAGCATCACACCTGGGCCAAAGCACCTGGCTGAACGCTATGAACAACAAAATCAGCATGGCAGGGAACCAGCCCAGAAGCTCCTGACTCTGTGACCTACGCTCTAACCAGCAGTTTGCCTACCTTAAGGAAGTACTTTGGATCAGCTGAATTAACCCCCAGAAAAGCTAAATGAAACCAGCCAGAATTTAATTCAAATATGGCTAAAATTACATGATAATCAATTAAACGCGAAAGTTATGAATAGTACACTGAATAAAAATTCCTGTACAGCCAATACCTGTAAAACCCATGTATTGTATTACTCTGGTAACAATTTCAGAAACAAAGACATATGACTAATTTAGCTTTTATTATGAAGGCCAAGTTATGCTATCATTATCTTGTAACACTTTTGACTAAACCTTCAAAATATACCACTACTGAAAAAGTAAAGCTATGCATTCATTTAAAAGTTTAAAATTAATGTATAAAGCTGTAGGACAAGAAAATGAGAGGTTAAAAAAAATAAAAAATAAAAATCAAGACTCAAGAACACCTGGAGAATTTTTGTTCTTCAGTGCAGAGGCAGCGAACAAAAAGCCCTGCTTCCTCCCAGGCCTGGTAAGCTACACAGCAAGGATTTGTATCACTCCCTGAAGTAACATTTCTTAAGGAAATTTTAATAAAATAAAAATCCTACATAATTATACATATGAAAAACTGAGACACTCCAACATTTTCCACCATATCCATTACGTCAGCAGCTACTGAGGACTGCCAGATTATTCCCTTAACAATTTATAGAGGAAAAGGCGTCGATAACGTGTTGAATAAGAATACCCACATGTATATAAAAGTAATTCCACTTGCAAAAATACATTTCTTCCTCTCTCTCAAACAAAAAAGAAAAAAAACAATACCCTCATTGCCCCACTGTTGTTTTAAATGCAAAGACAACACTAAGTTTATTTTTTTCCTCCATATTAGCTCTTATAAAAACTGAAAAATCCCAAACATAGGATGTAAGTTTTAGTCCTCCCAGGCTTGTATCTCCAAAAGCAACTAAAGCATCAAAATCATACGGGAGGAGAAATTCCAGACCCTCTGCCAAACCACTATGCTTTGCATAGATGATTCAATATTAAATCGGCCTAGCCTCAGAAAACCAATAAGCATGGTATATAATATACAGACAGCACTCTTCATGAAAACCCTTATGATGGAAAAACCTCAGTTTCTGGGGACCTCTTTAATCCATTTAAAAGCTTCGCTTTAGGCAGGATGGATGGGTCAGTAACTGCCTGGTGGGGAACAGACCATCCTTACAGTTAGCACATCCATCTCACTTAGAAAGGAACTGCACACAGTCTTCCGTTAAACTTCACTATGCAGAGGAATTTGCAATGATAAGATTTCTGTCTGTTAATCAGGTTACGTGAGTTTACATTCCATCCGTAAAAGCATTTCTAAGTCATCCTTCTTCCAATTATACACTGCGAAGCCAGAAAGAATTTTCCATTGTGCAGCTAAAGTAATCACTAACCCAAACCTCCTAGAAACATCTTATTTTATCGAGGCTCTGCTGCCCTGCTGCTTGAATGCAGCTGATACCAAAATTAAATACCATGGTCATGCAGAGTGACTGAAAAGGTTCCACAGGGCCACTTCTCAAAAACTCTGCACAGAACATTTTTCAAAGCCTGACAGACATTGGAGATGCAGGAAGGGGGAGGGGAGGTGGGGCCAAAATAAGATGCTGATGAAAAAAAAGAAACCTGAACTGACATCTGGAAAACTAGGGATAAGCAGTTATGTAAATAGACTCTGTAGTTGCTTTTCTCTAATGCCTTTAAAATAACAGAACTGCTACAGCACCCCCAAGCTTGCAGCAAAAATTGCAAGTCAGTTGCTGAAGTAGAATGATCAAAAAAAAAAAAAAAAAAAAGGAGGGGGCTCAAAATTTGAAATTAAAAAAAAAAAATAAAAAATCAGTGGTTTCACGTTTTCTCCCATCAGTGGGGAAACTCTGCAGGACAGCCAACCATCTGCCAACCCAGCCTGGCCAAAGACTGAAGCTCAAGAGGGGAACCCTGCTAGCGGTGGGGTTCATTCCCGTCCCCCTGGGCTCCACAGCTCTGGGTGTGCACCACCAGGCAATATCCCCAGTAGGCTGGATGCTGGTACCCCATCACAAGTATACTGCTCTGTAAACCTTCTGTCTGCCTCAAGTTTTATCCCCTCACCCTAACACATCCCATACTCCTTCATATATTGTCCACTATAATCTGTTGGGATTTTTGCCAATATCTGGAGAAAAGACAACTTCTCCCCACTTCTGGGTGGAAAGGCAGAAGTATCTTTATTCCTTCACATAACACAGAGCCAGGGCAGCCTGTAATATTTTCCTCCCCCTCTCAATTCATTACTTTTCCTCTTTTCTTTTTCCATCTACCCAGTTCCCTGCCTTTTATCTTACATACGTCTTCACGTTTTCTATGAGCTCCTACTCCCTGACACCCTCCTGCCCCAAGATACTCTTTTGCACCCAAGCAGCTCTGAGAGGGAAACAGACCGTGCTCTGACTGTGAATAACGCAAGACTGAGAAATGTCACACAACAGTCAAATTCATTGTGAAGTCCTGACCTGGCAGCCTGCACAAATAACAGCTTTCTAAACACTGAATTCTCAACATAAGCCAGTCATAGTTTGCATGTGCCGCACGGATAAACATAAGTAAAAAAAAAAAAAAAAAAAAAAAAGGTTAAAGAGAAAAGAAAGAGAAAAGGGAATGTGCAAAAGGAAAGGAAAAATACAATAGATGTAATTGAAAGATAATAGCTCATCATGTCAAAAGAGTCCAGCATTATATATAATTAAAACTAATTCTGCAGCATGTATGGGTTAGCACTTGAATCTAAATGGCATGTCTCAACACAGTATAGATGAGAAATTGGGAAGCAAGCAGTATATGAGAAATGTGGAAGAACAGAAAAAAAAATAAAAGGAATCCACAAACTTCAAAAATAAAGTCCTCAAAGTTTCCAATGAGGAAAAGTCCTCAAAGTTTCCAACGTCCCTCAGAGAAGCTGCAAGTCCGCAGTTCTCCAGTAAATCCTATAAATCCTTAATTACTGCTCGAAATGTCCTGTCTTTTAGTGATTTCTAAAAAATAAAAAGAAATGTGTAAATCATTATTTATACTACAAGCCAAAACCAATTTACAACCAGCAGCCCCTGAAAACTAAGCTTCATTTCTTAAGAATGTACGTCTTTACAGAAAGATACAGTGAGATTTTCCGCTTTTTACATAGACAGTTTTTATTGCATCTAACTTTCTACAAAATATTGTTCATAATAGCCAGCCATGCTGCAAATCTGCAAGCCCGTCTGTTTAGCCAAAAATAAATGCTAATGTGCATCTTACGATATTCTTTACTTCTCCCCTCTCCTCTATCTCTGCTTTATGGTCAGCAAATATTTTTCAAGCAAATATAGCCATGTAATGCAACACATGGAAACAGATGGAAAAATGGCTTCAAAAATTAATTTAAATAAACAGACTTTTATAACTTTTATATTCCTTCCTTCAAACTGGAACACTGTGTGTTACTAAGCTGAAGAGACAAAGGAGAAACTCTGAGACAAGCAAATCTGAGTACGTACAATTAGGTGAAAATTACAGCAGTACTGCCATCTACTGATTTTTGACCAGAAGTTGGTATCACAAGTTTGATAATCACACCACATTTAATTGGAAGAAAACCTTTACTTATGCTTATGCAAAAGAAGTGATACAGAAAAGAAAAAAGAGAAAAAAACAACCCCCCCACATTCCCAATGACCAGCCATCCTTAAAATAACTCGTTTAAGGAAAAGCATTACTTTTGTTAGGCTTCCATCTTTTGTTGGTTGGTTGGTTGGTTGAAAAGAAATCTTTACCAGTATCAATAGGATGCATTAGGAAAGAGGCTTAATCCTTGCATTACAGAGAGAAAGGGTGCCATACCCACAAGGTCTGTCCTTAGCTGACTGGTAACTGTATTTTACTGATTCTCACCAGATGAATCACAGCCATTAACCTAATTCCCAACTGCAAGGCCTGTGGATGCTGACGGAAAAAGAGGCTAAAGCTCTGACTGAAAATTTTAACTGAGCTGATGTTAAAAGCAGGAACTAAATCATTCGATTTAGAGACTAAAAGGCTGAGCTGAGAAATTAATCATCTTTTGACTTAAGTTTAATAGGAAGTGATTACATTTGCTTTAATATTTCAGCAATAATCTTAATGACATAACCATACTTCAAAAGCATTCTTCGGGTTATTACTCTAATATACAGAAATTGACAGTTAACGATAAAATTACCTACAAATGGAGATTAGCAAATTTCACATGGATAAAAATACATTATCCAGAAATCAGTCATACTTTAGAATTTATACTGAGGTCTTATTTTCAGTCATCCTTAATTAACCCCTTCTTGTATTTCAGTAGATACTCCTGCTAATAAAAAACACACAATATACTCATGAGCTCCAAGGGGCAAAACTGTTCTCCAAGCAGAGCCTAAAATGAAAAAAGTACAGCTGGAATATTGAATTCAAATGCAATTAAACTTCTCATCTTTAACTCATAATAGGTATAACTATGTTACTTAAAAGCATGAAACACACTATGTGTCGTTACTCACACTAGTAATGGCTAAACACGAGTTGACAGCTTTCCAGAATAAGCAGTAGCCATTTATTTATTTATCTGAACAAATCAACTGTTTGGAGCCACACACCCAAAGCAAACACCACTTCAAATAAAATGGTACATCCTAGGTTGCATTAACTGAGTCACAGGCACACTGCTGAAGAGGACGGAAACCCAAGGGGAAAAAAAGCCCAAGAACTCAAAGATTTAAAGTATTAGAACAGACTGACTGGCCAAGGAGAAAGCAATAAAGAAAACGCAAAGATGAATGACATCCTACTAAAGATGCAGTTGATGCTGGTTGGAAGACAATGTACTTTCAACACAAGAAGTTGAAGTTTCATCTGAAACATTCCTTACACTGGTTTATTCTACTTTAAAAAAGGAAAGAGACAGGGTTAAAACTCCCTTCAGAATCTGCAGACAGGTCCTAGAGGGCATACAAAGCCTCACTGAAGCCAAAGGAAGGGCATACAGGGATCACTATTTTAATCACCTGGTGTTAAATGACTTGCCCTGGAAGTCCAAACTCTAAAGAGAGGCAAGCAAGGGGAAAAAAATAAAAGAAAGATCTGAACCCTCCTGTAGCCATTTTATATTCACAGCATAGATAATGACAAAACACCCACATCAACGTTTCACTTAAAACAAAAGTCTTCACCGATCACCAATCAGAATCCAGTGTGCCTCAGACCTATCACATCACCAAGGCGGAACAAAATGCCACGCATGCCAGCAGTGGTTGTCCCTAACTTGAGGCTACTGCAGACAGGGATATCATGGTTCATACGTAACACTAAAAATATATACATAGGAGGCTCCACTTTGAGCAATATATACATCGGTCGTTCTTACTCTTCCAAAAACTTTCTAATCTTTTGAAAATTATTCTGTCTCCCTGACTGTCACTACCACTGCCAGCCCTCTGGATTTGTTCCAGACCACATGCACTCTGACCATCCAGGTTTTATTTTTAAATATCGCAACGCCTGTGCAACTCCAAGGACCTCTGGTGATTGCGGACAACACCTGAAGACGTACTAGTTTAGGACGGGATGCTGTATCTGACTACGTTACACCATTAAAGGGAAAAAGCGGTAAGCCTGCACATCCCACCAACTTGCAGCAACAGCCACACCGCAGGACGTGATGTAACAGCTCCTGCACTTCCAGAGCGGCGTTTCTTTTCCAAAAAGAAATACCTTTTCCATGTGACACAGAATACACATCATATAAATCAAGGGTAAACCCATTTACCAGTGCCCCCGGTGCCTACCGCAACCCCGCGGCACCTCCTGCGGCCAGTCCGGCGCAGACCACGGGGAGATGCCCGCGCCCGGTCCCACC
>CM021729.1:42154400-42217272 GCA_011074415.1 Stictonetta naevosa
TCTGTGTCTAGCACAATGTCACTTACCAGTCTGCCTCACAATGTGTTTGTCTTCTCGGCATCAGTGTTACCCACCAGTCACTGCCACCTTGGCCGCGTCTTCCCAGTGCACCATCAGATCGCCATGGCAGACACCTCCAGGCCCATAAAGCAAGAGCATCCATTGCATAAAACCTCATGCCTGCCATTGAGACTGCACGACACTGTCCTCACACTGCTCTTCCTCCACTCCAGCACAGCTGGCCAGCCCTCGGGTTGCCCTGGTTCTCCCCACAGCAGGCTGATGGCAGCCCTTGGCTTGCCCTCAGGGATCTCTTTGATTCTGACCCTCTCTGGCGGAGCAGGGCGTTCCCCTCTGCTTAGCACCCGTCAGGCCTCATCTGGGCATCGCGTCCTCTTTGGGGTCCTGGGCAGGAGAGACGTCAACAAGCTGCAGGAGTTCAGGGGAGAGCACTGATGCGGTGGGGCTGGAGCACTCGCCCCGTGAGGAGGGTGTGGGGCCGGGACTGGTTCAGCATGGACCAGAGTAGGCTTCGGGGCACAGCGTGGAGCCTGTGGGGCTGGGATGACTGGAACGGGGACAAGATCTTCCCAGCAGTACCTGGCAGGAGGAGCGGAGGCAGATCTGGGCCTGGAGAAGTCCAGGCTGGTGATAGGGAAAAACAGAGAAGTCCTCTCCCGGTTACGAAGAACACTCAAGAAGTCCTGTCAGGCTTAGGAGTGGGTTTTCTAGCAAAAAAAAAAATCAAACAGGCGTCACCCCTGAGCATGGAGGTTTTCCAGACCTGAGTGGAGCCAGCCCAGAGCACAGAGGTCACAAGGCTGCGAAGGGACACACGGGGAAGTCCAGGGAGGGAAAGCGTCACCAGTGTGAAATGGAGACAGGGTTTCCAAATGAGCTCATTGCAGCCAGAGCAAGGCACAGAGGCCCTACAGATGCAGAGGGTCCAGCTCCATGAGACACTCTCTCCTCAGGGCCCAGAGCCCCTGGGAGAGCACACGTCCTCTCTCTGTGGAGTTCAGAGCAGGGCTTTCGAGCCCTGTAGGAGCAGAGGGCCAGGTGCCATGGTGCTTGATTTAGGGAAAGGGCACCGTAAAAAGCCATGGCACCAGCAGTGGTGGGACATGAGTGAGCGGAAAGAGGTCCAGCAGGAGCAAGCAACTCAACTCAGAGTTGCTCAACTCAGCACCAAGGAGCTGAGGCCCCAGGCCCCATGGTGCTCAAGAAAGGGAAAAGGTCCCCTGCAAGAGAAGAGGGCTCAGCTCCTTCTGCTCTGGAGCAAAAAGCACCCAGAGAGCTCAGGTCCAGGCCTCATGAGGGACAAATGGTGGCCAAGAGGCTGTGCAAGAGCAGGCCGAGAAGCCCCACGGCGCTCTGCGGAGGACAAAGAGGCTCTGCAAGAGCAGTGGGCAAGGACAGCTGACCCACATTGGCAAAAGAGATATGCCATACCAAACTGGGATACCAATACGGACGATACCAAATTGGGTGGAGCTGTTGACTCCATCCAGGGTGCTGAGGCTCTAAAGAGAGACCTAGACAGGTTGGAGAGCTGGGCAATCACCAACAAGCTGAAGTTTAACAAGTGCCCAATTCTGCACCTGGGAACGGGCAGCCCTGGCTATACATACAGCCTGGGGGATGAGATGCTGGAGGTCAGCCCTGCAGAAAGTGATCGGGGGTTCTGGTCAGCAGCGAGCCGAACATGAGCCAGCAGTGTGCCTAGCCAGCCAGGAGGGCCATCTGCATCCTGAGGTGTATCAGGCACGTAGCCAGTCGAGGTGTAGTGGGTTTACGTGGCAAGGTTTTGGAAGCGGAGGGCTGCAATGGTGCCCTTTGTGAGAAGAATCCAGCAGCTTCCCTATGTCAGATTAGGGCCAGTTTCTGCCCGATCCAAAGGGACCCACTGCTGCCCAGAGCCGAGCCAGTCAGCGATGTCTTTTGCACCTCTGTGAGAGCAAATTTAAGAAAAGGAAAAAAGAAACAAACAACAAAGAAAACAAAGAAAACAAAGAAAAAAATCTACCGCACAACAGCAAGTGGTAGAGTGAGGAGTGAGAAGCAGCACTGCAGCCCCCCACGTCATTGCAGCCGGAGGGCAGGAGGTGCTCCAGGCACGCAGCAGCAGTTCCCCTGAGGCCTGTGGAGAGGCCCCTGGTGGAGCAGGCTGTCCCCCTGAAGTCCATGGGTCTCATGGCAGAGCACATCTCCACGCTGCCCCATCTCAATCCTTCTGATGATCTGGCAGGGAAGAAGACCGGTGTGGCTGAACAGGGAACCTTTGCTGAGTCTCCGGGAGAAAGAGAGTCTATATCCAGTGGAAGAAGGGACAGGCAACTCAGGGAGAGTACAAGGAATTTGCTAGCATAGGCAGGGAGGAAATCAGAAAGGCTACAGTCAAACATGAGCTCAACCTGGCCACTATGGTAAATGATAACAAAAAATGTTTTTCCAGATATATTAACAGTACGAGGAGGGCCAAGGAGAACCTCCATCCTTTATAGGACTCAGGGGGGAACATGACTACTGAGGATAAGGAAAAGGCTGAGGTTCTTAATGCCTTCTTTACATCTGTCTTTCCTAGTCAGACCACTTATCCTTGGGGTACTCAGCCTCCCAACCTGGAAGTCTGGGATGGGGAGCAGAAGAATCCCCTCACAGTTCAGGTGGAAACAGTTGGAGAGCTGCAGCTCCCCCTGAGCTGTCACAAGCTCATGGGGCCAGATGGGATGCACCCGAGGGTGCTGAGGGAGCCGGTGGACGTGATTGCTGAGCCGCTTTCCAGTATCTCTCAGCGGTCATGGTCATGCACAGAAGTCCCAGACAACCTGAGGCTTGCTAATGCGAGGCCCATCTCTAAGAAAGGTCGTAAGGAGGATCCGGGAACTACAGGCCTGTCAGCCTGACCTCGATGCCAGGAAAGGTAGTGGAACAGGTCATCTTGAAGGCAATTGCACAGCATGTGCAAAACAACCGCAGGATCAGGCCCAGTCAGCACGGGATCATGAAAGTCAAGTCCTGCCTGACCAACCCCGTCTCCTTCTATGACCGGGTGACCTGCCTAGCGGATGAGGGAAAGGCTGTTGACACAGTCTACCTAGATTTCAGCAAATCCTTTGATTTGTTTTCCCACAGTATTCTCGTGGAGAAGCTGGCAGTCCATGGCTTGGACATGTACACTCTGCTGGGTTAAAAACTGGCTTGATGGTTCGGCCTAGCTACTGGTGGTGAATGGAATGAGATCTAGTTGGGACTGGTCACCAGAGGTGTTCCTCAGGGGTCAGTGTTGGGGCCCATCCTCTTTAATATCTTTATTGATGATTTGGATGGGGGAATTTAGTGCTCCCTCAGTAAGTTTGTAGGTGACACCAAGCTGGAGGGAAAGTGTCAATCAGACACATGGCCTGATTTTTTTGTTGTTCCTGTTTGGAACCAGGAGTTGGATTCAAAGATCTTTGTGGGTACCTTGCAATTTAGTATGTTCTATGATTCTGTGGATTTAAATTATATGTATTTGAAATGAGGGGTAATTTCATTCAGCTATAAATTCTGATCAGATTCTGAATAGGGGTACAAATCATTTGGTGCCATATCATTTAAGTGACTGTAATATAGGGTTTCAAAGAGTCTTTGGTGCATCAAATGAACCTTATATTCTGCACATTTTAAAATAATAAACCAAAAGGAAAGTCAGTCAGTGATTACAAAGAAAATGTTGATATATCAGTGATGTTATGCATGTTTTTGTGCACAGAATGGATTTCTTTCTTTCAAAATAGAAATGACATTTTAAGGCCCTCTTTGGAGACTGTAGAGGTAGCTAAAATAAGTTTATAGGGAGGAGGAGAAGCAGTCAAAGTGGTGACTCACATACCCTATTCTTCAAACTAGTAACTGACTAATCTGTTTTATTTTTGTTTTTGTTTTTGTTTGGTAGGTTTTCATTTTGGCCAGTGTGAAAAGCACAATAGTGCTCTGTCTTGTTGTTTCAGGAGCTAATGTTGCAGCTCTTACCCATCCTCAGTCACAGTCAACAAAGTCATAGACAAAAGGGAAAAAGAGTAGGAAGATACTAAGAAGGGGCAGTAGAAAACAAAGTGCAAGATTTCCTTTTTATTTTGAAGAAAAAAGTGCTTTTCTAGATCACATCTGATACTACCTTACTTTCCAAATATTTTTGCAACATACTTTCTTGTTATTCAAATAATAAGTAGAAGCAGGTTTTAATCATAATGGTACACAGAAATTGTTTTCATTCTTCAGTAAAATGTAGCAGAGCTTCTGCATTGCCATCCATTAATGCTGATCATGTCACAGATTCATGACAGTAAGAATCTGATTGATGGAACACTCTTCGTCTTCATGTGCCACACAGAGCATACATTAACCACCCTAGGTTCCATGGTGACAAAATAAACCAATGGCTAGAAAAAACTTGTATCCAGCCTTTTCTTTGTCTTGCTGCAGTTTTCGAAGTGCTATCTTTTCCACTTTCCTATTTTAAAATTATGTTTATGTGGAACAAAATCCTACACACCATTACCACAGCCTTGATAGGGATTTAGGGGAAGATTAAAGTGAATGGAAATCAAATCTTCCTTATATTATCTCTGATAATTATCTCTAAAGAGAAAGGATGAGCTGGAGACTGTAGTGATGTGGGGCAGTTGTTCAAAGGCAGGTGATCAGTGTGAAAAACTACCTTTCAACTGCTGCTGAGGTTATACTTTGGCTGATTGCAGTGTAAAGTCTCATCACAAATTTAAGGTGTTAATGTGGTAATTTAACCCATGCAAATATCATCAGATCCAGTCATTTTTGGAAAACTTGTGCAAATATGTTTTGTTTCATTTATTGTTGGCTATCCTGTTGAAGGCAGTTCACTCATTGTTTTCAAGGGTCTTGGGAGAACTAGAGAGTTCATTTACTTTCTATATGTGGTTAGAATCCTAGAAGTAATCCGTATAACCAACACACTTGCATATCTGAGGCATGATCTTCGGTGGAGGTGTCATGGTAACTAACTACTACTTCTTTGCTTAAGGCAAAACATAATTGAACCAGTCCTTAAGAATCTTCTGTGGGATGTAACACTTTCCTGTTGGTACCTAATGCCAAATCCCTCATCCTTGAGCAAAAGGTGATAGCAAGGAACAATTTCCCACACCACCTACCTGTAGCCACTGCTTTTAGGTTCATATATAGAGTCAAAGTTAAAACTCAGAAAGAACAGTATCTCATTTTACTCCGTGTTTGTACTTTGGTTATTGGCTTTTTAATGGTCAGTCGAAGGTTATTGTCCTAAAAAAGGGAAAACACCTTGCTTTTGGCAGTTCAGTTCCACGTCTTTTTCAAGGGTAAAGCTTTACACCTTCAAAAGACAGGCTTGAAAGAATCACCCACTTCACAGAATTGATTCCTGTGTGAACTGACAGTAATAACCAAAGTTCAGCAGTTTAAAATCCCAAATCAGCCTTGCTATTCTGCAAAGCATCTCAGAAACTACTGGCTTTTTATAAGAGGGAAAATAAAATACATTACTTGTTGATCCAGCAATGATAACATTATTTATGTTTCCCATTCAGTTTAATATTTATCCTAAGGAGCCTAAGGGGGGAGGTGAGGAGGAATAAATTCAACCGTTTCCCATCTTTCATTAGAAACTTTATTATGTTAACCTACAAGTATGTGAAGTGAAAGAAATGGTACTGAAGGGCAAAATGATGAACATCAGTCATCTTTGGAAAATAGATATATTTTAACAACAGTTTTTTTGTTTTGTTACAGCTACAAAAAAAAAAAAAAAAAAAGAATCCAGACATACTTGATAGGTTTTCTTTAAAAATATATTACAATTCAGTCTTATCAAAGTGAAGTCTTGTGGGCTAAAAAACTGAAAATAGAAGTGTTAGGTTCAGTTCTCTAGCACTAGTGTAAGCGTACCAAAAATGAAAAGATTTTCTATATAGTAATTAATAAACACACACACAATTGTTTTCAGTCATTTAAACTACTATATATACAATCTTTAATATAAAGCATTTTTGTCAAAATTAGCTGTGTATTCTTCAGTCTGGATTATAGAGCTTCAGCATAAGGATTACTATTTGGAAACATCTAATTAAAATAGCCAATTGTAGTCACAGTACTTTGGAAATTCAACGTATGTTAAATAATGCATTTTCTGCTTTTGAATTTTTATTCTAATTTCAGTATTAACTTGAATTTGCAGATTGTCTCAGCAGAAACTACAATTACAACAAAATCTTCGTTCTTCTCTAGTATGCATGTGCATTTACAATTAAAATTGATGGGGAGTTCTCTGGGTAGATCAAGATGAGGACAAAGTTTATGCATAACAGTGTGTTTTGATTAAAAATATTTGATGAAACAAAAAGCCCTTGGGGTTTATTATGCTTCTAAGTGACCAGAATTAATAAGCCTGTACTATTTAAACTTAAATTTTATACTTACCACATGCTTTAAAATCAGCTATTCACTTTGTGCAGAATTTTGCACTTTATTAAACAGCTGAACAACTTGCTAGGGGATAACTATCTCAATTTTTCAGAGCTATATTTCTCACTCTTATCACTTGAACATGTAGAAACAAGCATCCCTTTCCAATCCTATCTGTGGTGAAGCCAATTCTCTGTATAGCTGGTGTTTGCTAAAATTATTGCATCAACTTACTCATTAAATTCCCACCAGAATACAGAATGAATGTTCAAAAGTATTTTAGTTATTTAAGAACATACTATGCTCTGCAAAAAGGACTGTTACAGTCATGAGAGTTGAGTTTTGAATCTGTTAAATTGACAACAGACGTACTCCAGAGCTAGCCTCCCTAACAGCTGTGCAGGAGATGGAAAGATTGCAAACAGAAATCCCAGGTGCTTTTTTTCCTTTCAAATGAATGATATAAAGATACCATTCAAGAGGAATGTATTACCCCTACAGGCAACCCATTTTGTGAGTGTCTACCAACAACCATCCACTGAAGTGAATTCACAAGCTGTTTACTTGACCTAGATGTATTGCAAATACAACTCAGGCATATTCAGACATTGCTTACGCTGACTACAAAGCAGGATTTTTACTCATAGAAAGGATGGTATATGTGGCTATGTATATACTTAGAACATACACAATAGGCAAAAGTATCAGAAATTCATTTGTTCTCACAAATATCTGGCTGAATATATCACTAGAGGAAATGTGTGACATACTGGAGATTTTCAAACCAATTAAAAATCATGTATTGAGCTCTTCATTGCTGCATATTAAAAAAGAACAGTTTCTATTATGAGGATTTATTTATCTAGAGGTCTCCAAATTTTATACAGAGTAAAAAAATAAATTTTTGTGAGCTTACAATTGCCAAATACAGCATTTTCTATTCACGGTTTCAAAGTTTTTAATTTAAAGTCTGTTTCACACAGTACAAACACATGTATATACCATTAGCACTACATGTTCCTATATGCACACAAATCCAGTCAATATTTTGTTTCATGGAGGGATTAAATGGTGACTGGCTTTTAAAACCTTGTATTTAATTGCTATGCTGATAATGACCAAAGCTGATCATGTTGTTTGTTCCAAGGTTGTGCAAGGGTCAGTGCTTACAACCAGCAAGAACCAGGACCGTTAAGGCGCACTGCAAACAGGCATATGCTTTCCCCGGGGTTAAGCACACCTGCTACAATGTCTCTGATGCAGAACTCTCAGTTATCACCACTTCAATGACAACAAATAAAAGCACATGGTATTTCCATTTCAAACCAGGGGTTTGTTTTCAAAAACATTTCCCCAAAAGCGTGTTTGTTTGTTTGTTTTTCCAGTTGATACCCTGTTGCATTTAGTATTTCAAAGGCAACTGGTTGTGATTTTCACAGGAGTACATCCATTCCACCATGATAGATAATTCATTGTCTCAGGCTCTGCTGCAGTACAGGCTTAAAACTGTCACAGCAGTCCCTGTGCTAAGCTGGCACACACACCAGACTACTGACCTATCAGCTCCACTTCACATCATATAGTGAGTGTATCACAGGTCTCATGTGCCAAAATGTGACTCCAGTGCAGAAAGAAGAGACTAGTAGGACTTCATGCTTCCCATTATATGCCATAGTATGCAACCACCTATATCCCTAAACTCCTCTTAACAAGCTACAGAGTTGGTACTGGAGCAGGGTGAAGACTGCTGGGATTGTGTCACAACTGCGTCAGCAGATGGCATCACTGACAGCAGAAGCAGCTGGAAGTAATATTGCCACAGCCGAGAATATCTTTTTTAGGTGTCGAAAGGTATCTTTACTTTTTTAGACTGTTTCAAACAGAGAAAGGAGTCTTTTGGAGGGATGGTCTCCATCCGTGTAGTCAACAGAATGAGCTAAACTTCAAAGAGGCAGTCTGTTCCTTTTTTTTAAAAAAAAAAAAAAAAAAAACTTTTTCTGCATTGTTGTTACTACCCCCAACAAAAACACCTCGATCTTTTATTTTTCCAATTAATTCATTTCATAAAGTTAAACTATTATGTAATTGCTAACCACCTCTTATAATATCAGTATGACATTAACCTTACTTTAATCCTCTTCCTCCACCCAGAGGTCTCTTTAACCAGACAAAGTAAAGGCCAGTTGGCAAAAATGCAAAAATGAAAAAAAGAAAAAAAGAAAAAAAAAGACACACTGTATTTTCGCAATTACAAGCTAGATCACTAGAAACACAGACGTACACCTTAAAAACTGAGACAGAAGTTAATGAAGAATGGGGGTACATGTGTCACATTATTAGCAATGCAAAAGACCAGCTTAAGCATGTTTTTCCCTACATCAACTATAAAAAAAGAAAAAGTGCCTTTAGCAAGTATGCACAGAGATTGCTTAGTTATTTCTAAGAAAAAAATCACAACATTTAACTGTTTTTATCCTATATTACAGTAATTATTACTACCTGTTTATAAAATGTAAACCTTTCATTGCAAGTTAGGTTTACATAATTCATCACCTTTTTCCACTCCTTACACACTCAGTCCATGCTGACAAAAATAAACTGATTTAATTTACATATTTTATGAAGTAATTACTGATATGTTGTGGATTATTAGTTGTGTATGGAAGAAATAGTGGTCAGAACTGCAGCATATGGAGTTGAAATGTAGCAAAAGATTTGTTGAGGACTGGTGCTGGGTTTGGAGTACCCAGAGATCTTGAGGCATCATATAATATTGATGTATGCAATGCTTTTTTCATCTTCAAAACTATTCAAGCAAAGTATTCCCACCACCAGTAAGGGACAAAAAATGCTTGATGATGGAATTCCCAAACAATTGCAGTATTGTGCTTACTCACCACCCCATCTGATCTTGTTTCTTAGTAAGTCTTGACTAAAGATCAGAATGGAAGGTAAAATTTGGCAAGGCAGTTTTTCTTCTACATAACTAATCACCTGTATAAAGTGGCATTTGGCAAGTTGCACTGTCCTGGGAGTATTTCTACTTTGAAACATGACAAATATCAAGTCCACATTTAAAGTAGCTGAAGTGGGATCTGTTAGCAAAACCGACCTACAAACTAAGATTTTTAAGCCAGTATATTACAGTATAAATGTGTTGTATACCTCTTTCTATAAAATTAACTGCCATGAAAAAAAAAAAAAAAAAAAAAGAACAATCAGGGTCTCCCAAGTGTGGCATTTGTCCACCCGTCACTTGTATACACAATACAAACTTCATGTTGAGATTCCTGTTTTATGTACAGCAATTGCCTGCTGGACAGATTAGGAGCCATAGGATGTTAAACTAGAGGAAGGAGCCATGCCACTTGTCCCCTTGAGAGTCCCACTGTGCTACACTTCAGCTTTTGGGGTCATTCACTGCCAACCTCTTTTGTAGAGGATGTGGGGCTGTCTCTAACTGGTAGCAAGTCATAGTGACATGGAATGTGGCTGTTTTTTGGAAGATCATAAGGATCCTGGCTGAAACGTCCACTGCTGCTGAATGCTCCCTGGACGACGCTCACCGTTGGTTCTGCGATAAAAGAGAGCACATACACTCAGCACAAGAAATGGCAAAGAGAAGGTGTTGTATTTCATTGCAGTTTGCATTACAAAATATTCTATCTGCTCCAAGACAAAGATTCCTTGTCATGCTGAGTCCTGAAATGAAGGTGTGGAAACAAAAGCCGATGCTAAGGTGTCACAGCTTTACACTAAATAATACCTCTAAGCTTGCACTGGGGCCCTACCAGGAGTATACTTAATGACAGAACCAAGTGGATCAGCATTTGTTCTCTGTATGTGGACAAAAAAAAAGATTAAATTAAAAAAAATGGGGGATTTTAATCAAGACCTTATAAAAATCCTTAAAAATACAACACAGATACTGATGGATTTCAGAAGAATAGCTAACTGGGGACAGTAATGGAAAATGGTGTCCTGTAATGTGTGACACACACATTATTCTGGTCCTGAGACCATTATGGAAATAATGTGCTAAAACACCCCAATGTTTTCTGTAACTACAGTAATGTAGCAACCATATAGGACCCCTATCAGTAAAATACCACTTCTGTGGGTGAAAATGCATTTTTCTGTGCAAGGAGAGGAAACAGACCTTTTCTATTCCTCCCATACACTTGTTCCACCGGTGTTCAGTACTTAACAGATCTGAATTATATTGCAGTTTAATGTTGAGCATACCTTCTGCTGTTTTTTACAGAAAGGATTTCAAACTAAGGAAATCCAGAGGCAGCTGTGGGTTATGGAACATAGAGCTGAAGGTATTTTTAAATGGTGCTCTTGTGAATTACACCACTTACCCAAAAAGAATGAGTTTGTTTTTACAGCTTTTGAAAAGAAAATAGAATTTGAAAGCATCATATTTTTTTCAGTGGGTATTTTTCATGTGTTTTCATTAAATTGATTCAAAGGAAAAGTTTCGGGCTTCTTCTTGTTAACTTTCAAAATCTCGAAGCAGAATTTCTACTTACCAACTTCGTAAACATTCTTATTGGCTGAAGCAGAGCTGGCAATCTCAGCATATGGGGAGTCCCTGCGAGCTGGTGACTTCATTTCAACATATCCACATTCTGAACTCTTTGGTACAAGAGCTGGTGGGTCTTTTATAGTGGCGTATGGGTTTTCAGAGCTACTCAATGAGCAATTACTTAAATTGTATTCTGAGTTCTTCACTAGATCTGAAATAGGAAAAACATACTACTCTTTCAAGTACACTATGTAATTTGGACGTTGATACTAAACAGAGCAAAATGCATTTTCACTTTTACACACCTCTGAAATTATACAGACTTTCTTTAATCTTGAGTTTTAAAAGTCACTCATACATGAGTATTTATATTGAAACTAGTCATAACACTTCAAAACTGTTATACAGCAATTAATGAAAGCTCCTCTACTGGTCTGCTCCTTTAAGGGACTGATCTTGCCATCAGTAAAACATCCAAGCAACTTCACTTCTGATTAAGATAGAAGCTAGCCGTAAATACAGGCAATGTGTAGAATCAGTTTTTTAAAGAATCTTCAGAATACTTTTGTCTTTGCAAGTGCAGAACTAAGGACATGATTAAAATAAGTGATCTAACAGACTGTTTCTGATAGCAGTGGCTAGGCAGATGGCAAGGTGGTTTCTAGAGATGGCCTATTTGGTGCAAAGTTTGAGCATGCAGCCACACCAAAAGAGTAACCACTTTCTTGGAAGTTTCTCTTATGTATAGGAAAGCTGAAAAAGAAACACCAGGTATCTCATCATTTCAGAATTTAGGTGAAGGACAGCTTGCCGTAGTTTAAGAGAAGAGGCATCTTCTCAGGCTAAGAGATTTTGTGGTGTCTGTTACTTTGTTCTCTGTGTTGCTCTGTGGTATGCTGTATTATTTAATCTTCAGAGCTGAGACTTTCTCAACTGGTTTCTGAGTGAAGATCCAGCTTGAGAATGACTTTGGTAAACCTGCCAGTGGATATGTGCTCATTAACTTGTGTCTCCTTTAAGACATGTTACATTAAGATTCCTCTAGTCCTGCAAAACCAGGGAATCTCAAGTAGCAATATATAGCAAATCAATTCTCCAGCTTAAATTGTCCAGTATTATAAATAAGGTGACAAACCAGCTGTTCTTGTCAACATATTTAACTCATTTAGCTACACTTTTTTCATTGTTTGGATATCCAGACATTCTAATCACCTTTGCCATACCTCAGTCATAAAAATAAATAAATAAATAAAAAACAGTTGCATACACAAGTATGGTCCAGTATAAAGTCTTATGAATAAACTGGATAATTCATAATATCAAAATACCATAATTACCCTGAATTTCCTAAGCTTTTCATTCTTCTCTATGCATTCATACTTTGATAAACATTCCAAAGTCCTGCAGTGAGCATGTTGAAGCATTGCAGGCTTGTTTGCGATTATGCAGTCCTACTCTGTCCATGCCATTTGCAAGAGGAATTGGTTCTCTTTTTAAAGCCTTTCATCAGAGGCAGCATGCATCCTTACCTAGCTCACTAAGCCGAAGTTCCTCTAGAATGGCTAGGGCAGAACCATTTTGTGCCTCGTGCATTACAGAAATGTGAAATGTGTTAATTTGATTCATGTCAGTATGGAACAATGCTAGGGCCACATGATGAAATATAACCTTCTAAGAAAAACAGAGTGTTAGTGTGCATAGTTCTTGTATCATGCAAAGGAAGGGCCCAGCAATTTGTGTAAATAGAGGGTTTGAAGGGCGAACATTGAGACTCGGGTCTGGGAGATAAGAGGGTCAAGGAGTTTTTAGGAAACTGCTGACTTTTGCATGGGACGCTGCCCAAGCCTCTGACATCCGGCAAAGAGATCCACCAAATAAGGGGAAAGGGGGAGTTGAAGGATGACCGAAGGACAAAGCCTGGGAGGAAGACTATGAGCCGACAGCACAAGAGACCACAGAGAGAGCACCAGAGACAGATACGCATGCATCCGGAGAGGGTTCGGATTCCAGGAACTAATTATAATAACCCTGCCTTTTCTAGGAGTAGTGATGAATATGTATTAGTCCAGGAGCATAAAAACCAGCCACCTGTGTAACAGGTGTGCGTCTTGGTGAAGCAGAGACTCCCGGCACACTCATTGCTGTTTGCTTGCCTCTGTTCACCGAATAAATTACAAACTTTAATTAGAATCCTATTTGGGACTCAATCATTTATCGCAGAAACATTTGTTGTATGGGACACATAAGGGACTTAGAAAGCCTTGAGGTTTTTTGTTTGGTTTTCTGTGTGTGTGGTTTGTTTTGTTTTAAGAAACCTACCGTCACAAAAGAAAAAAAAAATAAATCCACAAATAAAAATTCATGCATTTAGGGCACTGATTCAATGACACAGTAATTTAGCCCAAGATTATTTTATATTCTCTTTGCACAGAAACCAAATATAATTTATAATAGTAAACTGATTACTGATGTCATTTCATCTAAACGCACCAGAAAAAAAACTCACCTTTCAGGGATTTTCCCAAATATCCTCTATCAAGTCCAAAAGCACCTGAGAAAAATTATATCAAAAACAGAGCAGTTTTAAAAACAAAGAAAACCAATTACATAAGAGCTTCTATATCTTTCAAAATAGCTTTGGGATTGACTTCTACCTTGGTGGAAGTATTCTCTCGTAAGCCCTGTGAGACTGCCCAATATAGGGTTGCAAAGGCATTGTTAGTATTTGCAAGCTTTCAGTAGCTCTCTGAACAAGAAAAGTGGGTAAGGTTATAAAGGATTATTAAATTATCTGGTTGACCTCACACAAGTCACAGGCAATTCCATTTTGCCCCGTTACTCTTGAATGAGCCTAATAACAGCTGTTTGATTAATGCATATTTTATGTCTAGGCAAACTGTATCTACCAGAAAGGCATCCCATCTTGACCTGAAAACCTCAGAGTATGGAAGTTCACTCCAGTTCTTGGTATTTTGCTTTCACAGTTAACCACTCCCACTGTCTTGTCCAAGGTCACTGTGTTACAGCTCTTTGACCTGAGGGAATGGCCTGAACTACTAGTGCCTAGGCCTACAGCTTTACAATTATCTGTTAGGAACAAATTTATCTCAATATAAATCTCAATCTAAACGTCAGCAATGACTGACAACTGTTTTCAGAGACCGGGTACTTACCTGGTTGTTAATTTATTCAAAAAGCTTTGATTGATACTATGCAGTACTAATTTTTTAATCAGACTGTATGGTGGTACTATGCTAGAAGGCTTACAAAAGCCTAAAACCATTTTATCTATACAGCATCTCTACAAACAAAAGTTATGGTTTCCAAGAATGAAATTATGCTATTTGAGAAGTCCTAAAACAATTAATTGTATTCCTACCCCATAAGTTACTAATTGGATCTCACATTAGCTGTTCTATTGTTTTTGCTAAGACTAACGCACAGGTCACCAGCCTACAGTTACCCAAGTCATCCCATTTGTTTATCTAGAAAACAAACATAATACCAGCACTCACCCAGTCCTCTAGCTCTAGAATCGGTTACTCAAGGTACACTGCAGTGGGCTAACCACAGCTTACTGTGCTACTGCAAACACTCTTGACTAAGAAAATGTGAAGCTGACCACTGTTATGACTGAAACCTTTTTCTACAGACCAGATCTGAGCCTCAGTTGTGGTCAGCAAAAGATCATGGATAAGCATGATAAATAAAGGCTCTATACTATTGTTCTCATTCCCAGAATCTGCTACTGTTAAAGACCAGAAATGAAGGTAAGAAAATGATACTCAAAATTGTACTGGCACTGAAAGACCCTTAAAAAATTTCCACTTGTCAGTGACAATAGTCAATATAATCCAGGCTTTTTGGAATGCAAGAAATTTGGAAATGATGGCAAGACAGCAAAAGACAGCATAAAGCAGCATACAGTGACTTAACACTTAGGAATTTTTCTTCCTAAGATGTCCTTTGTATTGGCAAATGGGAGGCTTAACTTGGGAGATGCTCCTAAAATTTACAGCTGAAGCAGGTCAGATGATGAGAAACTATTTTTAAATAGATTCAAGATGGTGGGGATTAAAAAAAAAAAGATATACACAACCTCTCATTTATTAACAAATTGTAAATTGCCAAACAAAAACGCCACTGTAAAACACTCATTGCATTATGACATTAATTAATATGAGCAACTTTTTATAAAAATGAGATATTTTGCATATCACGTCTCAATGGGGCATCCGATTGATTGACAGTCCCTCATAAGGAGTCACTTTTTCATTTGTCAGGGTCCTGCCTTAAAGGAAGGACAAACCCATAACCCTGAGCCTCACAAAATCTGACAAACCTGACATTACAAACAAGGCTTACTAGTGTCGCAGAAGAACCATTCTATACCCTGACTGGAGAACACATTCTACATGGAATAAATAAATAAATAAATCTGTTTTCTATTCCATCTCAGCTACAATAAAAATAACAATTTTTTCTTACCGAGCTCATTGAGGTAACCACCATGTTTCCAGTCAGCAGGCAGTGTTCCAGTGTATTCCATGATGGTGCCTCGTTTTCCAGGTTCCACATTTTTAAGGTTCACAAAGAGCTGGTTGTTTTTTGCCTATTTCAAAGAAAGATAGATAATGGAAACCGAAACTAGTAGGGGATTGCTGCATTCCAACAGGAGATAATCAGGGAAAGCAAAATAAATCAAATGAGAAGGAACACAGTAAAATAAATTGGCAGCTAATCTACACAGAAGAATCTAGATTTTTCTGCTTTACCTTTGCCAGGGTCAGTCTGTCCATGTTGTTGACATGAGGTGGGGTAGTGCACTGTGTTAGAGTATGATAACTAGGGTTAGAGAAATAGTGACTGTTAGCATTTCCACCATTACTATGAGGGATGGTTTCTGAAAAGGAAAAGAAAATAAAATAATCAACTTAAAATAACGTGATTTCTTTCTTAAGCTATGTTTTCCATGGTGCTACATTGATTTCAGAATCTAGTCTAGAGTTTCTTGAATAAAAATCTAGAAATCTTGCATACATCTAAACGAGTAAGAGATACAGAGCAGTAACTGACCAGTTGTGTCCCCACTTTTAGCAAAGAGCATTCTCAAGTGTTACTGAACGACTTACTTTTCTGCTGTGATCCCTTGTTTTACTTTGCATCTGTAACCATGGCATTGTCCAAATCATAGACACTTTCATCAGAGAGTAAACAGCAACATTTTTGGGGTGTTTACACAGCACCACTATCTTTGCTGTTATATCTTTCTCTGCTCTGACAACTGCTTCTGCTGGCTTCTTTAGCTGCCAGCTTCCTTAGTAGCTGTGTTCAAAAGACAGTATCACCTGAATTTTCATGTACACCTGCATCCCAACTAACATCCATAGATCAAAAACTCCTGTCCTGTTTCAGGATCATTGCTCTTTCCCCTCATCTGTTTCAAACTTGGACCACTCTGCCCCTCTACACAGCCTTGCCACACCTAGTGTGAAATTCTGATTTTCTCAATCTATAGCAGTCTTTCTGTATACAAGCTGTTGGCATTGAATTTAAAGTCTCAGCAGAAACTACATTTTCCCACATTTTCCAAGTCCATTTAAAATTAGGCACAGAGGAATAGTGAAGTCCATATGTCCACTGGTTAATACAGAAAAATATTTAGGGGTGTAAGATGTTACTGAGTAAAGCAAGATATATGATCACTTGATCCTTTATTTAGCAATTAGCATATTTTACCAGCAGCTTTATTGTACTAAATGCACAGATGAAATGACTATGTACAGAACAAACTAAACAGCTACAGATGCTGAACCAGCATCCTTCTGAACCCTGGTGAACCAAATCTGGCAGCTGGAAGGTGACACAGGCCTGCCACTGCTCTGGTGTGCTGGTTTACTAGCAAGTGGTGTGGTCCCAGGGGCTGCTCTGCTATAAAGGGAGCAGTGAGTCTGACTCCTCTTTCCCAAAGATGGAAGAACCCTCCCCCGTCTCTTTCGAGGGAGGCTTGCAAAGCAGACTTGTAGATGCATTCTCTGGAAACAACTACGGTCCTGCTCAGAGCAGCCTTCACTAATGTAGAAAGGTGAAACATGCACATTCAACCCTGTTATATGAACCCCTTCAGAGCTCAACTGAAAACACAAAGTCAAGAGACAGAGGAAACAATCTGTTCTAAATCTCACTTACCTGAAATGGTGTAATCTGCATTGATGACTCTCATAGCAGGTGTATAGGTCACTGAGGGCATATTTGTTTCTTTCCCTTTCTGCTTTTGTCTGTAAATGATGAACAGCACTAGCAGGAAAAGCACAACCAGGACGAGAATGATAATGCCTGCTATAGCCCCTATCTGGTAAGAATCTGCAGGGATGGCAGTACTGGTACGGCTTAAACTGTTCAAGTTTCCCACTATAATTACACCAGCTGAAATACAAAAAGAAATGAAAATATATTACATAAATTATGGGGCTCATGTGTCAGGAACAGAAGACAATATTTCACTTCTCAATCTTTCTTTCTGTTAATTTTAACTGTACTTGACAATGCCAAAATAGAACTATGTCAGAAGCCAACATAAAAACAACCCTAGCCTTGAGGAAAATCATTCATCTTCTTCACAGAAAGAGGTGAAAAAGTAAGAAAAAAGAAAAGAAATTCTCTAGACAAAAGTGCAGAGCAGATAAAGTGCGCTTATCAGCAGCTCTGGACAGTACAGCACCGTAAAACATTTCATGCAATCAGCACCTGAGTGCTTTGGTCCAATAAACTACTACTGAGGCATCTAATACTTACAAATCTACAAAATGTATACAATTTAATAAAAGACAATTTAAACACATATTAAACACACTCAAAATTAATTTGATGGCTGATACATCGATTACCTCAAATAGGTTGACTAAGTTTTAGAGAAAATATTTACAGTAATTTTCAGCATCTAGATGGGCCTTACCTTGGTCACACCTGGCCCCCTTCCAGCCTGGGCTGCAGTAACACGTCCCTGTGATGTGGTCACAGGTCGAGTTGTTCAGACAGTCACATATCTGCCGGCATCCATACCCATAGGTACCTTGAGGGCATTCTGCACAGAATTAGACGAAATACGTGTAAATGAAAAGCAAGCATAGTTATCACTTATGAAATGTATACAGATTTGTATGTATTACAGACCTACAGCACTACACCTGCTACCATTTGCAGTCTAACCACATATGTTTTTGCACAAGGCCAGCAGATGGCGATATCTTATTAGTGGTAGACCTGAAAGATTTTATGAAGGGGAATGCTCTGCCTATGTGTGTGTGCACATGCAGACAGCGGAAGAAACTGCAGTCAAAAGTGCCTTTGTTTTACCTGTTGTCTTTCTGCAACTAAGAAAGTGAAAACAGAAAAAAAAAAAAAAAAAAAAAAAGATTAGAAAGGCAAAAGACGGTGAAGACAGTTCTGCCCAGGCATGCCTGGTCTCACAGGTCACGCAATACAAGTGCTTGAAGAACGCTGTAATCATATGAGTGGTGCCAGACATCTGGCTGGTGTCATGTCTATGACAGATGTGCTAATGTGGTGACACAGCAAGAGACTAGGACCACGAGTCTAATATGTGCCATCTACTTACATAAAAATAAAACTGGTCCCAGAGTGCTTATAGCATACTTTGATACCATAATGTGTACACTGATAAACTAGATGGAGTAGAAAAATATTCAATTATGAAAAATAAGTTAATTGGAACAGTTTTACATGCATTTGTCTCTCCTGGAATGATTTGTATACAACAAATATTTACCAATCAAAGTGTCTCCTACATCACATAATTAGCATGATAGAAAATTATCCTACACTGATAAAATTACTTCTTTCATATTGACACCTGTGTTACTGTGTGGCTTGTTACATTGTTGTAGTACTGATGGTTTGAGAAAGGATGGTATTTCTCTTTCTGATACTCAAATTTCTGAACCTCAGAATTTTTTAACTACATTAATTTGTCTTTAAAAAAATACCTAACACATCTTTTATGTATTCCTAGTTTACAATAATTTACGAGATAATATAACACAACAGGTGCCAAAGAAACTTCTTTGCAATCTTGACAAATCCAGATGCAAGTGTAATTTCCTGCTTATATACCCCTTCTTCTCTTGGTTACATTCCGTAAAACAAGATTAGCACCACTGAAGTCAATGTCTGTGCAAAAAATACTATTCCATGATATATTTTGGCATCTTGAAATCTAAACTGGAATGAAAAGTCAATTTTTTTAAAACTGAAGTTCCAATTCATAAATATCAGAACACTTAGTTTAATATTGTGGAATCATTATTACCAAATTATAGTATAAAATGTCAAATCTATAAACATCCTAAGACAGCTAGATTTGCCAAAGTATTTGAAATATTATTTTGATATGATGACATCAGAAGAGGATCTTCAAAACTTCATATTTTCCTAATCATTATTCTCCTTTTTAAGTGAAACATCCTGATATCACAAGAGTAGAATAAGAAAATTTAAATAACTAGTAATTACATGTTGCAATGTATTATTTCACTAAAATTAACATATTCCTCCAAAGTATTCCGATTTCATTGTAACTGTATTTTTCTTAAAAAAATATATATATACTTTTCTGTATTTTCAGTGGTTCTACCCCAGGTGCCCGTTAGCCTTACCTACAAAACACCTGTTGCAGCTGGAGCTAGGCTCAATGCTGAGGGAATAAAGTGTATCTACAGGGATAAAGTTCAGTATATGGTAACCTCCCCTCCCTTCCGTTAGAGTACTGCCAGGTGTGACATGCTGTAGATAGTAAGAAACAACCCCCGCATATCAAAACCAAAGCCTTATGCACAGTGCTGATGCCAAACACAAGCTTAAATCTTCAAAATAGTAATTAAGTTAAAATAGGGGTATGTGAGACCTTGTGTTGAATGGATTGCTTACATTGCACTAATACATGAAGACTGGGAGCACCACTCACTCTGTAACATTAGCTAATGCTGGACTAATAGAGTTCTATCTTCACAAGCATTCTGTCGTTATTAGCCTGATTATTCTTTTAGTGTTGTACAGCATTATACCGCATTGATGTCAGTGGTGCTATTCTTGATTTTCTCAGGTAAGGAATCACATGTAGGAAAATAAAATGACATGTATTATGCTTTTATAATCCATTTGAATCATGAAGACACGTTGCAAATTTTAACTTTATCCACTAGTAATGATGTGGTACTACTTATCTATAGTTTTCTAACTAATAATTTTCATTATGCTTTATGCTAATGATAATTACTCAGACTATTGTTACTTTTACATGTCAGAGTTGTTTTTTAATAAGCATTATGTCCAAAACAGCTAGGATGTTGTACAAATACCTCTGAAATGTAGCTACAAGGTGAAAGAAACAACCACCACTATCATAATCAGTCTTAATAACTAATTCTGTGGGCATTTATCTGTTTGGAAATAGCCTGGGTCTGACTCCTGAAGCTCTTGCCCAGTCAAGATTCTCATTGAAGCCAGAAGGTTGGATCACAGCACTTGCCAAGATAACAGGAGCTTGGCTCAGGGTTTGGTGTTTGTTATCAAGCATGGACAACTCCAGTTCCTACTTACTCTGCTCACAGTGCTTCCCCATGAACCCTGTCCGGCAGGTACACTGCCCACTGATGTGGTCGCAATCAGCTCCATTCTGACATTGGCATATCAATGCACAGTCCTTCCCATAAAATCCTAGGGGACATCCTACAAAACAAGGAGGGGGAGGTAAAAAGGAGTGAAACAGGTGCTCTAACGATAAAATTCAAATATTCTGATTAAGTATGTTATTGAAAAGCCATTTCAATGTGGCACTCTATAAACACAACAGATTAAGACCTACCTCATTTTAAGGGATTTAGAATGTTCATTAGGCAACAAGTACATAAAAATGAGATTGCAAATTTGGGGGAGAGCAGATGATCAGAAGAAGGCAGCAAGAAGGGCTCCTAGAAGAAATATGTTTTAAGGAGAAATAGGGCACTTTGTGAGCCAGAGCAGTGATTCTGATTAGCGATGAATGAACCTTTGGGCATATTTTCTACACAGCTAATATTGAATCAAAAAAAGAATAAAAATAATAACATATTGAATCTCAGCTCCTCACAAAGATTCCATTTCAGTATGAAGATTCCATTTCAGTATGAAGAAGATATATCGCCGCAAAGAGATCATTATTCACCAGCAGGAAGCAAAATAACCATGATAGCTGACAGCTGAACCAAAACACTGAGTGTTTTCCAGAGCTGCATCCATATGGCACTATAATGTATGTGTTACTTCCTGCCACTACAACATTGTTCAGTTGAAAAGGAGAGTTCTGATTTTATGAAAATGTTATTTAAACACTGAATGCAAAACAGTTAGCAGTCTTGTTTTTCATTAGTATGAAGATAATGGATGTGCCTGAATTACAGAAAGTGTGGATGCCTGTATTGAAGATTAACCAAAGTGAAGCCATTAATTAACAATTTATTATAAATATAATAAGAGAATTTATCAGTATCTAAGGTTTCTCTCTCAAACTTCACATGGACTGTTACTGAGCACTTAAAGTGTGCCACATACCTACACCCAGTTACTGCACTTTTTGTATTTTTACTTGGATGAAAAGGTCTTGTGAAAAAAATGGTATTAATGTATTAATTACCCAAAATCCAAAAAAAAAAAAAAGATAGAATAACAACTCAGTGAAGTTATGTTTCTAAGTTCCAAGTAAAATCATTTCTACATAGAAATGTGAATTACAGCTGCTGAGCTACAGCTGCTGTTGCAATTGCCCCCAGGATGTAACAGCTACAGGTGTTACTGACCATTTTGCAATGCCAACAAGGACTACACCTCAGTAGATCACAGGCACAGCTAAGCCAGAAGCTATTGTCATGGCTTTTGTCAGCATTGTGTTATGTTATTACCTTTGTTATTGGGTCTCCACTGCTACAATATTTCTTGGGGAGGTTTTGAAGAGGGAAAGATTTACATGGTACCACCACCTGGCCTGATATATATCTAACATCAACCACACTATGGTCTGCAGCCATAACTGCACATGTAGAGTGGTAGCACCTGAATGGCAGTCATTCATTCTGCACGTGCACATGACAGACTTTTCCACAGGGATGTCTGCCTGTGGCCAAAAGTTGTCTTCCTCTGAAGGAAGGCTAAAAGGAGCCCAAATGCAATGGCCAGCAAGCCTCCATTGATTTTACAGGGCCTTCCCCTACAACCATGGAGGTTATGCCTTGCATCTTCCGGATCAGAAACGTTTAGCAGCTGGGGAAGAAATTAACAAAGTGTGAAAGTACTGAAGGAAAATTTTGTCACTGATCTGTAGACATGTTAAGCCTATGAAAGGACAATAACAGTCACTTACGCTGTGTACAGTAAAGGCCAGTCCATCCTGGGGTACATTTGCACTCGCCATCGTAGGCACTGCAGTAAGCTCCATTATGGCAGTTGCACGTGTGGATGCAGTTTGGTCCCCAGTGAGAAGGTGGGCAGGCTGAAACAACCCAGAGCAAGTAATCAATCACAAATGACAAGTTATTTGGTACTCATGAATAGAGAGCTGATTACAAGCACATGAGAGGGCTGTTTGGTTTGGGGTTTGTTGCTTTTCTTTTAAACAAATATTTTGGGCTGCTCCATTTAGAGCCGATAGCCACAGATTTTTTTTTAAGCTAAGGATTCATTTTACTAAAAAGTGCTGAAAAAGACTGAATGTATGAAACCAGTGATACATACTCAATTCTTAGTGACTAGGCCACTTACACCAGCTTTCTGGTGGAGAAAGCCATGTAAGCTTCCTTAACTTCATCTGAAGACAGACAGTTGAAGACAACTTGAGCACAGTTAAAGAGATAAGCCTTTTATGCCCCAGATGTGAAGGGGAGCAGAGAAGTTCAAAACATATCTTGTAGCCTATGCCTTAAGAACAATACTAAAATTACTCCCTGCATTTCCACAGTTAGATGCTAGATTAAAGGTTGGACCTGGTGTTTAGGGACATGGTTTAGTGGGTAATGTTGATAGAAATTTTTACATGCATGCATTGGAGACCATGTGGATTTTGGTACCTTATACAATTAGCTATGCTTCCTCTGACAATTTTGCTTCATCTAGTTCTTTCTTGTCAATAGTAATTTGTATGGATCCAGTCAGGCATCTGGAGAATGCCTTACTAAATGTAATTATTTAATAAAATAACTTGATCAAATATAAGAAAACTAGGGCCAAGCCCTTCTTTTTATGTCAGTAACCAAGTCTTCACTGATTAGCAGACCGTACACAAATGAAGTGAGGTAGAACAACACTAAGAATGTGCATCTGTGAAACTTCTTTATGAAAGGAGGAAATGATAATAAAAAAGAAAAGTACTTACAAAAAGTCATAGTGAAAGAGATTTCCTAATAAGATGTTAACACGTTTTAGAACAATGAGCTTGTTCTCACAACCACAGTACAGGCTTGCTACTTGAGAAAATCTTGGCTTTGTTCTCAGCCTTGCCTGTAGCTCTCTATGCAATGGTAGTTAAAAAAGAAAACTGAACAAAACAAAACTAAAAGGCCACAAATATTCATAAAACTGTCCTGAGGATAAAAATCATGGTCATGTAGTCTCTATACAATGCAAATTCATGAATCACAGAATGCTTCAGGTTAAAAGAGACCTTTGGAATCATTTGGTCCAATATCCTACTCCAAGGATCTCCAACAATAAAAATTTCACAAGTTCTTCCAGAATGGAGACTTTGGAGCTTCTCTGGACAGATGACATGCTTGACCACTGTCACAGCAAGGAATTGTTTTCTTGCATCCTGATAGAGTAGCCCTTGATGTAACCTGTGAGCAGTCTCTTGTCCTTTGGGAGTGCACTTCTGAGACAAGTCTGATGCATATTCTCTAAAACTCCTCCTTAGGCAGAGGAAGACTGAAAATGGATTACCCAGTTGTATGCTCCAGCCCATTTATTAGAAAATTAATTGTGTTTATGGTAGTGCAAATGAAATACAGAAAACTTTAGGATCTCTTCATTAAAACCATGAAGTCCTAATTTTTGACTTATACAGTATTTCTTTACCAACAAGGAGAGAATTTATATAGCTGAACCTTGATTGTTTCAAAAATAAAGGAAAAAAAAATCTGATACTTACGCTGAGAGCAGTCACTACCAATCCAACCAGGGTAACACTGGCAAGATCTGTCAATAGGATTACACGTTCCATTATTGGTGCAGGTGCATATTCCAATGCAGTTCTTGCCAAATCTGCCACTGGGACATACTGAGAACAAGTTACCAGCGTTAGAATTCCTTAGTAATCAGCACAAAATTGTGATTTCTTTATTTCAAGAATAAGAGATTTATATTTGGATCAAGAAAAGTATTTCTTAGTATAATATAGCAGTATGCATTACAAATTCTGGTAAGCCCCTTATACATACTCATTATACAAATAATATATATAAGAATAAAGTGCTGTTTTGAAGAAAGGTATTTTTCATACTTAAGGATCAAGTGTTCAAAGAGCTTTAAACTGCTTAAGATTCTATATTTATAAACTGCACATACCACAACAGAAACCACTTTTTGTTTTATACTTTCAGTAGACGGAATGAAAATTATTACAGTGCTTGGTCTCTGCATCCCCCAGAGTCTTTACTATAGCTTGTACCTTCATTACAGAGGGCTCCAGTAAATCCAGGTAAGCAGTCACATAATCCAGTAATATGGTGGCAGGGGCCACTGCTGTGTACACACTGTGGACATGTCTGGCTGCAGCGGTGTCCATAAAACCCAGGGGAACAAACTGGAATCAGAAAGAACAAATTGCCATTGATTCCTGCACTTTATACACAGTTATGAACAGCTCTTCAGTGCAATTGTTTCTAACTTCTAATTAGCTCTGCTTTCTAAATATGCAAGGGTTGTAATGGTCACTGTTACTCATAAAGATCAATGCTTTAAAACTGTGTAAGATTTGCTCATCTTCCTGTGGAGCTTACTGTATTCTAGTCAGTAACTACTCATCTGACATTATGTAACTTCTCAGGCCATATTTTACTTGTGTTATGTTTGATATGCATATATATTTCACATATTATGCATACTTGCCTATAATTATATGCCCTCTACAATGTGAATGTCCTTTAAAGTATATTGGAAGAAAAGTACCTTAAAAAACAGGTTTAGCTTTATCTGTAGATGAATACAGTCACCTTAAACCTTAACTACTTCTGTGTTTCCTAACCTGTCAAACAAATTGCCATCTCTTCACTGAGAAAAATGTACAAATGTTTTCAAGTAATCCTTTCATCTAGATACTCACCGTAACTCATTACCTTGTACAGACAGCTACACACTACCTAACTTTTACAGAAGAGACAAAAAATACAAAGTGCTCCACTTAATTTTTATGCCAAAGGTACTCGTTTCTTTGGGGGGGAGCACAGGGGAGTTGGAGTTTTGCATAAAATCTCTTCCTTTGTTGCTCTAATTCCTTTTAGCATTTTTTCCTTGTAAATTAGAATATTATGAGATACATCAAGAGAAATAGATGTTGCACAGCAGCAATCAGCACTGACAAAAACTCTCTCGGAATCTTTCAATATTTCAATTTCATTCAAGATTCAGTCTTTTGGTTATACACTTAATACAAGTTAGGTGGCCACATCTCTCTAAGAGACTAACTTTTCCAAGTGAAACAGTGCCAAAAGGTCTTCCTGTTTACTGAAAAGGCACTTTCTGATTGGGATCCAAATTATTCGTATGACCTTTGTCTTCCGGCCTCCAGACCATGCACCAGAGAGGGGCTCTGAGATGCACTGGCATGGAAGTCACTTGTACTGATTTTAGGCATAGTTCCAAAACACAAGGAACATTTGTACGTCTAGTGTTACATTTACTCTACCTTTGGATTATCTGATTAACAGCAAGTCTTTAGAGATTAGATAGCGAGGATAATTACTGCACTTACTTAGAAATGCTTAAGGAATACTAATGCTGCACTGATGTGGGATTTAAAAGTACCACAGGCAATCACATTCTTCAGCTTGAAATCTTGCCCATTCTTGAACCGTTCGTCTTCCTCTGGTTCTCACTCTCCCTTTTGGTAATCATTTCATGTCTTCTTCTTCCTTTTCTGCCACTTCTAGAGGACCAAATAGCATAGCCACTGGGCCTTACTCCCCCTGCTTCTTGACCCTGTTCCTCGGAGAGCTGTGAAAACAGTGCTACCTTCCATTTGCAGAGGACTCATATTTCTCTGCCCTGAGCACCTTTCCCTCGGTGCTTCAACAATGTAAACCAAAGAAAGCTAGGCTGCTGGAACATGGTGATATATTTTCTAGGGTGGGTAGATATCTGCACATCATCTTATTTTTCCCTCCTTGTTTCTGGTATGAATTGCCTCAGTTCATCTATATCTCTCCTCTTGCAACACTTAAAATTTACAATTTTTTAAAGGAAAGCATACATACCTATGTTATCCTTTACTTATTGTGAGGCCTGATCCTATTAATCATTCTCTGATGCTTCAAAATAAAAGTTTAAAAAAAGAAATAGTTAAACTAATGATTCCTACCAGATTCAGTGGGAAGCTAAAGACTTTAGCTTCTGAAACTCATGGATGTTTTATTTACCTGCCAAAATGTGTATTGTGAAATTTACGTTTGTCAATCGTATATGGAAATGTCAGCCTTAGAACAGAGTCCCCTGCTCTATTTGTTTCTCAAAAAGTCATGTGCATAACAATGTCACTGCACAGAATGTGAATAAAAGTAAAGTTATATGACAAAGAGAAGAGTACTACTAGTTGGAAACATATACTGAGTTCAGATAACTCATTTCTGTGCATTCATACATTTTGACAATTAAAATGTCTGATCGAGGACTGTTTCATAGTACTTGACAGCACAATTAACAACGTACACATATCTTATGTATTCCAGTTACAGCAGGGAGAAGTAGAAGTTTTTTTAAAGCAATTATTTTGTCCTTACTTCTTTGGCAAGTGGTGCCTCGGTATCCTGGTGCACATTCACAGATTCCATCATCTGGAGAACAAGATGCCCCGTTTTTGCAGTAACAGGACAGCGAGCAATTTGGACCCCACTGTCCCTCAGCACACACGCTGTCACAGTGTATGCCTGCAACCACAAAGAAAAAAAAAAAAAAAAAGGTCAGCCCATAAACAGAAAGCACTCTTATGCATAGCTGTTTTAAGCCTTTGGTTCTCAGAGGACTCATTTTTTAAAACACTACTAACAGAAACTGTTTATGAAAACTTCACCAAAATCAGGAGAATCAAACGAGAAGAAGGTAAACCTGTATCTCTGCTCCTGCCTTCCCCAGACCCCCAAACAGTGAGTTTATTTTATATTCCAGTTTGATGAGATGTACTTAAGGGCTGATCCTGAGCTCCGTAACAGGAAAGCACTTCCGTAGCCAATTCCCATGGAACGTAAGAGCACCATGGGAAGCTAACTCTAGGCTTCCTTTGCACAAACACTTTAAGACCTACTACAAAGATGAATGCAAATTTCTCAGTATTACAAAAGAGCTCCATCATTTTCCAGGACTGTTATACATATATATTAAAAAAAAAAAAAAAAAAAAAAAGTCTTGTTACTCCTCTCACTTTCACCACTGGTATCAATAAAGAGAAATTGAAGTAGAAAATATTACAAATGTAGCAAAACAATGTTTTTTGCTACCTCCACAATGACTGCTTTAAAACAGCAAATACTTATTTTCAAATTTGCTTTTAGGGAAATACTTGATGAAAAGGTATTGCAGAAACTTTTCCTCCTGAATGTAAAAATTCTTAAAGTCTGAGATAATTTTATCTAATAATGGGGTGCAGGACACAGAATGATTTCTAATTAGTAGTGAGCTGATTACTGCTAAGCCTCATACCAAATGGAAAAATGTAGTGCACACAAAGAGTTTCAAAACACACCATGTGAGCATTCCAAAATGCTTAGCTGCTGCAGTGTTAAGGATGCTGGTCAGTCAGTGTTTTGTCTAACCATTTTTGGCATAAAATTGATTAGAAGATCACCACAGCCTGAACCCCCATACATGAGCCATAACACAAAACACCCACCTATCATCACCTAATCGCCTTTTTTCCGTTGCAGCACAGAAACATGAAATGTAACTTTCCTGTTTCTTTTTCACACTATCTGCTTTTACAAAGTACACTGCATGTTAAATGCCAGCAGGCTCCACTGTGGAACTCAGACCGCATTGTGTCTACAGCACTTTGCATTAACAATTAAGTATTATTGTAGCGCCTCTACTGAATGAAGCCCTTCGCTAAGGGAAAAGTGGACTGAATCCAACCACAAGCATGTCTTGCTTTGTAAGTATTTCCAGCAAAATATGCCACAGGTCCAGTGGCTGCCAGGATCCTAAAAAAGCAAAACATTTTCACATGTGACATGAAAAAAATCTTTAACTTTGACGAGCAAACCCCAGTGTTTGTAGCAACACTGAAAAATAATTACGGTGTTTATTCATAGGCCAGGCACAGAGGTAATTCCCCAACCCCCACAGCATGTGCTGTGTAAAGCTGCCTATATCTGAAGACCAAGTCTCTAATTAGAGGAAAGGTGAAACTCCAGACACTCGAATTGTTTGTTTCTTTGCAAGAAAATCAACAGATTGAATAACCAAATATGTGGTTCAATAGACTGCACCCACTAGACCAATAGACTGCTGGCAGTAGAGAAAACACTTGATTTTTAGAAGCCAGATACTAACCATCAGCAGACAGTACATGGGCCACCTCAAAGCCCAATTTGTACAAGATCATTTAGTCAATACTGACCTGAAAATAATTTATTGTCAAAAAAACAACCAAACAAACAAAAAAACGAAAGGTTTCTTCTACCATTATTTTTTTCATTTTTGCCTGCACGGGCAATGCCCTTCTCCTAGCTGCATCCACATCCGAGAGGCAGAGAGCATAAAGTGGCTTCTCAGCAGTCTGTGACAACTTTTTCATAAAGTCTGTATTTGTGCACAGATAGAAGAGAGCAGTTTGATTCATAGAGATGATGATGCACATGAGCAGGATGAGATCACTGCATATTTTAGAAACAAGACCACTTATTTTAGACACTTCAGACTTCTCTGCTTGAGGTTCCCAAATCTGAAAACTTGGGCTTATGTCTGTGAAAAAAAAAAGCTGACACATGCAGGGGCTTTCAGTGCTGAACCTGATGCTCTGTTCAGTTGAGTGTTATCTGTCATATCATACAGAGCTTCACTCAGTGAACCCTGCCAGAGAAAAGACATTTTTCACAGAGTCTTAATGGGTTTCAGTGGTGTTCAATATACAATGGTCACTGTTAACAAGTCAGTGGTTGCCAAGAGTTACCACAGTGCATTATCTGAGATTATGTAGACCAGTGACATACAATAACACCAGGCTCAATTATATCGTCTTGATTGGTGCACAGAGGATGCTTTATGACAGTGCAGTGTCAAAGGGTGATACTGGGCATACTGGGACAGAAGAGACAAGGGACCCCATGCTATACATATCCACAATACTTAACAGAGCCAATGAGCACCATTAAAAATGAAAAAGGAGCAAGTTCCTCCAGCACACATCAGAGAAAATTATGCACCAGGGAAAATGAAATTTAGCTCTTGTTCCTCACTTTCACCACCTATGAGGAGGTAGTCAGAATGACATCCCTCTACTTTGAAAAGCAAAAGTGCATCCTAGGTATCACTGAATAATAGTTGTGACAACATAATGTACTGACAGAGTGCTGCATATGGCATCTGTTTCACTATAAAAGGAATTGTATTAAATTTGTTGCCTCTCTCCACGCTATCCCAGCCCAAGAGACAACATCCACTGGCTGCATAGACGTCTGCTCCCCGAGCAGGGACACCAGAGACGGACACCCCGTGTCTAGCTCAAGTGCCAATTTATTGCTGCGTAACAGTGCCTCTTATACCCGTACACACGACCGCCCTGGATACTTGTGACCCCTTGCTCCACCCGCTGTCCGTCCCACTTTTCCTCCCACAAAATTCACTACTGATCATAAACAAAATAAATTACTCTCCTGTGCCTGATAGTGCCAAGAATGAATGTAGCAGGGCAGAAACACAAATTGATTCAGGGATTTACTGCATCTCTGTTTATACAATTGTTTTAAGTCCCACTCACTCACTGATATTTAGATGAGCACAAAAGGCATTTAAAAATGGGAAACTGAGTTTAAAATTTTCACAAAATTAATTATATGCATTTTTGAGAAAGCACAGGTTGGAAATATTAAGAGTTCAGAAAAAGAAGAATTTTCCTGAATCTGATGCTTTACATTTCCATAAAAAGAGCTATGCTTTTATAGAAAATCTAGATATTAGGGAGGAGAAAATAACATTTTACTAGAAGTTGGAAGCAAGATTAGACTCATCTTTCACAATGGTATCAGCAAGCTTACGACTGATACAGTTTTAAGTGAATATTAACTTCTTATGCAACAAAATTGGTTTTGATAAGTTTTCATGTTGATTTTGATAGTGATAAGGATATCTGTGAGGAAATGTTTCTGCCAGAGCAATGGACAAAGAGCTCTTTGATGGCCTTCACAAGTTGCTAGGCAATAGCTGAATGGTCATGATAAACTTCAGCTAAGCTGCTCTGAAGAAATGCTCATGCATTTTATGCAGAGTGCTTTATGCCAGGGGCCCCACATCTAAATCAGCATTCCCCCAGCATTTGTGATTGCATGAATGAAGAAAATAATTATTTAAGGATAGGAATGTTTCTGCCCATGCTAGCAGAGTGTTTAAATACTCCCCATACTGTATTTTTAATATGTTGCGACTCAGTGATCTGTCCAAGTCAGTTCAACATAGAGTTAATGGGTTTTAGTACTTGAAGTGGAAAAATATACCAATTATTTCTTATGATCTTCCAAGTTAAAGTTATTATTGGACTAAGCACTACTTCCCAGTTTATTTTGTTTCCATTAGTCTGATAAAAGTTATCCAAACATTAAAAAGTAATCTTTATTTAATTATTTGAGAAAAACTGTTAAGCACTAGATTACTGCTGTTAAAAGGAGTCTGAATCTTCTGATGGGAGAGAACTGAGAGAATTCCTTCCCTACTTCTCTGTCAAATGGATGAGAGCCAAAAGGAAGTAACAACACAGGGAAGTGGTGGAACATTTCAGAGACGCTGTAGAAGTACCCTCATTCCTTAGGGGAAGAGAAGGCCTTGCTCCATAGCTGAAGATAGCCAGAAGACTAAACAGAATTGTCTCTTTAAGGAGCTAGGGAAAGGATCAAATATTTTTCTCTAGATGTTCTTAATGCTGCTTCTTCACTGGCAGCAATAGAATAGTTTGTGCCCAGGAGTTTTGATAGGAAGCCAGATACAAATGCTTCTTTACAAAACCAGTGCTGTATCAGCTTGAAAGCAAACATCAGTATCTGTGATTGTTAGTGGAAGAATCACTTGTGAGATAAGCTTGGTGTCTTTATGAAGGCTGTATTGTTGCTGCATACTGCTGTCTGACCCAGTGATGCTTTTCTCATCGTCTACCACAGGAAAATAACAGAAAAAAAAACACGTCTCCTTTTCTTGCCTTCTTGACAGGTAGCAAATAAGTGTACTTAATTTACTGATTTAACATTTTTCTTCTAAAACAGTACTACTTCTTTCACATAAAGACCTGTTGTAAAGTATAGGCAACGGAGATGTAGACACAATAAAGTCCAGAGGTAGAGTATATGCCTTTACTGAATACTAAAGTTTGGAAAGCACACAGTTTATCATGACTCAGCTTCACTTTGTGGTGCACTGGATGTTCGCAGCTATAGGAACTCATGCTTCAGAAGCAATAGTAAAATCATCTGACATGGAGGAAAAACTATGTCTTGGAAGAGGCTGCCAGCTTGGGTGCATGTAGGCACAAGCACTATGCACACTCCCAGCAGCATCTCATTTCTCAGTCTGAATGTGAGAAAGGCCTATGATGGTACACTTTTGTGTCTTTTTCTTCTATGTAGTGGAAAAAAAAATAATTGTATATACACTAAAACCTAAGGAGCACAGGAAAGGTCTAGTTGGTGTTTCCCTGGGGACCTGGTTATTTGCATCAGTGGGGTGGGTGTCAGATGACAATCCCCTCTGTTATAATCCAGCAACAAATGTGCCTCTTGAAATAATGTTGGGAGCACGTAGAAGGACACAGCACTTCCTCACAGCAACAACACATCTGGTGATGGACAATCTGACTAGCATCAGCAGATGTCCAAGACAGCAGAAAGTCACCAGTATCCTATCTGCCATAGCATACGGATAAACACTATGCATGCTAGTAAAATGTAGGCTGATATTTCTGCATCTGTCTTTTCCATAAACTAATGCTATTGTTTTGGTTGAGATAGCAGACTACTGGTGTTTCACAATCCCTGGCACCACACAACCTTTAAATTGATTTTAAAAATAACAAGTGTGGTTATTAGTATGACATGACACTTCTTCACAAACAGAAATGTCCAACAGAACTGTATCCAAGAAAACACAGCAGGAATTAATGTGTTACCACTGACACCCAGGTTGCAGTGTAATACACAAACTGCCTGGAAGAAAACCTTTACCTCTTTTACAATGCTTCTGTGAAAAATCTCAGTTTGCAAGAATATGAATTCTCTAATATTTCAGGCAATTTGAAATA
Organism: Stictonetta naevosa; assembly: GCA_011074415.1. Classification (NCBI taxonomy): domain Eukaryota; kingdom Metazoa; phylum Chordata; class Aves; order Anseriformes; family Anatidae; genus Stictonetta; species Stictonetta naevosa. The sequence goes on from CM021729.1 coordinate 42,187,142, forward strand.
TCTGTGTTTTGACAGCTGCTTGTAGGACAGGTAAGATGATGGGATGAAATTAACAGGTACTGTGGTGCTTGATGGACTGTGGTTATTGAGAGCAGTGGTAGAGGTGTTTCTTTCACAGAACTTAAGGTTTTGGTATAAACTACCAGGAGACTTAATTATCTACTGAGGGTTACATTTTCTGTGTCTTTCCTCTACTTCATGGCTCTGTATATTAATGCTTCTTACTCTTTTTCATTGTCTAACTATTGCACTCACTCTAAATGAAGAGAAGTTATTTATAAGTTATAGTGAAAATGTCAAGGGACGAGAGTGTTTGGGGCAGACATCATCTTCAGTGTGGGCGGATGTTTCTCATTTGTACCATCATGTCATGTGGCTCCTGGAACGTGATGGAATGGTGAGATTGCCAGGAAAAAAAACATCACCCTTCACCCTTAACTCTTGTTTTTCTCAGCAGAATTAAGCTGCTCTATAGTGAGCACTCAGTAAATTGCAGTGGGTAGGATCTCTAACAGGAGTCCTATAAACAAAGTGACTTGTTTAGGATGAAAAATCTGAGTAGGTAAAAGAAACTAAAATAAAATCAGAAGGTCAATAAAAATAATTTTAATTATTTCTAGAGTTTTATAACAGCTCATGACACTGCAGTAGTCAGAAACTGAACTTACCATTTCATTCATAACTACAATTTCCAGATAATACATCAGGCATTTTTAAAAATAAAGAAAAGCTTCTTTAAGAAACTAAGCCACAGAGGACCTCCTTGCTGACATAATGCTCAGCTGCAGCTCTGTCTTGCGACCAAAGTACAGGGTAGCATGTCAGCTCGGCTGCTCTTTGGTACATGACAATAGCACTTGTTCCTGCTTCAGAAGCAGGGAGCTCCCTCACTATCAGAGGGAGCATGCACCCTACTGGGTCGGTGACCACCACCAGGGCAGTGCATTTCCTCTTCCCCAGCACTGTGGCACAACTGTGTCATCCAGCAAGGGAAAAATCTTCCAAACCTGATTTATTTCTGCAAAGTTACATAAACTCTTCCCTCTGATGAAATTCCCTGGAGAACAGAGCAGTAGAAAACTGCCCTGTTCAGAAGACTGAGAAAAATGTGGCATTTAAAGTAGCTTCTCAGAAGCTTTATATGATTTTGTTAGTGTCAAAACATTTGATTGATTGCCTTGGATTCATCAATTTATTCATCTGGAAAAAAACAAACAAACAAACAAAAAAACCTTCAGTTGGGTTAGATAAGCACTAGACTGATCCAAAATCAGTTTCTTCCTCCCTTTGGGGGGATAAGAGGGGTGGGTGGGGAGTAAGTAATACTAACAAATAGAAATTATTAAGTCTGACAGTTACTCTAACAAATCTAATATAAAAAAATCTAACCTGTTCTAATACAATTTGTTGCAGATCAGTATTTTCATGTGCGTGTGTGTGTGTGTCTGTGTCTGTGTGTCTGTGTGTAAAAAAATAACAAACTCACCATCTCTTTCTCCATCTATTATGCATCCATATATGTATTCAACAACTTCTCCTTAATCCTGTGGACTAATACTATCCTTGCAATGTAACATTACAGTACAGCTATTTGAGAACCTGTTTCTAAGATATTCTTTCCTTTTTTTAATTATTCTAAATATAAGTGTCTACACAAAGAACAGATTCCTCATGGGTACTGCTCTGACATGTGAAGTGTGGGAGTAGGATTTTTCCAGGCACTGAGTATAAAGCAAACTATCCCATTTATGTCATGTTGTGTGTCTAGACATCACCAACATGTTGAAACTAGTCTGATACACACGCTGTTGAGATGACATCATCCAGGGACAGATTCTTAATTATATCTACAATCACGCAAGAAGTCTTTTCCTAGTGAAATCTTTTCCTTTCTAAATATGAAATTGAAACAAGCTTTTTTTTACTAAAGGCAAAAATATTTTATAGTTTTCAATACCTGAGTTCAAGCATTGTCAAGATTTCTTCTATGCCTGAAGTTCTTGTCACATACTTCATTAGCTATCCTGCACTGGTTGGAAATTTTTTGTTTATGTTATAAAAGTTGCCAGATTTTTATTATGGCCTTTCAAACCTACTTCTTTTAACCTGGCTTTATTCTTTTACGTACTTCTGGTCTCTGATGATTTCTCTCCGTATTAGAAAACTTGTAAGACATATTTCAGACAGTACCTCTAAAGCTTCTGAACACCTCTGTCTACACCAACGTTGCTCAAGATCAGCAACTGATCACATACTTTTTAATGTGGGTATTCTTTAATACATCTATGAACTTAAAAAAAAACAACGTATTTTAAACAGTTCAAAAATTTTGAGGAAGTATGTCCAAACACACACATGCAACTCTGTGACTACCTGACAATGAGAGCATCAAAGGTTGTTAAAGTCATAACATGATTGCCTAAAAGACAAAGTCGCATCTCTAGAAATATTAATCAATGGAATAATAGTTTGTATGTTTTATCTTTTTTTGTTTGTTTTGTTTACAATTCACTCAAATCACTTCTGTTGTTTTTGCATTCTTGTGGTATTCATTTCTCAGAGGCATCTGAGTTCCTGACTGCAAGTCAGTGCAGCTTGTGGGAAAAGAATAAATTCAATCAAATCCTACAACAGTTAGCTGAATTCTGGCTCTGGAAGCCTCTCTCTTCCACACTGAAAGGAGCAACAAAAGAGAGGTACAAGGAGAAAAGCCTCTTCAAAGGACTTGGCAGAATCTTACAAGCAAATTGCACAAGTAAGGAATGGGTAAGTACTAATCAACCTGAACTGCAGACACAGAGCACTAAGTACCTTGAACCATCTACAGAGCTAAAAAAAATAAACATGTGAAACTCAAAGGAGGGGGGGGAGGGGAGGAGGAGATCAATAGTGATTGTTTCTGAGGATATTGTAAGCTCAAGGAAAACTTTTCTGAGCAGAATAATTTGCTAAACTTGTTCATTAGATAACTTGTTGCAGGTTATTTGCTCATCTCCATCTAGTATGTCTGGCAGTATTAGAGAAAGAACAATACCATAGTATATCCACAGAATCATGGAATATCCTGAGTTGGAAGTACTCAAAAGGATCATCGAGTCCAACTCCTGGCTACACACAGGACCACCCCAAAATCGGACCCTATGCCTTAGAGAGTTGTCCAAGCACTTCTTGAACTCCAGCAGGCTCAGTGCAATGACCGTTGCCCTGGGCAGCCTGTCCCAGTGCCCGACCCCCCTCTGGGTGCAGAACCTTTCCCTAACCCCCAGCCTGACCCTCCCCTGTCCCAGCTCCATGCCGTTCCCTCGGGTCCTGTCGCTGTCCCCAGAGAGCAGAGCTCAGCGCCTGCCTCTCCGCTCCCCTCGTGAGGGAGCTGCAGGCCGCCATGAGGCCTCCCCTCGGCCTGCCCTGCTCTGGGCTGAACAAACCAAGGGGCCTCAGCTGCTGCTCATACATCTTGCCCTCTACACCCTTCACCATCTTTGCAGTCCTCCTTTGGACACTAATAGTTTTATGTCCTTTTTAGACTGTACTGCCCTAAACTGCACACAGTACTCGAGGTAAGGACACACCAGCCCAGAGCAGAGAGGGACAATCCCTTCCCTCAACTGGCTATCAGTGCTGTGCTTGAGGCACTCCAGGGCACAGTTGGCCTTGCTGGCTGTCACGCCACACTGACTAATATTCAACTTGCTGTCAAACAAATCACTTTCTGTGGGGCTGTTCTTCAGCCTCCTGTCCCTAACCTGTACATATAGTACAGGGTTGCCCCTTCCCAAACGCAGAATCTGTCACTCACTCTTGTTAAACTTCATATTGTTGGTGATTGCCCAGCTCTCTAATCTCTATTATACGTGAAAGCATTAAAAAAACCTTTCTTAAAACAACAGAAACAAAACTGTGTGTTTTTCTTCCTGACTTCTCATATTTAAATAGTATGAGTCCCTCCTTGAAATCAGACCCTTGCAACAGTACAGTATCACAGTGGGACACAAAGTCCTGAGCACTCAGACAAACTTGGATTGTCAGTTAGTCATTACTGATGATGGAAGAGCTTTTCTACCACTTGGAGCAGAGATCTATGTGAGAACTAAATCTCCTAAAGCAACTATTTCATGATGCTTCACACTTCTGCAGTTTCATTATGTTTTCAGAAATTCTGCATTCCACAAACAGGGCGACAACAATATGAAACACCAATCTGATGAATTACTAAATACACGTATTTCCTAAAGCCACAATGACAATATTGGAGAAACCTTGTAAAAGAAAGTGCAACTGTTTACATAATAAAAATATATATCTACAGAGTTTTGTTTTGGTTTGGTTTTTTCCAGAAGTTCGAGAAACCCATATGGCAACACAGCTTCTGCATGATTTACAATATTTTTGGCTTCCTGATCAAAGCTTCCACAGTTTCTGGATATGATGCTTCCCTAACAAAACTGCCAGCACAATCTTGATTATCTACAGTTGTTCCCCAATTTCATGAGGAGTCATACTGTGGAGGTGCCCAAGCTGTAAGATTTTGCCTTCTATTTCCAGTTTTCTGTGGAACCCACACCCAACAGAGTTTCCATGCCTGTGAATCACAGGAAGGGACACAACAGCCACAGAACTGGCCCCTTCTTCTTCCAAGCCCACATATTCCTCCTCTACCCACAAAAACGCAAGATCATTTCCATCATACTGGAAACTTTCATCATACTTTGCAACAGTCTCTTTTGTACCTGACCATCCTGGTAGACAGCGACAGTAACCCGTGGTAGGATGACAACCATCTGCATGGCTGCAGTCACAGCGTTCAGCACAATCCATGCCATATGTGCCGTCCTGTGGCCAGGAAAAAAAAAGAAAAGAAAAAAGGAAAGAAAAAAGAAAGAGATGACGAGAACTGAGAGTTAGAGGAGAACGAGTTCTGGTCAGTCCTGCTTCAGAAAGAAACCTCAGATCTCTCATAAGTCTGTAATCAGCTTACTTAATATAAAACTATCCTGGCTTTTGGGAAAGTTTAATGTTGTACATTTTCATTATTGCATCCAAGAGGAGAAGAGAAAGAATTAATAAAATTCTTTTGACAAATCACAGACTAAGGACTAAGGGGTCTGGAAACTGTGATTCAGAAAACAGTAGCCTATGTTATCAGTGGTAGTAATGAAGGCTCTATGGTACTGTCCTTCTAACTTCCCTTACAGCTGAGTCCCTATTCTGGGACCCAGGCATCCTAAATGGGAAAGTAGTTCAGTTTCCTTTCTGTCTCAGACCCTGACACCTCCATATTTGCCAAAAAAAGGATGCCATGTAAAGCCATAATTTCTAAAAGAGAGGAGCAAAACATTGCATTAAAGTACATGTTCAGAGAGAAGTTTATTGCATAAACAATGCAAACTATACTACTTTCTTTTAATTAACAATCTTTTCTTCTGCACATGACTGCACTTCCAGTCATGTTAAAAAGAGAAGTTCTTTGCCTATGACACGGAACAAAAAATAAAATTACATTTTGGCTGTGGAGCATTTTTGAACCCACAAAGAAGGTTGTCAAGAGATTAATGGTACAAGCTGAATATCCTGCTCAGTGTGTTCAGCTGTGCCAAAAGAACATTGCCAATTGTCATGGCACTATATCTGAATATATGAATTTGACTTTCTACTTCTTCAGTAGAAGGTGGCACATACTTCTAGGCAATAATTCCATACAAAATCACTCTAAGAAAATGAAAAGAGCGAAATCTTTGCAAAAAACAATGAAGAAAGATCCAAGAAAAAACACAATATAATTTCAGGTAATACTTCTCGGGCTATCCACACCAAAGAAAAAAAAAAAAAAAAGGAAAAAAAAACATGTCAGGTTTAACCAATCATTTACATTCAAGATTACAAATCGGTCACAGTCACATTAAAAACTGGAATAAAACCTGTATCAAAATTCATCTGCTGTTCTTTCATGTTTGTGCCTGCATTTCAGTAAAGTTACACAGGATTTAGCTATTCAATCCCCAGTCTTTCAAGTCTCAAGTAGAAAAAAATCAAATATTAATTGAGAATAAGTAGTGTTTTGCTCTTCTCAATAATCCATTTTTATAGAGAGAAAAATGAAAGATTAAGAAAGAAAATCCCTATGCATTTAATCAGATTTGGAGAGAAAGAATGAAAGAAAATTCTCCAATATATTGTTGAAAAGAGGTAATAGTAGCCTGCTACGTATGTTTTCCAAACTTCAGTCAAATCTTGATTAACAATCTGAGCAATGACATTGATTTTCTAAACTTAATGAAACATAAAGAAATATATAAATTTAAATAAATCATCTGCATATGTTGCTCAAACAAGAAAAACATTCAGATGACATCGGACCCATGAGAATTACATTTCTCTTTATTCTCCCACTCTGGAATTTTGAGGTAGAATATGCACTATGTGTGTGAATGTTTATGGACATTATTTGATGCAGAGAGAAAAACAGAGCAAAAGAGAGAGACTAAGACACTGAGTGTGGGAATGCTGAGTTATTTGAGACAGAAATTCTTATGAGCATTATTTTGCTATATTTGGAACAGTGGAACAAATCACATAAAACAACACCTATTTTTTTAATAATTTACTTTTGGAAGTTAATGAGCTTGGGTAATCTTCAAAATTGGACACTAAGTGATAAACAAAGCAGCTTTAGAAACAAAAAAAAGTCTTCTGATGGAGATGCATGTGTTGGAAATATTGCATAAACACACACTGTAGACATTCTAATCAGCTTTCCAGAATATTTCAGAATTTGTTTGCCACTTAACTTACGATATCAGAATCAGCATATGCTATACCACAACAGTTCAATAGATCAATTTTTTATTCAAAACAAAGGTGTGTTTTCCAGTCATATACTGTAGTTCGGGTACTTTTATCATGTTACTGCTAAGCAGAGCTAATCCAAAATGACAGAAGCTTGAATATGAAATAGGTAGAGAATTTACATGGTTCATGTAAATTCAAAGGACAGGAAAAGTACAGCAGAGGGAACTTTAAAACAAACAAACAAACCAACAAACAAAAAACAACAACAAAACTGAAGTTTGTTTAAAATCTCCCAGAAAATTGAACCCTGCTGTTGGAAAATATAGAATCTGGAAAGCCACATTTATCCACAGAAAATTTATTTGTTTGTTTATGAAATGTACTTACAATTGAATAGTAAAACAAATTGCTTTTGCATTTTCCAATTTTTTATATTTTAAAATTAAATATTTTTATGGCTTCTCTCAGCTACAGATTGTAATGTGGAACAAAACTGATTAGAAACTTGTCTTTGTCTACACAGTGATTTCTAATTGTGCTGTTCTCAAAGTCTGGGAGATGATGGAAGTCCGAGTCCTGATACAAAGGTAAGATCTGTCATGGGATTGGGTGAAAAGAGTGCTTTCTCATGTCTGGTTGGGAAGGTAGGAAAGTTTATCACAGATATAAGATAATTTAATTAAAATTATGTTGTTAGATGTGGAATATATTTTTGCTACATTTTTCTCTCATCATTTTTCCTAGAAATAGTTTAACAGAAGCAGTTTGGATGACGTGATGCTGAAAAAGAATAAAAATTTGGTACTGAGTGTTTCCACAAATTCTATGGGAGCTTGGGAAAAGTCTCATGTTAAACATTCCAGTATGAAAGCAGAAGATCATCTGTGCATCCTCATTGTACGTATTCATTTTTTGGGTGGCTATCTATTCTGTTTGCTTTAGTGTGCTCCATGGTAGAAGATTTTTTGGTGTGTTTCTAATCTTGAACCCAGTAAAATATGGGCTATCAGGTACAGAAATCCTTAGCATTTACACCCATGAAGTCAGGAGAATCACAGGAGTATCCCCTTGCCCAGTATTCCACAGTGCAATACTGAGCAAAATTAATAAACTACCTGGCAAGGGAGTTCGCACTTTTCTCCTCTCCAGCCTGGGGCACAGGTACAGGTTCCATCCAGAGCATTGCAAGCCCCTCCATTAAGACACTGGCAAGTCAAGTTACAGCCAAGTCCCCAGGTACCGCTGGGACAATTGATTGAGCAGTCTACACCATGCCAACCTGCCAAGAATAAGAATTAAAGTGGCAAATTAATCAGGTTTCCCTCCATTCCTCACTAAGGACATGTTTCCCTCCATGTCCCATTCGGAATCTCTGAGATGCACAGTACCAGTAACATTAACTACAGGACAGTATTAGCTGTTTCAGCTGGTTTGGCCGGATTTGAGTAAAGGAGCTGAAGGGCACCTTGTAACATCTGTGCACAGCACATAGTTTGCAGCTGGGTGCCAACATATGAGAGCTATTGATGGGAGATTTGAAATGAAAACACAGACACCTTGAAATTTTGCTGAGAAGCGCCAAACTATTTGAAAGTTTTAAAGGACGGCCTGAAAAAATCAGGAATATTTTCCCTACACTTAAGCTGCTGTTTTCATAATTCTTCCACCATTATTCAATAGACAGTTCTGCAGCACAGTTTTAACAGAAATCTTAAGACTCTTCCCAACCCCCAGCCTCCTTTCCCTGATAACCCTTCCTCCCCCCCCCAAAAAAAAGAAAGAAAAAAACACTATAGAGAAAGCATAACAGTAAAATAAAGTGTAGGTTGGGTTTCTTCAAGGATACATAGAAGACATTTTAGATGATTTCTATATTTCTCTCCAAATACAAAATAGATTGCAATGGAAAGTGTTTCTAAAATGCAGCATTCACCACTGATTATGCCTGATAGCAACGATTCACAGACTGTGATCTGGATAGACAGGAATGTAAATAGGTTTTCAAAAATGTGATCATCTATTGGATATGACAGAAACCGAGTGAGCCAGTCATACGTTATCATCAGCAATGACACAGGCCAAGTTGCTATTTTTGTACCTGGTTTACACTAAGTGAAGGGAAAAATAATTCTGCGCTGAGCCTAATCAATAGACTATGTAAAACACATGTATTGAAATAAAGCTACCTCATGCCCTAGACTGATAACTTCAGAGTTTAGGGGTCATTTCAGGAAAATGTTATACTGTAGTAGATAGAAAATTGCGATATTTTCTCTAAGTGTCTTTCAAGTTTTTTGAAGTTTCCTTCTACACTTCCGAAAAGAGCTTCCCATATCATAAGCACTATTAAAAGTGGCAATCCCGTGAGAAATAATGTCAGGTTTGGAATCTTTCTAAGGCAGACAGGTTATATTTTCCAGCTACATGCTGACCCACCCACACTAACCTGTTTTACTCAGAGCTAGAGCTGCCTCATTCCTAGTATAATGCCTCAACAGCAATGTGACTATTCTTAAAGACGGAGTAAATCAGCGAAGATATGTAGTCATATGCAACATACAAAAACTGGAAGGTATTCTTACTTCACTGAAATCAATGGGATTTTCATCACTGGCTCAGTGGTGTCATACCAACCTCCAGAACAGTGGGCACTTGAGATATTCCGTATGTGGGAAATACCTCTAATTATTAGGGACAACATGGAAAGATACATTATGTTATTGCTTTTGACTTAGTGCTTTGATCCAACAACATCTTTTACATGACAAGTGTTGGGTTTCAGTTTAATAAATCTATTTCACCATTTGCTGTGCTTTTCCAGTGCAATATGACTAAAATGCACAAGAAGATAAGTTGATTTGTGGCTCACGTAGTTTCTCTCCTCACAATGCAGCTACTCTGCAGACATGCCACAGAGTCAAATCTGCTCCATTGTCTCTGGACAGAAAACAGAAGAACAGAAGCTGGAAATTCTACATATTCACTGCAGGGCTGTTTTAATTGTAACAATCCCCAGCAAAATTTGGGGTTGGAACTAGTTGACCTTTAAAGGTCCCTTCCAACCTGAGCCATCCTATGAAAATTAGCAGCCATTTGTCTACATTTCCTCTAACATTTCTTCTCCACTCTCAAGCTTTCTGGCATAGGATTTGCTTGGGAGCATTTAACAGCCTTCCCCCTCTCTTCTAAGCTGTTCAGCATCACAGCTAAGAGATGCTTGCCTTTAAATCCTTCCTCACTGCAGAAAGAAAACAAAAAAAGCAACAGGGTATCAGTGTGTATTTCAAAATGGGATCTGTAAGTGGAGTTTAGAATTATATTTCTGGTTAAACAAGAACTCCATGTAGATCTGTGGATCCTAGTATGTGAAAAGATCTCTGCAAAATGCGCCTGAGGGTGTCAGGTATCCTTGTTCCTGCCAAAAGCACATGCTGCTCGGAGATGTAGACGCAGGCAGGCACATACCACCTGAAGGAGGTACGCTGACCATCAAAATTACTGTTGGGAGGGCAGCTGTTCAGCAGAGGAGCTGAAAGGCCTGAATCCACTCACAGTAATGCTGGTAGATGCAGAAAGTTTTGGAAGCAGGGAGCAGAAGACAGCACTGTTGATGGTGTCCTGAAGTTAATAAGGGGATTAGACAAAGATTTGTCAGAGAACTGCTGAGAAAAACAGTATTCAAGAAGAAAAACTTGCTGGAAGATATCCACGTCAGTGCTGAAATGGCAGGAAAGAAGACTGTGCCTCCATGGTACTGAGATGGGTGAGGATAGCAGACAGAGGTAGTATTCATCCAGATGGAGCGGAAATGGAACTACGTGTTTTGGCTAGGTAGGCTAATAACACATAAATTGCACACCAGTAGTCGTTCTAGCAGCTCGTAGCCCTGCCATGAGAGACAAGTGGCAGCCCATCTCTGAGTAAATAAATAGTAGTAATTCACCAAGCTACAGTATCCATATATTTCAGAATGAATGCAAAGTACATGTTCTTCTCCCTGTGCAGATGTCCTCCCATTTTTCATCTCCCAGTTCAGCAGAAGCATATAATGTTGAATATATGGCCTTCTAAGGTATCTTCTATTAATCAAATGTCCTGCCTCCTCTCTACTTCAAACACTCAACTTGATTTAATGATTATAGAAAGTTAATCTGAAGACATACTTACCTGCTTTGCAGGTACAAGAACCATCTACTGGTGAACAGATGGCTTCGTTTTTACAGTTGCACACAGAAGAACAGTTCACTCCATATGTCCCCGGAAGACAAGGAGTACCACAATCAGCACCCTGGATTATACAAGAAACAGAGTCTAAAAACTCTTCCAGGAAGATCAGGCAATACAATTGTGTCTTTAACAAGTGACCTAGACATGGGATTGACTGATTGTGATCACTGACTCAAGTGCTACAACAGTCAGAAAACATACAACTCATGACTGTTCTAGGTTGTCACTAAGTTATTCTAAATTTAGCAGTCCTTTGTTCTGGGCTCTTCATGGCTTCTAGGTCTACATGAAACCACTAGTTTTCTATTAGTTGCTATGAGAGCTCATCACACATAGTGAACAGCACATGGTGAGATCCATGCACAGTATTTTCAGTAATAAGGAAGCTTTTGCAAAACCAAAACACACTAAGATAGTTTAATAGAAAATAATATGGCTTATAAGATATTTTAATTAATTTGGTTGAACTATTATTCCTAGAAGAACAGTCATACTGTAAAATGTTTTCTATGTTAGATTATAAGCATCCAATGCACAAACAACAGCAAATGTGTAAAAGCTACTGAATCCCAAACTGTAAAAACAAATGTCTTTGTCTAGAGTTTCTCTGAATGGAACATGAGGAGTTAATGCAGTAGGATAATGACTGAAAACTATACTTCCGTTTTTACACCTTGGGAGTACCTCCTCATTAGTACAAATGTCTTATAAAGCAATGAACTTTTCTTTGTTTCATTTCAGTACTGAGAGCTAATCACAAATTTTGCCTTTCCAGGGCTGTATCCTGTAACACAGCCAGTGGTACCCAAACACCCTTCTCTTTGCTTTCCTGTGGTAGAGACAGGGCACTCTGGCATCCTGAACAATTTCACACTTAACTAAAGGCAGAAGAGTTGAAAATGGACTGTGAAAGTGAAATGTATTTACCTTAAATCCAGGGGCACAGGTGCATTTTCCAGTCACACTGTCACAGTCAGCACCATTTTGGCAGCTGCAAATCTGCTGACAAGACTCACCATAGAACCCCGGGGAACATGTCTCGTTGCAGTAGAGTCCAGACCAGCCAGGCTTGCAGGAGCATTCCCCAGACATAGGGTGACAGCTGCCAGGAGGGGATGAAAGGATAAATAATTCAGAGCTAAACATGACACCAATATTTTTTTTCCAGAGAACAAAATGCTGTTATAGATAGGTTGCATAAAGGATCTTGCATTCTATGCATAGAGACAGTTTTCGTCCCCAAATCACAGAACAGAGGGGATATATAAACGCATGCTAACTAAGATAAGAAAAAGCAGCATTATACAACAGATAGACAGGTAGAACATGGAAAGATAAATATATCATTTTTCTGTGGCTTGCTGAAAACAAACTTCTGTCTTAAAACATAAGTTTTAGTACAAAATGCATAACAACAGTTACAAACATTAATGTGATGAAAGCATTAAATTGCCCAAAATGTATCACTAGGTTTCCATTGTAGGTAAAATGGGATCCTTTTCATAACTCCTCCCATATTCATCAATGTTTTGTCTGAGAAATATGATGCTTTACAAAAATAATATCACAACATCCAATGCTAAAATAGTAACACAACATCTGATCAATAGCAAGCACGCTATTTTTTGATAAACCTTTGATTGAAAAGAGGACAACTAGCAACTTCAGATTCACCATCAGACCTGTGACCTTTGGAGAGTATCTCCCCTGTGTTGGCCATACCTGGTAGGAGACCAGCTGTCCCTACCTGGAACAGCAGTTCCATTGAAGGGCCAGTCAGACAGCTGTTGCCTCATGACAAATGGACATCATCAGCTGTGCTAAGATGTATGTGCTGGAAAAGTGGACACAATGGGGTGCTCTGTAGCGCTCTGGCAGACAAAGCACTTGCTTAATTCTCACCAAAGGAAAGCCTTAATATCCAAATCCAATATATTTACAATGGGAAGACTGTTTAAAGATATTTGTCTCCACTGATTGAAGTTCCTTTAAGTGTGCTGGAAAAAATGTGCCTTCGTCCAGACACATTAAATGATCCATGACAAGAGCCTGATTCTGCAAGACTTGCTGACATGTTGTGTGGGGCTGTGTATTTTTCTAACCATCTGAAAGTTTGAAAAAACACCTACTATACTTTTAGGTGATATAAGTAATAATAATGTTCTTCGGAAAAGTTGCATCACAACAAGGAAAAGCAGCATTAGTTGCAACTGTTCTTGGTCTCAAGGTGTATTATTTCAAACCAGGAATTTCCTGTTGACAAACACAACCACCTGATAATGTAGTGATGATCACAGAAAGCACAAATTATAAAGGTGTGGGATGATATTATGCCTACATAATTAATATGCCTCCATATTATTGCCCACACTATAAAACTCCAAGAATTTGGGGATTATGAAGAAATTAAAATCTATTTTTGAAAGCATTAAGCTAGTTTGCATACAGTGAGAGGAAAAGTCTTTTCAACTAAATGGTACGTGCAGAATTGGTTCAAAACTCGGGGGATTCAAAGTCAACCGTACTGGTTATGTATTCGGTTATAAGTATACTTACTGTGGAACTGAAACAGAACTATTCTCATACAAAACAAACATGAGATTATGAAAGCACATGACACAGCAGGAGAATCAGGTTTGTACCCTAGTCATAACTCCTTGTAGGGACCCAAATGGCATTTTGGATACGATTCACCTGTTTCTTACCAGAAGAGGAATACAGGGACAGGAATATGGAAAGATGGTTCAATCCATAACTGAATAGTCATTAGAATATGAATTAGAATATATTTAAATTGTAAAATTAGTAGTACTGTCATTTTAAGACATAAATCCCAGCATTATTTGTTGTTGGCTTTTTTCCCTTCAGGAGAAGGGGAGACTACACGCATGAGCAAGCATTGGGTATGAAGCAGACAGAGGCATTGATATTCTGTGCCCCCCAGTGAGTGTTACTAAGGCATACTTGCACATATATTGATTGACACCAAAATTAGTATTCCATAATTTGTAATTAGATGTAGGAAGCTGGAGCACTTCTGAAGCTTTTTGATGGGTTCTCATGCAGTTAGCTTAATTGGAATTAAGATTTATATGTTAAGATAGGGAAATAAAGAGACGTTGAGAGATGCTGCCAGTACATTTGCTCTTATTCCTGGTCTTTTGTTCACAATTTCTGGAAATGCAACCTTATTTTGTACACAGACAAAAAATATTTGTGGATAGTTGATAATATATACTAGGAAGACTTAGATGAACTTCATCATTTTCTAATGATTTATATAGATTCTAAACTGCTACAATAACCTGATACACTGAAATTCTGTATCAATACATGTGTGTACAAGCCCATCAGAAAAACACAAAATTACAAGATGTCTGAATCTTGATTTTAACAACACCCGCAGACTATCTGGGTTAAGCATGTAATACATCGTAAAATTTCCTTCAACTGTATGTTTCTCAGAAAAAGCATAAGACAACAGAAAATCCATTAGGGCTCATGTCAACAATAAACCCTAATTCCAGCCTGAACTGTAGGAAATTATTGGTGATCCAGGATGACCCCAGATGGTACTACCTACAGGTGTGAACGAGTAGTGAAAGATCACCAGAAAGAGCTTAACAGAAGAGATCAAATTTAGCTTGGAGATCAAGCTGAAAGCAGTATGCATTCAGTAACACAGGTGTAATAAAAAATCCTTTGTAAAGATTCTAAATAAATATGCAACTACAATCTGATCTCTTTAAAATTTTAAATCTCTTTAAATTTTTGAAACAATCATTAGGTGTTACTTGAACAAAGCCATGATGAAACCCAGCCTAGCCGTGTTTCAGCCTAGAATGCTTCTGTAAAAAATGAAGTAGTAATGTTGACAAAAACAGATCAAGAAGTCTTTTCCTGCAAACTATATTATTGTAATGACAAGTTTTAATAAGCCCCACAGGCAGTGGGTGTGGGTGGCAGGCATACATTGGTCTGCTCATACCATCTCACAGCACTACTCCTATCAAAGGAGAGTGTTTTATGTGGTCTCAACCAGCTAGCTCTCGCTCTAGTTTTATTTTTGACTACCTAGTGAAGAGGTGAAAAACCAACAGTGTCACCTAGTCACAAAGAACAGAGGGAGGTCTGTGTCTCATTTGAGCTCTAGCTCAACTCCTTTCATCCATATGACAAGATGTAACAGAGAAGAATCATTTGTAAAAAAATCACTTGACACAAGAGGGTTGTTATCTTCTGCTGTCCTCTGGGCACCTCCAAAAGAACAAAATCTCTCAAGTACTTCTATACCTAACCCTTTATGGAATGCTTCACTGCTGATATAGCCAAGAAAAATGATGGGTATTCCTCTCATTCCCAGGAGCAGCTATAAACCAACAGCAGCAGTGAAATCCTGGTAGCTTTTCCTACCCAAAACGTAAATTGACTCAGGTTTATAAAACAAAAATGTCTGATTGGCAAAGCTGTTCTGATGAAATTTCCTGAATCAATGTACAGGAATAGAAATACATATTTTTGAATTATATCATGTATTTGTCCCTTTAAGTATTTGAAGAAAATGGCTAGTTACATTCTTGTATGGTTCAACTTACCTACATGTATTTTACAGAAATTTTTTATTTTTATTTTTTTCTGCTAAGCATTTTTTAAATTTTAGTTCATTTTTTGAGAATTTTCTTATGCAAAAACATAAGCAATAACCTGGGGCTTAAGGCTGACCAACAGCTCCTCTTTCAGAACATCTAAACCAGTGGTCATACCCAGATGAAAGGTTCCTAGCAGTCCCATCAGAATACTAGACATACAGACACACAAAGTTTATTCAAAGAAGGAAATATACCACCTTTTAAGTAACCTGGAATTGTTCATTGTTACGCTGCTAAATGGTTAATGCCATGAAGATCCTTTGGCTACTACCAATCTCAATATTACTTGTGGTAAGCAAGGGATGAGGCTATTCCCTGATGTGTTTAGCAAGTTGTCACCTGGATGACTGATATTTAGTCATAGATGAACATAGCCAGGCACAACTGGCATCCTAAAAGATTCTCAAAAGTGTAAAGGAACATGTCCGCAAGGGAGCTTTCTCTTCCATTCTGTTCCTAAGATACCCTTTGATTTTTCTTATTCAGTGGTCTTAATCGTTTCCTGACCTTAGGGGATGAAATGTATATGAAAAATACACTTGTAAAGTCATGAAATTTTTTGTTTTCCTCACTTTTGTTATGCCTTTGCAAATGTGCTCCCAAATCTAGTGCTGTTTTGATTTGTCATATGGAGGTAAAAATGTTCAAAAAAAGACCAACCAACCATATGCTAGAGTTTACATGTGAACACTTGTGATCTGATTTGACCACAAGCTGTCTTGCAGCAGTATAAATGAAGAAACAGCTGTGTTGAACATGAATCAGAAGTAATCCATGTAATATCAGAAATACTATACATGTAATGCATTCCTGTCAAACAAAGCTTCTACAACAGCCTACAGACAAATTTTCAGGAAGAAGCTAACCATAATTCATAACACAATAGTATTCAGTCTGCTACCATAATTTGAGAGCTGGACAGGTCAGCATTATAGTTCCATTTATTCTTGAATGCATTGCCCAGAGAATAAATGGCATGATTTTATGCTGAAAACTCAGTTGTTTGGTTTGTTTTTTTGTTTTTTTTTTTTTTTTCAAAAGGCTTTTCAAGTAAATGGGATAAACAGAAGTGCAAGCACACAACTGTGAAAGAGTATGAATGGAAAGTAAATTCAGTTTGCTGTCACATGGTTTGCCAGCAAAAGATATGTTGAACAACTCAGGCAATCCACAAAGTAATTTTTCACAGAGGCCTAGCAGGTATTTCCACATAACTGCTTGAGTGTTTTAACATCACTTTTAAATTCTGACTAAAGATTTTTGTTTCATCTGTGAGGAAAATTGCATCTTGTATACAAAGTACAGCACCATTCTATGCAACAGTCAATGATTTCTGCAAATATCTTCCACAACAGCTTTCAATAGCTGAACCTTACAGTATGCTCACAAAAGTTATATAATGTACTGTGATTATTAATAAAGTCATGTATATAAACACATGCACAACAACCAAAGTATTTCATCAAAACAATTGTGTTTTGTTATAAGAAAAGAATTGTTCTATAAATACGTTGGCTTGCTTCTACTGACATTCCTCCTTCACAGCTGAAAGATAGTCTCTGAATAGCTAGTCTACAGATTTTCATGACAGTATGTTCAGTGTGGAATCCATGAAGACATACAAAACTCAAAAATAGGATTCATTATCTCTGAATGAGGAGAGATGTTAGAAGGTAAGCCAACTGGAAAACTATCATTTGATTTCTATGGATCAGATTTTAAGCTGTTTCTAGAAAAAATGTTTAAGTGAAACAAACAAGCAAAAAAGTGTTTCTGAAATCTAGATTTACAATTGCTAGGACTTCAGAATTTTTTATTAAAAGAACCTACTCCAATTCTTATATACATATAGAGGGGGAGCAGAGGAGAAAGAGAAATGGATTCTCTTCATATGCCATATCTCTTAATGTGATATCTCCATTGATTTCAATTCAGTTACTTCTCATTTACCATATGTGAGAATACTGGCTTCATATAGTAAACAATATAAAGATTTATTCATGTGGTAAATATAGACAAAGGTCATACTTTGCCTTATTTCATGGATCACTGATTGAATATTGAGGTTAATATTAAGATCAAATATAGTTGCAAGCACCAACATTCAGAAGGTCTGTGTTGGTGTTTTCTTTCTTGACATGGTTAGAAAATACTAAGCATTCTCAGAAATCTGCAGCTCCTTCTGTTTGCATAAAAGTACATCAGCAAATATTTCTACATCACAAAATATTTTTTTTCCAGATTATATTCTGAATTCTATGTCCTATGCAGGAAAAAAGAACACACTAAAAGGTGTAAAGCCTACCTCCAGGTATTAGGCAAATGGCAGGGACACTTTTTGTCACATTTGAGACCATAAACTCCTTCAGGGCAAAGCCTTGTTTCACAGCGCTCTCCGATATATCCTGGTTCACAGAGACAAGCACCACTAATATGGTAGCATTTCCCACCATTCATACACCGGCAGGTCTCGGCACACCGTACTCCGTAAGTCCCCACCGGACACTCATCTTGGCATCTGTGAGAAAAACAAACAAAAATTAGGTTTACTTCCCATAAACTATATATAGTTTGGGGGGATTTAAGGGAGATAGGGTTTATGAGGAATTTCTAATACAGGTCTAAAATTCCTCATAAGTAGAGCAGGAATTTATATAACTTTATATTTAAAAGTGGCTGTCTCTTTGGCTTCCTTTGCTGCTTAGTAAGAAAGACTTAAAACATTGCTTCTACAGATTTCTCTGGAAAAGTTCTCCCTTCTCTCCAATAAAGGAGGCAATATGCATATGCAGACCACTGCATTTCTCATTCAAGAAACAGAACAAAAATGAATCCTCTTAAATTAGACCTTAGGTATGAAATGGAATAAATTGTCAAGTATTTTGTTTCAGAAGTTGTCTACCTCTACTTTTTTTTTTTTTTCTTTATAAGTGTTCTGGATTCTCCACTTAGTAATACTGTGAACAGCCAGCAGACATCTGTGCCCTGGCAACTGCTATCAGCTGACTCCAAAGAGAGTATTTTCTAATTATATGTGAAGTTTCCAGAATACCTTTATTTTCAGAATTTTACATTAAACTTTTTTTTTTTTTTTTTTTAAAGTTGCTTTTGTCCTTCAAAATTCATAGAACGACATAGGAAAATCTTCAAGATTCCTGAATTCTTTATTTCATCTGACTTTACTTACGTTCATATGTTCAAAAAAAAACTGGGTTTAACCCATATGGAAGAGTAGTAATAATTTTTGTTGCTCCTTAAGCAGAATGTTTCCAAGTAAAGACAGTTCTTCACAAAACCTTTCCCTTTCATTCACAGAGCTTTCAGAAGACAGATGTTTAAGCTAAGTTGTATTCCTTTAATGTTTTGCATATTAAATAAATTTAACTTAATTATCAGACTGTATGTTTAGATATCCAGCCTGACTACTAAAAGACAATTTCCAATACCCCACTTCTATAATTTGCAAATCAATTACTAATGAGTTTCAAAAGTTCATTTGGTTTCAAAAGTTCATAAAGTTCATTTGGTGATTTTAAGAGACACGATGCAAGTTTATTTTTTTCAGCTTTAGCTGTAAATAGTTCCACAGCATAACTAAAGTTTCCAGCAATAAGTACACTTAAAATATTTTATATGTGCATCAGGGTAGACCTCTCAGCTAAACATGTTCATGCCTCGGGGTCAGGGATGACAACATTTCATAGCTTACATGACACAGAAAATCCCCATATTAATCAATATAAACATCCTATAAGCTATGAATTATGTTTACCAGTCCACAGAAACAAAAACAATAAAACAGTTAAATATCAAAGCTCCAGATCAGAACATGATGACACTGAAGGTCTGAGGTCTGCTGTCAACTTAGCACGGAATATCAAATACATAACATCTTCTGCAATTTGGATGCCTGTAAATTTTCACGTTACAGATTACTTGATAATATGGCACACTGTTAATGCTTTTATCAGATTATAACCTGCTCATTTCCCCAGTCTTATAAAAGAATCTCCATGGTGGTCTCTTTCCATTTTACTTATGCATTTTCTTAGGGCATTTTTTTTTTGTAATTATTTTTTTCTTTTATGGTTGGTGGCTTATTTCAGGAGAATTTCAAAGTCTAGTATGATACAAGACCCTGCAACATGTAACAAGTTACCAAAGCCCTCTGACTGAGGTGCAATAGGAAGATGTGTTGTTCATTTCACACTTCTGCAATATTTGCCTCAAATTGATATAAATACCTTGAAACTTACAGAAAACACTATCTGTGCTCTGAGTGGAGCCAGCAATAAAATCCCTTGTACTTTAGAGCTGGAGCATTATACTAAAGTGGACAGCCCTGTCTAAACTTTTCTTAATGTAGTTATACAAATAAAGGTGAGAATGAAATCTCTCCAAATGACAATCAATGACCCCAGGCAAATTAGACAAAATTTAACCTTCCTATTTCTTTTTAATTTCATCTTCTTCAGCTTCAAAAAGTTCTAGTTGTATTCCCTTGTGTTAATATGCCATAGGAGTCTTCTGTCTCTTGCTGTTACACCATGTTCCAGGAGTCACTACCACATTGAAATCTCAGACAAACACCACTAAGTTACACACAAAAGTGAAGAATTGCTTAGCACCTTTAAATATTGTCCTTTTGGATGCTGGTATGTCCATGCAGCCAATGCCTACACAGTTCTTTTAATACTTCCATCCCTTGCCAATCCATTAACGTGAAATAAGAACCAGCTGCCTACAACATTGCTTCTGACCCATTCCTGCCCTTAGAGTATCTTGAAAAACAAAACAATTGCAAATACAGCCTGTTTTGCAGGAAAGAGGAAGCTCAGACTTGCAAAATGAATCAAAATACTGCAACCTGTAAGGCATTTCTGATTACAGTCAGATTTAAAGTACAAGACATAAAATTTAACTGCTTTAAGAAACATCAGAGTGTGGTACGTGGATTCTCACATTGGCACTCATTTGATTTCCCTGCTGAAATGTGTTTCTTTAAATGCATCTGCCACCTTCTGCACTGTTTCTTCACAGAAGCAAATTTAATTTTGGCAAGCTCTGGACCAATTGTGTCTCTTTTTCTTGATTTTGTTTTCCCTTATGCCTGGCATAGCTCTCCCCATGTCTTGTGAACAGTTGCGTGGGAAATGCATATGATTATAATACCTACTATTGTTGGTAGAGATCCCCTGGACTGACCCCAGTGATTAAGCTAGTGCTGACCTCAGCAAATGAGTTATGTGCTATTTAAAATATATGCAGGAAAGCACTTCTTTTATACCTTTTTCCTGCCTTCACAAATGATGTCTGGCTATGTTTTCTTTTCTCTGACATCTACTAAAGATTTTTAACAGCAAAGTCAGAATATAACGAAGTTTCAGTACTTTGAATGGAATACTTTATGAGATAACTCTCCAGCATGCTCATTTTGAAGAGGAGCTGGATGAGCTTTCCTTCCTACTACCACTGCCAAACATCTGCAAAAACCAAGAGCTTCCCACCTTCCCCACAGCCCAAACTGCATTCTTCTACACAGCACTCGAAGACACACAGGATACTGGCAGCTCATGTGACACAGCAGAAAAATCCTGAAACTGAGCAAATCTTCACAGAGGAGTAATCACATAGGCTTTTTTAAATTGTGACCCAGCGTCAGCAGACCCCTTGCAGTTTCAGCAGTCTCACAAAAACAAATTTTTACTCACCGTTCTCCTGTGTAACCTGGGCTGCAATGGCATTGACCTGTTGCTGAGTCACAGGTCCCTCCGTTATGGCACTGACACTCCTGGGAACAGTTTTTCCCATAACGACCCTCAGGACAAGGCTGACCACAGACCGTGCCCTGTGTATGCAGAAAAAAACCACAACATTAGGTTTCGAGTTGCAGGTCAGATGGACAGTGAAGAAAGGTTTGTAATGAAGGGAGATCGAGATCGTGTCACTCATCTAGTGCTGATCTTGGAAATGCCAGGCTACTCTCCAGCTTTAAACACAGAGTACGCTTCAGCACTGTAGGAACAATCTTCTAGGACTTCCATTTGGCAGGCCAAAGCTCAGGGAAAACACTATATCTAAGCAACAGTGAAAACACTCAAGACATTTAAGCCTAATTGATGTCAATCTCTTCCCAATTTCTTTATCAGGAGTAGTATACGTCAAGACATCCAGAAATGCCCTCCAATGAATGGTGGCTTACAAATCTGTAATTTCTGTAATGCCCCAATTATTCTACTTTATGATCTTTTTCTTTTTTTTTTTTTCTGACAAAAGGAAAAGCTCTGTAATTTCATTGAAAGTGGTATATATTAAAAGCTTAGGTAGGATTTCTGCTTCTTTTCCACAGGTTTTGTATTTCTGCACTGCTAATTACATCATTGGAATTAACTGCACATATGTAGTGACAGGAGTATCTGACCTTAAGACTTTTAAGATGCTAATTCAAGAGAAGCAGATTAGAAGCATCTGAGACAAAACATACACAGGAATTTTAGCAAACGTAAGATACAGAGCTTATACCTGGCTTCTTTATGCCATCATTACATGAAAAAAAAATTATTGTGTTTCACAAAATTGAAAAATCTAAAGCTAACAACAAGTTATACTTGAATAACTACAATAGAAAATTAGTCAATGAGATACATAACAAACGAGTAATCTATTAGTTAAGACATACACTGGTATAAAATTTCCATCACTTCTTCATAGGCTATATTGTTTTTCATTAGCTGCACTGAGGTAATTGAGAATGTAAAGAATATGCAAATATTTGTATCCTGAGATCAATAATTTCTGTTCTACCACGAAGTGGAGTAAAAAGTGAAAATTGCCATAATCCAAGCTAGGGAGACAGTAAGCAGTGCAATTCAAACACACAAAGAGACATCATCCATTTTCAGAAAAGTTATCTAGTTAGTGAAAAACTCACCTCCACCACAAAAATCCTCATATACTGTGAGATAATTAGAAGAACAATAAATGTGTTTTTTTACCCACCATGTAAATGTACATTAAAAAAAATATAATAAATACAATCAATAAATCAATGTGCAACTGTATTTTAAGAAAATAGTTGGGCTTTTATTACTTCCAACTTTTTGGTCACCTTCCAACTCCATTTTTTTCCAACTTGGAATTGGCATGGCAGCCTTGCAGTAAGGGAGCCTACAGGCAAGTGAGGAATTTCATTCGTAGCTCAGAGGTCAATTCTTCTTTCCCTATCCACTGACAAAAGGGTAGGAAGTCTAAAGATAATATACAAGATCTGATGTTCTATTTCCGTCACCACCATTTAACCATTTAACATGGTACTTTGGTGTTTTCTTGGAAATGTATGCGTACGATACACTTCAGAACAAATAAAAAATCCACCACAGCAAATGAATAAATTAAAAAAAAAAATAACCTCTCTATAGGAAGATATATAGGGAGGTTATAATCTCCCCAAAGCACCAAATTATATCTAGAAATGAGCACCTTCTAGACCAAATTTAAAGGATATTGTCTCTTCATAGTGTGATTCATGTCCTTAGCATTCCAGAAACTTACGTGGTTAAAAAGGCAGCGCAGAACTGGAGGACTTTCAGTAACAGATGGTTTTGCAAGTATTTTATTCCAGTCCCTTATGCTAAAATACATTTCTTATTACTCCTTGCTACAGGGAGACTGTGTTTGCTATACTAATTGGCTATCCATTCCTGATGCTGCCTGAAATCTACAAATATGGAAGTTTTATGGGGTCGTGTTGATTTCAGAAAGTGTTTTTACCATCCATCCCGACGGGCAGGCACACTCCCCGGTCACGTGGTGACAGATGCCTCCGTTCTGGCAGGGGCACCTTTCCTCACACTGCGGCCCGTGCTTCCCAGGGGGACAGAGATCCTCGCAGCTGGAGAGTTGGTGCACAACAGACAACTGTTACTTCAGCACACGCCCCAGTCTCCACCTACCTCATCATTTTTAATGCTATTGTTAACTTTTCTGGCCAAAAGTATGCAACAGAAAGCAATCCAAGATAAAGACAAGCAAATTGAATATTCTATAGCATCCATGAAAACAAAACCAAAAACAAACAAAACAACTATGGAACAGACATAGCAATCTAGGAATTATTTCTTCATAAATATGTTTTTTTTTCTGCAGTGGTTGGTGTTCATTCACTTCTGCTGACAAAGCTCAATATATATTCTGCTAGGATAAAACCAAATCACTGTTTCAATGCAGTTTTCCCAACTTGTAGCCAAACAATCCTCATGGTTGTCATAAAGAAGCTCCTGCTGCTACTTGTTGTGGCTTTTACTTAGCAGTGCAGATCAAGAGGACGTGAGGATGCACTGAAATACGGTTTGCACAGCAGCCTCTCAGCCAGCCCTGCTTCTCTGTGTTACACAGCAGAATGAACAACAACTCAGTGGCAGAGTTTACTACTGCCTTCACTTCTCCTGTTAGCCCTATTTAAATCCTTAACCTCCCCCCAAGATATAATATTCCCTCTGCTTACAAGGCACCAGTGTATCCAGGAGGACATCTGCACTCTCCAGTCACATGGTCACAGGTGGCCCCGTTTTGACACTGGCATTTTTGATGGCAGTCATTTCCATATGTCCCTTGGTCACAGCGCTCCTCACAGCGCCAGCCTTTGAACCCTGAAGAACAGTGGCAGGCTCCCGTGATGGGGTTGCATAAGGCTCCATTTTTGCACTGGCAACGGCTGCTGCAGTGAGGTCCCCAGTGGTCAGGGTCACATGCTGAAAGGGCAGAAGGAACAATTTATAGCACTTTTGTAATAGCTCGTGGTAGAGCACTATGAGTCAACCATAAAAATAAAAATAAAAATATAAGGAAAAAAAATAGAAATGGTGGTGCTTCCTCAGCTCCTTAATAGAAATGAGCTACTTGGTGTTAAAACATCTGGATGTTACAGTTTTGGTTATCCAACATGTCGTCACAATCACTCAAGTGCCACCTTTTCTCATCTGCCCCATGCAGCCCATTAAGCAAACCAGTCAGGATATTTCAGCAACAAAAGAAAAAAACACATTGTTTAGGAAGAAATTTTTCTTAAGTGAAAAACATGGGAATTCTGTAAATAGCCGGAAGATTAAGGTCACCCAGAGTTCAACAGGAATGTGCTAATCACATGGTCAAATGACCTGGTTTTATTTTTATGTTCTGTTGATAACAGCAATGCAACAGAAAAGCCTCAATTGCAGCTACTGGAAGTCTGGGCTCTCCCCTTGGTGACTGACAAGCATTGTTCTCCACGTCTTCTCCTGGGGCAAAAAAGCCAGGCAGAGAACAGGCATGCTTTCCGAGAGTGAGATGACATAATTCAAGACACATCCTCAGGGTAGGAATTATTGAGCTATGGGAGCTGTTCACTTAGGCTACACAAATAAAAAGGGATTAAGGTCTTCTAAAGAATCTTTTCCTTAAGATTTTTTTTTTCCCCAGTAAAGGTCACAAGAATGCACATGCTTAATAGAGATATTGGGAGCAACTACACACAACAAAATGCAGAGCAACATAAAGCATTGTATGAATTACAAGCACTCAGCAGTACCTTCAAACTGACAGAGTGACTGTCCATCTGATTACTGCCATAGTTTCTCCATTTACCTATTTGAAGATGCTTATTTTCTGTTCAGAACTGTACACACAACACACTGCTCTACGGGGCACACAGCATGTCACAAGATGCCTTTACCCATGGTAACTCACATTCATTCACAACTTGTATATGCTTATTTTCAATATCTGCATGGAACAGAACATGTAATCTGCTTAATCAGTTCTCAAATTGTCCTCAGCAAACTAGATATATATTTATATGTAAGGGCAGTGGGACTTCTGAGACAGTTGCACGTCTCTGATCCCTACACTTTTTTCTACTTAACACGTTAGTCAGGATTCAGATAACAGTCATCCTTCTGCGCCCAAACAAAACAGATGTTTTCAATTTCAGATATTCCTTATGGAATAATAATTTAAAAAAAAAAAAAAAAAGAGGTCCTGAGATGTCTGATAAACAGAAGAATTCAGACTGACCAACAGATCATGGCTGTTGCAGTGCAGAGCTCATTCAAGGATGAACACGGCCTGAACCCACCCTAGATATAAGGACACGACAGTGTTTCAAAAAATCCAGCTTGTGTTCTTCCACCAACAGCTGGAAATGGAGGAGTCCAACACATAGCTGTTTGTAGAACCAGCACAATGAGTCTCAGAGCCATACAGACCGAAACCAGCCACCATGCATCTGCCATTGCATCAGACACGCAGGCGTGGAGATTGCCTTGATAGAGACTGCCTTATTTGTGAAGCAGAGGAGCCTTGTACCCCCCTGCTCATTTTACAGCCCCATCCCCAGTCTGCCTCCCTGGATGCATCCTGCTGACACCTGCTGATTTACTGATATTCGAGGTGAACGTGCTGTGTCTGTGAACTTGAACCTCTCTAGACTATTTTACTGCAAGAGCATGTACTGCACTGCACATAATAATTTATTAGTTTCCTGACGTGATCTTCACATTATGCTTGCAGGAAATCATTAAAATAAAAAGCATGGTATGGCTGCTAATAGAATTTCCAGTCTCATGACCATTCTCCTGGCAATGGCCAGGTGGGTAACAAATATTGACTATGTAATTTTTCATTACATCACAACAGTGAAGCATCCCACCAGGATCATGATGGCCATACCATAGCGTGGTTGCACAACAGTCCGTTATGCAAGTTCTGTCACCAGCATAGTATCTAACTGTGAGTTATGGGCAGAGCTGTGGAGGAATTTGTAGAATTAATGGAAACAAAAAACAGTATTTTTGAATGAGACAGATAAATCATGTATTTTACCTCTATGTCCATTGACTGCTAATCAATAAAGTTCCCCATAGGAAATTAAAGTGATTTGTCAGAAACTGATATGCAGTTTACTATTAAAACAGAAAAGGGCAAAGGGTAGAAATGTTTTCTGTGGTGAGTTCTGTTTATTTTTAATTAGTTTTTGGAAGCTAATTTTACCAGCTACAACACCAGACTATTTCTGCTGCTTCCTAGTATTCAGAAACTGAGAAAGCAGGACTGGAAGTTGCACAGCTGCTAATCTGGTGGTATGGATAGTGTTTGTGCTAATGACTATCGTCAGGTTACAGACTGTCAGCTGGAGTTTAATCAGAATAGCTGCTCCACTGTCCTGACTGCACCAAGGTCACAGACACGTGCATATGCTAACGCTACATGCACACACACGCCCAAGTGCCAGCTCCTGGCTTCTGAACAGAGCTGAGGTTGTACATCATCTGTCTCAGCAGACGGTATGCATGAAATAGAAGCAAAGTAGAGAGAGGAATCCTGTGTTCGGAATGGTTTCAACATAAAGACAATGCATCTTAGCCCCACTAACTCCTGAAAACAGTCTCAATACTGCAGAAATGCAAAACCCAATCTGTAAACCAGGGTTAATTTTCTGTATTTCTCATATACAACTTGCCTGATACTGCTGTTTCATGCAGAGCACCATTCTTAGAAAGGTCACTCTCCTTCCCCTTTTCACATATGTTGTATTCACCCCAGGTTTTTTCTGATTTAAACAGACAAGACAGCTAGCTGTAATGCTCACTACCAGTTTTTGTAGGAGATTCCTGGGATCCTCCCTACCTTCATCTTACACCGCTGGGGAAAAAAGCATCAAAGGAAATGTTTAACAACACTGTGGTATTGATGCCACATCTTGCTGCCGTTTCTCTTTTTATAAATTCTGTTCATCTGGGAGCATCTTTTTAGCCTCCATGGTGCATGCAGTGCATGTCATACAGTGCTACAAATACCATACAGAGAACTTTTCCTTCAAAAGGATGCTCAGTGAAAGTGAAAACGTGCCTTTGGCAATAGGGACTGCACACTGAATAAACCCTCATGTAAAATAAGCAAGAATGGTTTGAAAATCTAAGATAATACAGTCTGCAGACATAAAGAAATGCTGTCTGAAACTGAGTGCCGAATGATGATTTTAGGAACAAGGAGAAGCTCAAGGACTCAAGTGCAAAAAACAAACAAACAAACAAACAACAACAACAAAACTTTCAAGGAAAAAAAAAAAGAAGAAATTAAAATCTGTGATGCAAATTGCAGTCATTCTTGGGCCTTTTGTAGCATCTTTGAAAAAATTAAAGTTGTGTATTTCCCATAACTTTAACTCACATAGTTATTATATGAGGCTAGATGTGGTTTTATGCAAATGTTTTGTTTCTGTGAGCGGCTGGTGACTTGCAAATTTGGGTTCAGGGAGCCCTGATATTTTATATCACAGAATATTCATTTCTATAATAATTAGAAGCATATCTGAAGAATTTGGTAACTTCTTTCTGCTCATTCTAAACAAAGATGTTTTTAACAAAATGCAGTTGCATATTTGTCATTTTTTTCTGTCCTTTTTTTTAGTTGATTTCATTGAAAGGCAAAAAAAAAAAAGTGAATGAATGAGTATTCTCGACAAACCCACCTTGATCACCTATAATTCTATACTTCTGTAAAGAATGGCCCATAATGAGAACAAAATAAGGCTATCAAATCAAGTCAAAGATCATTTCAAAAGAAAATTCTCTTTCGAAACTCTGACTGACAACTACCTTTTAAGTATGCTATAGCTCCCTTTATAACATCACATTCAAGACAGTCAATGTTTTGTTTGTTTTGAAATCTAACTTCCTTCTCCTTTTGTCTTTCTTTCTGGCTAATGGGGAGGTAAAAGGTAAAAAATCACAGCAAAACTTTACTTTTCTTACCATTGCTTTTTGTAACTGTCCTAAATGTAGCACCAAGATTTTATTTTGGTTTACATATCTTGGCTTTTGTACAGCAAAACGCTGTTCTGTGTTTTTGGAAATAAATAACGTTGTTGCCAGAACAGAGGAGACCCTTACTGCACAGCAGTAGGCTATTGTATTGTTACGGTCTTTTAAAACAACTTAAAACAATATTCCCTTCCACAAGTGGCACAAACATATTGAACCACTCTCTCACTGCAAAACAATATTGTCAAGTACAAATTTAAAATAAATAGTGGCAAATATGCAGAATTCCTATCTCTCTGTCTCTTCAAAACGTCAGCAAAATTTCTTCATATATGTTCAAGGAATCACAGGCTTTTCTAAATGAAAGTTAATTTTCCTTGCTCCAGTATGTAAAACAAACAGAAGCTGCCTGTAATATCTGTGGCTGTCCTTTCTTCATTTCTAGGCTGCCACGTCAAGGACAAGTAAATCTTTGCGCCTCCCTTTGCATCCCTCCATTGACTCTCAGATATCTATTGACTTGTCCTTACTTCATGGCCTCTCTGGTCTACCCCTCATCTATCATTTCTCATTCAGTATCCAAACACCAACCACCGCATTTACACTGTCCATGACATTAGCCCCAATGTTACATTTTCAGACCACTGTCTTTCTTGCTTCTCTAGTTTCCTCTACAACTTGGCACAGCTCACCACAACCCCAAGCTATAAAACTGTCATGTTGCCCTTCTCCATGTTCCTACCTTATAACTCCTCCTTCCCATGAAGTCCACAAAAAGTAGATGTTAAGTAGCAATTACATTGAGATCAGTATCTGCTATGGTCAATTGTCAGTGTTGCTTCCTTCCTCATCTCCTATGTGTTTTGAGCTTTGTGTTACCTCTTTTCCTTCAATGACAGGTTCTCTAGGACAGAAGCAACTTTCTATTCTGTATTGTTTCTTGCAGAAGGAGTCTAAGACTACCCTGCAGGGACAGAAAAGATGTCCACAAGGGCTCCAGGAACCACCATCATCTACAACTGAGAGTATATTAACTGAAACGTACCCTGTTTAAAAAGTATTCCAGTCTTTTGGAGCAGAGGATATAAATAAGAAGAGAGTAACATTTCTAGGAGTGTCCACAGGTGACTTGCATTATTGGTGTTGGTTGACAAGAAGCTCAACATGAGCTGGCAATGTGTTCTTGCAGCCCAGAAAGCCAACCGTATCCTGGCTGCACCAAAAGCAGCGTGGCCAGCAGGGCTGTGGAGGTGATTGTCCCCCTCTGCTCTGCTCCTGTGAGACCCCACCCGGAGCACTGCGTTCTGCTCTGGGGCACCCAGCACAAGAAGGACATGGGCATATTGGAACAAGTCCAGAGAAGAGCCAAGCGGATTGTAGGAGGAAAAGTGGGAGGGACAGCGGGTGGAGCAAGGGGTCACAAGTATCCAGGGCGGTCGTGTGTACAGGTATAAGAGGCAATGTTACGCAGCAATAAATTGGCACTTGAGCTAGACACGGGGTGTCCGTCTCTGGTGTCCCTGCTCGGGGAGCAGATGTCTAGGCAGCCAATTGATGTTGTCTCTCGGGCTGGGATAGCGTGGTGAGAGGCAACAAGGATGATCAAGGGTCTGGAGCACCTCTCCTACAAAGACAGGCTGAGGGAGTTGGG
This sequence comes from Stictonetta naevosa, assembly GCA_011074415.1. NCBI lineage: Eukaryota > Metazoa > Chordata > Aves > Anseriformes > Anatidae > Stictonetta > Stictonetta naevosa. Next base: position 42,217,252 of record CM021729.1, read on the forward strand.
GTTGTTCAGCCTGGAGAAGGG
>CM021729.1:42217372-42269048 GCA_011074415.1 Stictonetta naevosa
GGGGGGGGGGGGAATCAGATGGTCTTTAAAGTCCCTTCCAACCCAAACCATTCCATGACTCTGATTATCGGGGAATAACAGCTACTAACAGCCAAAAATAGATGATGTTAATGAAGCAGACTAACACTGAGAAAACTCTGATGTATCTAAAGGAGTAAACCACTGACAGTCTGGTCACAAACCACTCAAAAGCTATCCATAGTTTTGAATTTGGACTAACTTCTTTTTCCTCAACTACAGAAATGAAAAAAAAAATGCTTGTCTTAACCTAAATACATGTTAACAGAACTAATATCTCAGATATCCAGTATTAAGTAGAATCTGATGGATCTCAGTAAGAAATTAACAACAAAACAGAATGACTTTTTATGAAGGCTGTGTTTCCATTCATGGGTGAATAGCCACTCATCTCATCTATCCTTCTGAGGACCTCAATAAAGAGATGCACACATACTTCCCTTTTCTCCATTAACAACAGATGCCCCATCTAACTTCCAATTGTGGACAGGAAAAGGGAAATTCAGTTCTATTTCATGTGTTGCAGACAAGAACATATGTTCACTCTTTTCCCCAAGGAGAGTGCCATAATTACAGTATGAAGATTTGCAAAGGCATGGCATACACCATACTCCAGATTAAAATCTTGTCAGAAAATCAGATCAATAAACTTCTTGACAGGAAAGAATATATATTCTTGATATATGAGCAGTCAGATCATATTTTATGTTAATACATTGTATTTTATGCTAATACATTATGCAATTTTGGTATATACAAAACTAAATGTGATAACGCTTTATGGATCCTCAATTACTCTTTGCTGATATGGACAGGAAAAGTCATCGCCATGCAGATGCTACTCTTAATGATCTCTGTTTCTGAGCCTGTTTGTGTTTAGAACAACATCTGTTGATTCACTAAGCAAAAGCCATGACAAAATATGAAAGTTGTCACTATCTAAATCCAGATCAACCTTACTGGAAAGTTTACAGAGCATTAAAACTATTCTCTGATACTATGGTTTGGTTAGCTGTGGATCTAAACTGATGGCATTTGTTTCCCTTAGAACATTCCTGCAGGATAATTAATCTCCCAAGTGGAATTAAAACCAAATAAAGTTCAAGTTCTGCTGATTCTGAAACCTATAAATAACCAAGTATGTGCAAAAATTGACAAGATGCAATAAGTCCCTAGTGCCAACAACCTGTATGTCAGCACAGATTGCAAGACAGTAAACATGGAACATGACAAACAAAAATTTCAGAGATGAGTCTAAAAGGCCAGAAAACAAACCTGGGTATTCTGAATACAAGAATAAAAATATCCTCTAGAAAAGTTTCAAAGTCTGATTTAATAAAAACATGAGATTATTCCCCATATATTTTTGGATATGCTGTTCTAGCTACCTCAGGATGTTATGAAAATACATGCACATACATAGCAGAAGACAAATATTTTCCTGCAGAGAATCACTTATAATAATGATAAAATATCATTGACTTTTAGTAAAAGACTTAGTATGCCTACAACCCAGACACAAAAATGCTTTTTTTTTTTTTTTTTTTTTTTTTTAAGAACACACTTTCTATTACATCTGAATTTCCTTTGAGTCTTTTGTTTCTGTTTGATTTCATTTCTTATTGAAGGCTTTTTACCCTGTGGCATATTTTTCATTCTTCCTTTTTGTTTTGTGCAAAAGAAAGGATTTTTATTCAAAATGCTAAGCTTTAATTTAATTTAGGGATTTTATTTTATTTTATTACTTTGTAAAAGCCTTTTGATCCGTGAAGTGGAAGAACAATGAAAATGTGTTTTTCAGATCCTATAAAAGACTGGAACTATATGCCTTTCACATGCCATAAATTTCAGAAGACTCTTTAAAGTGCTTTGGACATCAGAACACAAGTCTGGATAATGGCTAGGGAAAACACATACAGATGGCTCTTGGTGTTCAATTTACTTGGTACTGAGATAAAATGTGTTAAAATAATCACTATTATAAGAAAAGTTACAGAGATTGTATTGTATAAAATAGATTGTTGTCCATGATTCTGATATTCCACAGATCTCCATGTATGACCATAAATTAGCCTTTTTCCTTTTTTTTTTTTTTTTTTTCCTCAGTAACTTGGAAGGTCGTCTTAATTGTTAAGTTAGTAGAAAATGTTATCCTTCACATGTTTGAAAACCTGCTAAATGAGCCAGTGACTAAATATATAAGACAGACTGAAAAGAAACCAATACTAAAAATACTTCTGCATTGTTACTGGAAAAACAAAACAAATCAAAACAAAACCACACAGAGCTTATCCAACAAATCAACTCAGGTAAACACCACAAATACACTGAGTTTAAAAAATTGGTCAAAGACAAAATGAAAGGCTTCTCTGATCCAGATTTTTTTTACAAATGAATAAAACTATTGCCACTTACTTCAGTGCCTTTTTTCAGTAAATCTCAATTTAAATAAATTCTGTAACTGATAACTCAGTTTAGTAGAAGATACATTTTCATTTATGCTTTCACTTCAAGACTAGAATGGTAATTCAGCAAAAAAATGAAGCATCCTATAAATCCTATCAATTTCCCTAGAACTTCGAAACTCACTTGTTTTATAGAAATGATCTGAAAAATGATAATAATATAATTCTAAATGCATTGTTGTACTCCAGAAAAGCACAGCTTCTGTGTAGCATTGGAAATTTTGATATGACCTACCATGGTGCCACTGTAGTGACTTCATTGACAATGAACGTGATAGCTACTTCCATTAATACCTGTTTTCCCTGTTAGCACCTGTCCTAACTTGCTGGCGGGTTGGTCTCTTATCCCAAAGATACTAGCCTGTTGGAGGAGAAAATAAATTGTTCAGCTGGCAAAACTGCTAAGTCAGTTAGAGAATTATTGAAGTTCCACCTAAGGGAAGTGAAAACTATAGGAAGCATATGAATAATAGAAAAAGTTTAAATTTAAGACTGTTTATGATGTTCTGTCACTTTTGCTAACACAATGCATTTACATGTGGCCATTCTGAAGTTGAGGGGTAGGAGGGGGGTTCTAAATTACTTGAATGAGCTAATTCTCTACATTTTCCATTTCAAAAAAAAATGGCTCTGCATCAGGACACTCTGCAGTTTCACTAGTGTGTTTAGCAGTTACTAAGTTCTGTGAATTAACCCTCTGTAGCACCAACATGTGATTAAAACCAGAACTTATTCCTACTGCCTGTTGAATGGCTTAGAAAGGTTAAGGAAGAGCTAGGCTCTTTATGTGTATCTTTTAAGCTCTCAGTTCAAATGTTTTTGAGAAACAAAACAGAAAGCAATGCCGTAGAAGCATTCAAGATTCACAAGTTGTGTTGTCAAGTGTATGAGATGCTCCTAGGCACCTTGTCTGGCACCTGGAATTTGGGGGCTGTTTTATTTGGGGTGCAAAGGTGTCTGCAGAAAACATTCACACATCCACCTCTTCAGGGTTAATGGATATTACAAGCTCCACTGAGAAACTGGCAGTGTCTGCAACTCACGTGAGTGTCTCACACAAGCTATGCCAAGGGATCCAGTTTCTGCCATATTCTGCATCTGCCAAGTGCCATGAAGAAAACAGCGAGATTTTCATGGAATTAGTAAACTTTATAAACATCCACAAGAATAAATGACAGTAGCAGAGCTACTGTATCTTTCCTTATGAGGTACATTTAAAGGTACAAATATGTTTTTCTGAGCTGACAGCTTTGAACGCTCAGCTTGAAACACTAAAGAAAAAACCAAAGCTGTTCTTTTCTCATGGTTTATAAAACTCTGGAGCCAAATTGCTTAATGCCATAAAGCTACTTGTTCTACCTCCATGCCTTCAGACTATAGTCCCAATATTATTCTATTAATCACCAACATAATTAAATTACAAATGAAATCCAATGATTCAAACAAATCTGAGATTACACAGCTGAACAGAAAGTGCATATTCATGTTTCCATAGACAGTCTTAGCATACTTGTCATAAACCAAAATGGAATACATGTCATTCCCTTTTTGCCTTACTACTCAAGCCAGCTGGGGATCGGGAAGGCTATATTCCTTGCAGACATGCCAGTGAAATATTGATTTTGGCCTTCTGCCTCTGCTCCAGCTCATTCAGAAATTGTCCTATTGATTTTGAAGGAATTATTTGTGGACTACTGGGCATAAGAAGAATAACAAAGTGAATGTCGTGATACACATTAGGCTGCATATGTATCTAACTTGCACACACATTCAAAACTGATGATGAGGTCTGTATATTATGTATTACAGCAAAATACTGTTCCAATAAGAGAAAAGAAAATGGGCAGAAAATGTAATCTACAAATGGAAAACATAGTCTGATCTGCTCTACACATCTAGATAGCCAGCTATCACTACACTTAGCAACTTTTACAGAAGACTTCTATACACAGCGCATAGTCAAAAATGTTCTTATAACAACCCAACCTGACACATGCAATTTAAAAATCTGATACAAACAATAATCTAGTTTAGAAGGGAAAGACTGGGGTTGGTTGGTTGCTGTTTCTTTTCAATAAAATTTATTTGTTCAAATTTTTCATCTATAAATATCTCTGCGTCCCTTTCTGAGTTTTGTCCTTCACCCCAGGATCAATCAACTTACACTCCTGAAGTTCAAAAACACTTCAAAGTGGTGCTAAGAGTGTGCTGTTTGTGCTGACTGACTCACATTAAGGTACACATTCAACATGTCTTCTGTCCACTCATTTGTCATTAATCTGTCTACTGTGCTCAGTCAATAAATCTTTATTAGAATAACTTGTTTTATATGACCTTTATGCTTCTGCTAAAATTGAAGTGTTCTGTAAATGACTGACATCCCAATTCAAGTAGTTGTTGTGTTTTTTTCAGTTGGATGTATGTTAGCATCATCTTCTTCATCAATTCCCACTGAAATTCACTCCAAGTAAATACCATCTAATGGGCTGTAATACCTTTAATTAGGAAAAAAAAAGGACCAGAAGAAAAAAAAAAATACATTTCACAGAGGAAACATTCTCCAAGGAGATATTATTTAATTAGTCAAATTCATAAAACATGACCCACGTTCTACACACAGAAGAAAACATCCACTTGTACGTTTTTCTTGGGTAGGATAATAAGGTTTTCAGAAAGGCAGAGGATGTGAAGGTAGGAGAGCTGAGGGTTAGGTTAGAAACAAGCACTGAATGAGGACAGCCTCAGAGACATTGATAGAGTATTCTAGTTAAAGCTTTATCCCTCTTTCCCCTGAACTGAAAGCAGCCACTGACCTAAGCTATTGGGATGTAAAGGTTGCCACGAAAGGAAATGAGAGTCTACCAAAAAGTTTAGTCCCTGACAAGTTTATTAGACCATAGCACATAGTGGTGTACAAAGATAGGGGAGGCAGCTTAATTACCCAGCTTTTATTGTACAATATACCAATTTAGTCCATTCAGTTACTATCACTTTTAGAGAGAATATTACAGTGTTCAGGAAGCACCTGTCTGCAATTACCACCACTGTAATACAGAATCCACTGTAATACAGAAGCCACAGCATATGGTTTATAAATTTGTTTTAAACAAAGTGGGTAAATAGAACTGAGAAACAACAGATAACGCACAGGGTGTGATCTGGCAGATGGACAGATGATGCAACAGGTCTAGCTGTGTTGTTCAGATACGTACAAATGAAATTCCTTTGTAAGGAGAATAATCAATCCCAATACAGAAAGAATCATATTTTGGAAGAAAATCTTTAGTTCTGAAGTTTTATGAAAAATTCTGTGCTAAGGTAGCAAACAGTTGCTTCCATGGTAGTTGTGTCCATGAAAATAAACAGAGTTTTAAATCTGAGAGTTTGCCTAGGATCTCACCCTTTGAGAATAGTTTCTCCCCTTCAGTCACACTATCTTATTTGGTCATCAGTAACCACTACCTGCCCTACAAAAGTACTGCCATGTCTTTTAATCATTGTTCCTTCTTCATTACTCAAGTAATCAGGTGTTTATATGATACATATTAATAGTATGGCAATTTACAGGTATTTTGCTTTAATTAATAACTTACTGTATCAACAGAAATTATTACAAAAATAAAGCTCTTTTTTGTGCCTTTCTGTTACTGAAACATTGTGCCTTTCTGTTACCAAAACTAATCAAGTCAGGGATCAGGCAGAAAATACAATTAAAAGCAAAACGTGAAAATCTACACAGGGCAAGCAACAATAAAAGCCAGTGCCAGAGATTCAACTTATCTTTCCAAGACTACTGTCTGCTCTACAATTTGATGTGATCTGCACTGTAGCTCTCAGACACATGGACAAGTAAATCACACATGGTTAGCAACAAACAGCAGCGTTCACACTCAAAAGGACAATCCAGTAAAAGCAACATCTTACTTAAATTTGTCTGCATAGAATGGGACAAATTCCAAGTCAAATCTCCCAGTAACATATGAACAAAACTATCCCCTGCCTTAGCCTACCCCCCTTCTAGGGCCACACTAGCAATCTGAAACAAATTTCTGCAGTTCCAGTTAGCTCTAATGTCATGCAGAAGCCTTCAGAGGATCACAAAACTCTCAAGAGATCACACTATTCAAAAGTGCTTGAACAAAGGCTCTTTCAGTTTTGGCCTGTTGTGTATTCACACCAGAAAGCATTTTTGCTATTGAGACTGCCGTGACAAACAGTAAAAGGCAGTGAACTGAGGAAGAAGCACGGGAAAATAGCCGCACATGTATTCAGAATTAATTACACCAGACAGGTAAGGGAAATGGTCTCTACAAAATCCTGTGAGAGGAAGGATTATTTCCAAAGAGATTTAGATATTCCTCTCTCATCAAAATTGCCCTTTCAATGAGTTTCAAACTTGGAAATTTCAATAAATAAAAGTATTTCCTCATTCTAGGTTGTATAGTGATACACGTTTCTTTTGTACATTTGATTAGTTACAGAGAAGCTCAATTCATAAGGCTTTCAGAAGGAAAGATAACATTTTTTGACAATTTCCTTTTACAATTCAGCACACTAGATTAAGATCAGCATTACCATAACATTGCAATGCCAACTCTTTCCATTTTATGCCTTAAGCAAAATTTGCTGCTTCTTTAGAGCTGTTTATGAAAAGAAGCACTTACAAGTATATAAAGACTATACACCAAATGTAATAATTTTAAAATAGCAAGTTTTTTCATGTAATTTATTAATTCTCTCTCTCTCATATTTCACAAAATAAGCTGCCAAAGCAACACATGATCAGTTCCAGATGAAGAGTCACTAAAGTATCTTGCTAAAAAAATAATAATCCACATTTTTATTAAGTGAAAAAAACAAGGGTGAAAATATAACCAAAATTATTTTTGTACTGCTGATTATCTGTTTTTCACAGTTATTATTTTTTTACAGGAATCCCATACTAAGTAAACTGGTAGCATAATAGCTATGCAAGACATATGCTCTATTTTATGAATTATATTTTTATATGGTCTGTGAAATTTAAATTATAAACATATCTTTTATTGTTGACTAAAAAAAAATACATTCCTTTCAAGTGAATAGTCACTAGCAGTGACCTACTTTGAACTTGACTGTAATGAAGTACATGGTTTAGTGTTAGACTAAACATAGTATTTCCAAAGACCTTTTGAAGGGGAATAGAAAGACTGAATAAATAACCTGTTATAATGAGCAAAAATACAGAATTACTCTGAGAAACTCTATTTTGGGTAAAAGGAAAAAATAATTTGTGCAATTGTTTACCTTTGACAGATGAAAAGACAGTACACAAAGATGCCACTCCTACTATGGAGGGGTTTCTGCCCTCTGCAAGACCCATTGTCTTATTACAGCCTGGCTCCTCGACTGCAGCACGTGGTTTCACATACTGAGGGTCTAGAACACTGCAATGCCTAAACATGTCATCAATTGCTATTACTTTACTACTTTGCTCCATGGTTTTGCTATGTTCTTGTATCAAGTGTGTGCTGGCCTCCACCTTCATAATTTCTTTATTAAGTATGAACACCAGCTGGCTGATGTGTGACTGAAGCCATACATCAACCAGGACACCATACCAGAGTGTCCCAGACTCCTCCTACATATGTCCTCGATACTCCTTACTTGCTTCCCTTCTCTTCTGCACACACTCTTATGGCAAAGGGGAAGGAGAAGATAGTTGGAGAAAGATGACTAAAGTGAGAGAAAAAATGTAAAGAGGCTGAGCAAACAGGGAGGAAGTTTTAATGCAAGAGAAGAACACAGCTGGTAAAAGAAAAAAAAAAAAACAAAAGATAGGGTTGTCTGGAAGATTTACTTATAGCTTTTATACATGACCTTGCACCATTATTCTTCACAGAGCAAGAAAATGAAAAAAAAATAAGATTTTACTGTTCAAATATTCAAATATAACATTATTTACTTACTCCAGATGCTAAGATCTGTACTATTTGGAATGTTTTTGAGCACAAAATAGCTCAAGACATTTGGTGCTGGTACAAGGTAACACTGTCTTCAAGTAAATGAAGAAAAAAATCAGAACACATAGTAACCTAATAACTCAAAACAAACGCCTTAACCACAAGACCAAGCACAGGATCAGTGATAATCCGCCCAAAATAGAGGACAACACAGTGGAAAGAGCCCAAGACAGGCAGAAGCAGGTGAAAACTCACCACTGGAGCAGTTGGGTCCTCCCCAGCCAGGCTCACACTGACAGGTGTTTGGAGCAATACAGCGACCGTGGACACATTTGTCAGCACAGTGAGCTGTCAAAGAAGGAAATAAAAATAAAAGTAAATTACAACTCTTAACACTTGGAAAAATATTCAAAACTTACCCTAATTCCAGATGTTTCATGCCTCAAATACCGTTTAAAAGTAAACTAAATATTAGCACACTGTTTGATGGCTGCTCTTCAAAATAAGTTATCTGACTTCTGTCTCTTCCATTTTTCCTTATTTTGAAGGATTCAATTAAACTGACTTGGTGCTGCTCAAACACTTCTGCATTTAACAAGGAGAAAATTGTCCACATTTAATGAAAAAACATTCATAGTATAATTTAGGCTAGAGAGCTGCCTGGACATGGTCATGGGCAGCCTGCTCTTGGTGGCCTTGCTGAGCAAGGGTGAAAACCTTTACACTAAGAAAGAGGAAAAACTGCAAGCAAAAAACATGTGGTTCTCTTGCACCAGCATGGACAAAATATGATTTGCAACACATCAGTATTTTAATGAATGGTTGCACAGTTCAAATGAAACACAACAAAACACTGATGACACTTAAGGTAAGGCACAAGGTACAAACCCTATGAATCACTGAAACCTTTTTAATAAGTGATAAGCAGAGCTGCTTAAAAGTTTTCTTTTTTTTTTTTTTTTGTTATGATTTTCAAGAATGTGTGTGTTTCTGCAGTTAAGGCTTATTTTGAAATAAGTCTTATTGGACACCTCATTTTGACACAAAGAAAACTTGTAATGGCTTCTATATCCAGCACACCAACATAACTGACTCATAATACACTGAAGAGGAAGAACTGGCAACCAGCAACTTTGTTGGCATCATATTCATAAGGAAATGCCCTCAGTCTTCCAAAATATATACACTGGAATCATTTCCATCCAGTTCAAACAACAGTAAAACTTAAAAAATGTGAACAGGATGAGAATTTTTTTTGTACCTACATTTCCAGAAAAAAAAAAAAAAAAAGGACAGGAATGTGATCAGTGTACCAATGAATACAAGGTGAACAATGGGGAAAAGACAAAGTTGGTGTTTACAAGAAGTTTCATGAGACTACACACAAATAATTTCTGTTCTAAACAGATTGAAAATGTTATACAATTATTGGGACATATACTTGCAAAATGTCCTGTGATATTTTTTGTAATTAAACATGACGAAGCAGGATAGTCATCTTTATATTTTGTGTGGTCACAAAGAAAGAAAGCCACAAAGAGATCAACAGTATATATTACTTAAATCATTGGTTATCTGGGATCCCAGCCACTAATTACATATTACAGCCTTTAGGTTTCCTTTGTAACTTTTATGTTTAATAAGCTACTTTTCAGATGTGTGTTAAAATGACCTTCAACAGGGAGAATATGTATTTTCAAATGTCAAATGATAAAAAATGTTAACGTATATTAATACTCCCAAATCTATTTCATTGTTCTCTATCTATTATGGACATAATGACTAAATAATACATCCCACAACTCCATTAGTTTTACAGCTAGATATGAATTACTTACATCTTTGAAGATACTTGCCAAATAATTGGTGACATGGGCACTGAAGCTCTCCCTAAACCAACTGTGTGAAACATCTTCCTAGTAAACCATAAGACTACATGAGGTAGCAGTGCACATATATGTTCTGTGTGCATGTTTGAATAACTTACTGAATACCAAAACACATTACCCAACATCATTACCACTGTATACATTTTTTGACAGCCAAACCTCTGCTAACTTTAGCAATTAAAAAACATGGGATAAGGACCAATGAAAGACCTCTTAAAATGTAAATATTGTTGTTTCCAAATAAACGTAATAAAGATCGCTTAAAATTATATATATATATATATGGCACACAAATACACAAATTTCTTTCTCTGAGAAGGGTGACATGAAATTCTTTTCTTTGAAGAAGTTAAACAAAGGCCAAACATGTTTCCAAAATGTTCAAGATTTACAAAAAATAATTATCCAGTATTCCTTTATTTGTTTTTTAAGTTACTTAATGCCCCAAAATATATCTGATCAATGAGCAATTTCCTTCTATATTCTGGATATACCTACTTTGTAACCAAAAGAAATTACTTTCCAAACACTCACTAGGCTAACTGAATTGCAGTTAACATTCCCAAGAGACAGCATATATACCAAGATTATTTCACTGAACATTGGGACAAGAGAACCACAATTTACTACATGACATAAAGAGTGTGTAAGGTGAGAGCTTTCAAGCTGAAAAGACCTGAATTACATCAGGAACAGAGAGACTTTTCTCATAGACAAGATGTAAGAAAATACTTACGGGCAAGAACAACTTAATGTGAAATCTCTTTGATAATGAGCAGTGTAAAGAAGCACCAATAATTTACTGACAGCAGTAAATTGCATAAGTCATATCTTACTCTTTTGCAAAGGAAAATCAATTAACATACGAAAAGCAATCAGAGCTTACACTTGCATATCTGCTTTTTTATCTTATTTTCCTTTTTTCTTCTGTCTTATTGTTTCTTTCAAAATCTTCCCTAAATTTTTGCCTCATCCAACTTACAGGTATTTCAGCAGGTCACATCTTTTTCATTTTCTTAAACACGGAAGGTAGATTTGCTTTTTCTGACTACAGAGTATCATCAGCCAACCTGATGTATCTACAAAACACCTGCTGCTGCATGCACTTGCAGGAGGGGGCTGCCCACTCCCCCTGACACAAGTGTACCTTCCGCTCTCTTCCTAACTCACTTGCAGGCACTGACTGGTATTTCAGCACCCAACCAAATGATAATGCCCTGTTGAGAAAACTCAGCAATGTGAGTCAACATGAGAAGACGCATCTTATCTGTGCAGATCATCAACACAACTAGTACAGCAAGCTGAAAGCAATGTGAGGCAAAGGCTTCACAAAAAAATGATCACAGACATGCTGCAGCACCATAGCTTCATACTAAGGGGGTTTAAGCCGGTCGTGCCAGAAGCGTAGCACGTGTAATGCAATCTTAGATCAAGTTGCCATTTTTACATGCTGATTATGTGGCTCATACTGATACCAACGAAGGGAGGGAGAGAGTGCTCCAACTCAAGAGAAGATTACAATTCAAACACCTACTTATATGCTGATGGGCTCCACCATACCACCTGCGCTGGAAATGCAGATTGCTCCTCTGCTGCGATACCTACTTAAAGTATCACAGCTGAGTGGAGTAACTCCAGTGCCTCATGCCACTTCCACTTCTGAACTAGAGCATGTACGAAGAGTGGAATATGGTAAGACTTGAAATTTCTGAATGGCATTTTATGAATCTGCACTCTGTGATTAATAAAGTGATACGAAGTTATTCAATGATAAGTCACCATAGACAACATCTAGACAGCTGTGCACTACATTATCTGATGCTAAAAGATGATACAGAAGAATTTGCAGTAATCAAATGTGAAAAGGCTATTTTTATCTTTAATGGAAGTTCATGAATGCATTTTTATGATCATATTATCTGTCATTTATTCCTTTTGAAAAGCCAGGAATAAATCAACTAACACAAACAAAAGCTTGAGATATTTTGCCTGTAATTCTTTATGTACGTAAATGACCACGATAATCCACTATGGTTCCCAATTTAGACTTTCAGCTTTTAAACAAATGAGTCACAACATCAGATAAGCAGCTACCTGGAGACATACCTGATTTCGTGAAATTTCATACCTGAAATCTCATTAAATAAATCTCATATTAAATAAAATTCTGAGCAACTGCACTGAGAATTCATATTAGAAGGAAAAAAGTGATACCTTAACAAGGGCTGTTTTTGGGTTGTAAGTAAATCTCTGTATTATTTCTTTCGCATAAATCACTTCCAACAAAAGAAGTCATACCACATGCATGACTGACTGCATGCTCTGTGTTTGTCATTTCTGCTAATACCACTGTATCCTGATTTGGATTCCTAGAGTCTTCAGAAAGAGTAATTTGAAGAGATATATCCCTTTTCAAGAAAAAAAAAATAAGCTTCTTTATCTATTAAAGTCCTCAAAATTTTGCGAATGAAATTTGAATGCATAAACTAATTTAGATTGGAAATGTAAAAGAACTCTTCCACATATTGTACAAGATTTAACTTCAACTTCCTTGAAATTAATTAAAATATGGTCCCTCAGCATTTCCTGTGAAAAATGAAACTCACATAACTTTTGAACTACATTATAAATGTGTTCTTTCAAATAAATTCTTCAATTCCATACTGCTAGAATGTATCCTTCGGTTAATCCAATGTTTTTTTTTTGTTGTTTTGTTTGTTTCTTTTTTTCTTTTTTTCCTGTGCTTAACATCTGTTTTTTGTTAAGGTGGGGGAAATACAGTTATGTGGTAAAACAGCTTCTTAATTCTACCTACATTCTGCCTATTCTCCATTTTCTTTCTCAAGGAAATTCAACAGGCTTAATCCTGCTATATTGTCAGAAACTCTTAAATTAATGTTCACAGCAACAAGATGATACAAGGATGAATCTACTTTATGTGTGTTAATCTACAGCAAAGCCACCAGAAGACATCTTAAAGCCTGAATCCTTTTGTTTCAGAAACATGGTAAAAATTGGACGGATTTTGTAAACTTAATAATAATACACTTTTTATAAAAAGGTCTCAGCATGTAGCCCAGACTAGCATCCATATTCCAAAAAAAACAAAAAATGCAAGAGCTGCAATATTCACAATGCTTTACAATTCCTTCATTTAACTAAATAAAAGACACAAGTCAGAATTATGCAATCAATGAAAATACCTCAACTGTAACAGACAGTGCCATGATATTTTTCTGCTGATACTGCTAACAATATCTGATTGTTATAGTCTCTGCCACTAGTTTTACTTGACTATTTCTTGGCTAAAAGGTGCAAGAGTTTGGACTTTTTTGAGTGATTATATGTGTACTTATATTGTTGATTTTTCACTTTGTGGCACGATACATAGGCTTATCAATGGCATCAATTAAAAGATGATACTAAAACTCTGAATCTGGGTTTGAACAGTTTACATTACAACAGTTATTTGTCATTTAGAGAAGAACAAACAAAATACAAATTATTGTTTAAGTGATAAAAAGGTCTGTGTATATTTTCCACACGTGAGTTTACTTACTGAATCCAAAAACAAAACACAAATGTAATTTTTACCGAAATGTGAAATCTTAACACAAGTGTCACCTACTGAACCACCTGAAACTGAAAGTTTTCTGGAACAAATATGAAAGTTAGAGTCACAATTCCACAGAAAACTTATATCCTAAGACAAATTCATATTCGTGTGTTCAGACTGAACTCGGAAAAAATAAAAATACATAAGTAAACTACTTAAATTTCAGCCCATGCTTTTCTCTGGTTGTTGGTCTTTCTTTTCTTTTGTGAATACAACATTTAGAAACTTCAGCAATGTGAGGCTCCCAGATTCTTGCTATGACTCTATACAATGACAAGTAATTCTCTTCCCACAATAGTGCAGTAGCACTACCGTTAGTAAGTGCTACCACTAGGACAATAGGCACTGGTGAGCATTCATGCTGTAAATTCCTAATTAGTATTTTAAAAAGGAAGTCACAAGGTTTCACTTCAACACTAAATGCACTGAAGTGTTGAGTCATACCAAAATCATCTGCCAGTAGAATTTTCTAATTGAGCTTTTTAAACTGAGAAGTCAAGCAAAGGAACAAACAAAACAACAAAACATCAAACAAAAAAATCACTGTCCTTGGGGGTGCTTAAGGAAAGGTTGGACATGGTGCTTAGGGACATGGTCTAGTGGGTGATATTGGTGGTGGGGGGATGGTTGGACCAGATGATCTTGGAGGTCTTTTCCAAGCCTAATGATTCTATGATTCTATGATCATTCTCATTCATAAAATAACCAAATATAGACAAAATTTGGTTCTTACAAGTCTAATAAATACGTTTAAAACAAGGATAAAAAATTGCTGATCTGATCTCAGACTGATTCTCTTTTAAAGTAGGGTGTTTTTTTCAGTATCATTTTGACCTTGCTTTGCCTTGTGCAGGACATACATTTTAAATCAAAGATCTTACTGCTTTATTTTCAAATTCCAGTGAGTGCCATAAAACAAAAAAGTAAATGAGGTTTTTTTGATGTTTTGACATTCATGGGGTACAATTTTCCAAAATACAAATAAATCCGATCAGTCACTTCCAGTATGCACCTCACAATACAGAGAACCGTGCCTCTGAACAAATTATGGAACCATTTCACATTTATATTGAATAAATAATTTTAATGTACGTACGGATACTAATTTGCAGACTCTGCTTACCAGAGACCAAAGTTGTGTCCACTGCACTGACTTCTCGTAAACTGGTTTGCAAAATCCAGCAGCAATGGCAATCTCTTGTTATCCGTTATTTTGCAGAGCGTTTTGCTGGAGAAGCTCCTCCACACATTGAACACTATGCTTCACCACTGTCTTTGCAGCAGGAAGGGAGACGATAAACCTATGAATTCATCTCTGTTTCTCCCACTTTCAGATGAGAAAAGCACCAGCTAAAGAAGTGTGCTGTAGATGGTTGGGCGGGAGGTGTCCAGACACCCCAGACACAGGGTGGCCTGGGCCAAGGCCTGCCCCAGCATGGCAGGAGCCCACCTACAGGCCGTGCCGTGTAGGCCCTGGGGGCCAGGCCTGTGCCAGGGGGACATGAGGCTGATCTTCATGCATGAGCAGCCCACACGTCCGACAGGGCAGCATACGCACTGCGGCTCTCCCAGTATGTAGAGCTTGTCACAATTTTCCCTTGGCTGAGCTTGCCAAGCACAGGCCTGCTCAGCAACTGGGCAGCAAGCTGAGACCAGCCCCCACAATCCAGAGGCTCCAGTCCCTCACTGGGCTGCTCTTAAAGACACCCACATTCACCCCCAAAATCAGCTACTGCCTCTATGATCATTCTGTCCCCTAAAACTAGTAAAAGTATATGCAGAGGTCAATATAGCAAATGACATTACTGACAACAGACTGACTCTGATAAGCCCAGTTTTTCAATGAGATGAAAAGTTGAAGACAAATTCAGTGTCCGGACTACTGGAAATCTTACAGCTACAGTCCATGCTGTGTACATGTGTATCCACAGTGGAAAATAATATTAAATACTACTGAATTAGTTTTATTTTTAGCTGTACACATTTACACATCTCTGAGGACACACTGCCATTCACATGTGCTCACCTATTATAAGCTCCTTGCTGTCACTCCTGCCAGAGGAAGCACCTAGCTATTAAGCCCACCCTACAGCTTTGAACAACTTTCCAGATGACCTGCGTTCAGTCACTCACATACTCTCTCAAGGCTCTGGATTAACACACCCTCTATTTTCATTCTTCCTTTCTGCTGTGATCTTGAATTAATATTACTCTAAGAATCAGACCTTTCTAGGTTCTTCACAAGGCTATATAAGAGGGAGAAAGAGAGCCAAGCCAGGGGCATTGCCAGTCTGGACAGAGTTCTTCAAATTTTAGATTTAGAAAGCTTTGGAGACAGCAGAATGTGCCCTACAAAAGGGTTGTGTTGGTGCCTTCAAAGAGTTGTTACAGACCTTCATATCTGCAAGAGAGAGTTGCTCAGGGATCAACCTGGGCCCATGCTGAGGAGGAAAGCCTTGTATTTCCCTACTGTTTTTGTTGGTGTTTATTTTTTGTGTAGAAAAATGCTCTGACACTTGTGCTGTCTGAGATGTAATGTGCCATATAATCATTAGTGAGAATCACATCAAGGTTGGTTAGTTAAGACTTCTGAGATCCAATTATCCTGTCATTTCCATATGCACAACACCAACTGACTTCAACAAGATCTGCATGCGCACCACTGATGAATAACTGAGCCCCCAGTAACACAGCTCCCACAAATCACCCATGAAAGGGAGCCAAACCAGCCCTGCAATGCATGTATAAAATTTCAAAGCAAAAAGAAGCTAGACTTACGGACACACATTTCCCTGCTTTCATAAAATCCAGGGCAGCACTGGGATTTACGTCTGTACATCGTTTTTTCACCATGTCTGTAGGCAGTACGGTAACTGATTCTAAAGAAAAGAATGAATGGTTGTTGCATATATTTCATGGTTCAGAAACTAAATCATTTATATGCTTACATATTTTTTTATATATTCAGATATCAGTAAGAGGAGAGGAAAAAACCTCCAGAAAGAGACCTTTATTTATCTGTTGTTGTATTTAATAGTCTTGTTGGTTCCACAACAAGCCTTATTTACATGGGCGGGCAGACAGCAGGACAGTTAAGTATTCTGTCTACTTAAGCAAATCACAAGCTAGAGTATCATTGCCTTCACCATTAGCATCCCCAGTGGAGTCTAAAGTCTGGCAAAACAAATCCATTTCCCTGATCACAACAGGTGTCAGTTTCCACGGAGAGACTACTGGGATTTATCCATACAAGGGTAAGTCTTGCTTCTGGGGGCAGAGACACAGTGTTGGTTAAGATAAGAGAAGTGCTAGTGAAGACGCTTGAAGATATCTTGAATATCTCTAAGGAGATATCTGGACATGATCCTGGGCAACCTGCTCTAGGTGGCTCTGCTTGAGCATGGAGGTTGGACCAGATAATCTCCAGATGTGCCTTCCAACCTTCTTTTTACTTCCTTTTCAAGTAACACACATTTTCCCCAGAACACAAGGTTTAAAGCAGCAAAATGTCTCATGAAGTTTTTGAACAAATGCACCTGGTAGGATCTGGAGAATTTCACTTCATGCACTGCATGGTTTTTTCTTAACCTGTTCTTTTTCTGTCAGCCCTCTGTAGGATGATATACCCTAACATGCTAACGACAGATATGTGACTTTGCTTGGATCAGACATTTTTCAGTTGACTCAGACAATCAGTGCTACACAAATAAGTTGCTATAAATAAAATATCCTATATGCCATGCTTGATTTTAACAGACACAAGATCTCTACGCATATCTACAATATCAGCAGTTTGACAATCTTAGCAATTATACATCACCTGTGTCGTGTGCACTTAAACCAGTTTAGGATGTCAGTACAGCTGGTATAGTAAATTTGATCAAAAGGATGTGGATATGACTCTTGCACTGTGACCGAATAACTGGGGAAAAAGAGAGAGAGAGTAAACAGATTATTGAGCAAGTCCTTTACAGTACAGTGATTTTATTAAGTCTTTTACAAAGTCCTAGTAAGTAGCTGTAGTTAGAACAGATAACAAGGCACAAATTTAAGCACACCTTTTAGGCACATCCTCTAACTCCTGGATGTGCACACAGTCATAGCACACTTAGCAATAGACAACCATCGCTTTGACAAATACTTCTTTGCTTTCTAAGGTGAGGAGTCTGCTAAAAAGGTGCTCCGTAAGACCTCACAAGCAAAGTTGTTTAGTCAGTTTCAGCCTAATGCTGTCTGTTACAAAGGATCTATTATAATCTGCTCTTGTTTTAATCTACTATCTAAATGCTACTAGTTCTTAATTTCCTCTTTAAAATGTAGGCATAAAATATGTATCAAAATTCATCAGAAAATACTTCAACATAATGGTATAAAAAATAACCAAATACTCATGTGCAACAAAACCAGCAAGTGCAAGTTTAGGCTAAATATGAACCGGTTAACTTTATAAAATAGAATATATGGATTGAAAGGGTTTTTATCCACTAAGGGAAGAAAAATATACATGCAGAAAGCAATAATGTCTCTGTGTAATACATTTGATGAAATAGTACTACTAGACATTTAAATAAAAGTAATCATGTCTAAATTTTAAAAGCAATTGTTGTCTCGAATGAGCAGCTAACTGAAGCAGCAAGTCAATGAGATGTGTGGCACATTTTCTCCTGTTTTACTAACATCCCTGGAGAGCTAAAGAACTAGTTAAGAGACGCAAAATTATATTTCTTCTTTTATCATACAAAACAGAAAAATCTCACTGGATTTTCTGAAAAAAAAAAAAATTATCTTTTTAAAACTGTAGCTGTGTCCATAATAAAACATCTTCATCAGCAGTGGAAAGGTGTGTCAATGTACTTACATATAAAGGTGGGTGTTAATATAGAAGTACACCCACGTAATAATTGCTGAAAACAGATAGGGCAATTGTACCATCCAACAGTCTATTGAGCAATCATAAAAAATACTTAAGTCTGTACTTTTTCTTGTTTTCTGGCTAATGTTGAACATAGATTTTTTTTTTTCAGAAGTACTGTACTAAAGGTCTGCTGCCTGTCAAATTATGAGTGTAGTGAAAATCCAGAGCTGTCAGTGAGGCCAGAGGAACAGAGCCCTGCTGCAGAAGGGAAAAATATTGAATCACCCTAGAAAACTCTTGCACAGACTGTTTGTGCTGGCAGTCCGACAGTCCTTGGTTGCGTAAGGGGGTTAGAAAATATGGGAACATGTGGTCCGTTCCTGTTGTAGTTCTGGTTCCCGGGAACAGTCAAAACACTTGCTGAGTTCACAGCCCATCTGGCTTTTACTCACACTGTCTTTGACCCCCTCAGCACCTACAGGGTAAAAGCCACAGTCTATTCCTCCTAATGTCATCACCTACACTCAGAGAAAACATGTCCAGATCTACTTACTCTTCGCTGCCCAGCACTTGCTCCCTGTTTTCCCTATGCCCATATAGAGGCAAGCATCCCTAATCTGTCCAGCTGTCAGAGCGAGCCCGACAAAACGTCTGCGCTTGTTGTTGGACACAATGCTCAGCCCATCCGTTCTTGCTGTGATCGCAGTTCATTTGTAAAGAATGTTTCATGACAGGGCGGGGTAGGTTTATTTAAAGCATATAGTGCTGCCAGTGACAGCAGCAGCAATGAACTGGGATCTGGTGGTTTTACTCCTTCGTAGCTATGTTCCCCTGCTGCCTGCTCTGAGACACAGCATGGATCTTTCAGTTCGTTCAACAAACTGGAAACACTCGATGAGTATTTTTTTCTTCTGTAGATTTTAATTACTTTGTTTTAAAATACATTATGCACTAGAACATTTTTTTTTTCCATTTTGCTTTCACTGTGATGCTTCTTCCCTCAGAAAACACTTATATAGATAAATACAGTTAACAAATGATACACAGCATGGGGTAGTATCAAGTACCAATCTAGGCTTGTGCCTGAATATTGTAACCAGGTATTTAGTACGGTAATTACTTCATATACACAATTTTGTATATGCCAAAATGCATACCAAGAATCTGCTCCTACCTTTGCTGCACATAAGCTAAAATAAATGGCTGGGGGAAGTCCTTAAGTACATTTTTTAATATACAGACTTCATAAAAATTTAAATACAAGTTTCAACTTCCTCTGCAAAGATTTAGCCCAAACAATTGCAAATATATGTACAGTGGCTCAGCAGCATTTCCAGCAACTACACATAAAAAACAATTTACCTCCAATGGAGGAAATACTTATGTTCTCAAATGAACAGTTAGACCATCTCAGGGGTTAGCTGATCAGTCATAGGCTTAATTAAATAATAATGATGGGACATTCAGGCCTGGTTTCACTACTATAATCTTTGCTCAAGAAAACTACAACAAATGCTTGCGGTTCCACCTCTCCTACCCACTGTGAGCAATCCACTCACAATTAACCTGAAATTGGGTGAGCAATTGGACTAACTAGACTGATGAATTTATAGCTGCACGTTATAAATTTCTGAACCTCATCAAAAAAAAAAAAATAATAAACAACAAATCTTAATTTAGATTCCAGGAATGTTGAAAAGGAAAGAATCAGCATAATCAAATTTGGCCAAACTCCAATATGGCTAATTACATTTTGCATATGTAAAAGCTCCTTTTCACTTAAATTGAAAAAAGCTATTTTTAATTTCTTTCTTGTCCCTAGACAGTTCTGTAATATTACTGGTGCCACTGTTGTGTTTTTCCTAACCACTACTGCAAAGATGGCTGCATTTCAACCCACTGTGAAATAGTCTTTTAGTTATGCATGAACTTACCTTGCCCACATGCTTATGCAAAATTTTATTCCCAGATCATTATTTAACTGAAAGCTATAAATCAGTTAAAATGTACTAAGCACAACAAACCTAAACTTTTACAATCAGAATTTGTGTCAAGTCTTACATAAAAGAAATTATTACCTTTCCCAGTGGCTACACACATTTGGGTCTTCAAGGTTCAAAGATAAAGTTATCCCCACCCAGTGGTACAGGAGTATGACAGGAAGGCCAAAAAAGGAGTTAAGAACCATCTTTTCAAAAAGGTGACCTGTAAGGAAAATATATATATATAATACATTAATATTGTTACATAAACAATAAAGGAGCCAAAACCATTGACTCATTTTATTAGGCTATACATAAAATCAAAGTCTTGGTGATATATATGAATAGGTACTTCAAGAAACACATTAAGCATGCCTAGTGGCAGCAAATACATGCCCATTTTGGTAGTAGAAGACAAATAGAGCAGCTCATGCAAGCAGCAGGGCAGCCAGCTGGTCCTACCACATTGCAAGCAGCCAGGCTCAGTCCGTTTAGCAATGGCTCATACCTACCAGGTGAAAGAGCTTCAGTTTTAAAACAGATTGGCTCTTGCTCAAGACCACAAGAGTAGAAACACATCTGTTCAAGGTTTTGCTGATAACATGCCATCAGAAAGCCTGATGACCACTTAACCAAAATGCTACACCATTCATTGACAGCAGCACCAACTTCTTAAAAACCCCAGACAGAGCCCCACCTCAAGCAGCTTTAATCCACATAGCACCTTCTGTGAAAAGCTCACCCCCAAAACACACAGTGACTGCACATCCCTAGGGATGCCAGAGCACTGAGTACCTGGGCCACCAAGGGGGTGATGCCCGGGGTGTGCTCTGGAAAGGCTGCACCCTGACACCGGGGCACTACCTCAACCCAGGTGCCTCCCAGCAGCGTGATGCAGAGAGATGGATGTCAGGGGAGCCAAAAGCAGTGTTATACTGTTCTGTGGTGGGTGCGTGCGTGTCTGTGCGCTATTCTTTTACGCAAATATATACGTGACATTATATATATATGCATGAATGCTCCTCAGTTCTTTAAGATGTTGAACATCATTATTAGTAGATACAATGTCAGCTCAGGACTTGCTAAAAATGGCACAGTGCATTTTACTAACTAATAATTCCCATGCAAGCAAATTAATCAGTCAGGGGAAGGGTTTAAATGACTTTGCTTTAAATTGTTAACAGACAGTCTCACATTTTATTCTCCAGTGTTAATGCTCTTTTAAGTTGAATTCCCAGCATAGTTTGCATAAATATCCCCTTCTATGCCTGTTGTACAATTCCCAAACAGAAAAAGCTTTCTGGTCATAATAAAGTTACTGTTATAACATAAAAATCGAAAAGATTACCCCAGTACTTTGACTGGGTCTATCTTAGTTTTCAAGCAAATGATTTGATTTGCATACCAAAACACTTTTCATCTAACCTACCACTAATTCACAATTGCCTGAATGAAAGCTGGCAGAAGGTAACCTGTAATGATTCAAACATCCATTTCTGGGAAACATTTGACCTTTTATCTTCATTTTCACACAAATTTTAATACTATGTGGCTTCTGACATCACACCAAAAATTGAGATAATTGAGTGTAATCCATAGGATAATAAGAAAATAACTTCTAATTTTATTTTCTAAATATTTTAACAAAATAAAATAACTAGAAATAGAAATTTCTTACTTTAAATATTATGGAACAGAATAGAGTAAAACACACCAATAAATTAAGACAAAAAAAGTCCACTGATCCTTTAAAATAAAGAGATGTAACAGTCTTACTTTACAAGAACTTCTTCAGAAGTCAACATAAAAAGCTCACCAAAAAAAATGAAAATATTGTATTTAAGATATCTGAGGACACAGAGATGATCCCATTTTGCTAAATCCCTCCTGAAATGCCATGGCTGCTGAAGGACATTTCATGGTCTGTAACTGTTTCTATGCACAAACACTGCATAGCAGTGTCGTCAATGTGGAGCTGTTTAGGAAGGAATAAAAGCAGCTGTATTTTCAGTTAATAATTTCAACGAAGTGGTGATTTCCCTCATTAGAAATATGCACTTTGATTATGCAGACTGTAAACTGTATTTCCTTTTTTTCTTCTTCTCAACTTCAGTAACTTTCCTTTTGGATACATTTAACAAAATTTAAAATTAAAAAAAATAATAATTTGCATGAACCCCCTAGTGTAAAACTTGATTGCATTCCCAATCTTTTGCTTAATTATTAAGGAAAATCAAAACAGAAAATCAGTACCACTGATTAGCATTGCTAAAGTGTTTATATTAGCAATAAAAAATGCAGATGACTGATTTAACTCTTGCTGTCTGGAGTTGGCACTGAGATACCCTGTTCAGAGATTCACTTTTCTTCTTGCATATTGCTTAAATCATCTCACCCAATATTACATCAGTGTCTTCACTGTCTAAATACATACACATAGTACCTGTGGTTACTAAAAGTGCTCATGCTGCAGAATGCTTTCTCTATGTAAATCAGTGATTAGTTCAAGTATGAGGGAAATAATAATTCAGGCTAAAACAGAAAGCTCCTCCAACCTACTACAGCATGTATTTATAATTCACGTCCCCAAGCCATAAACACTTTCTACAATTCATCCAGCCAGCCCTCTCCTGTGAGAAGCACTGTTGACCTCAGTGAAGAACAACTTCAAAGAGGCAAATGGTTGTTCCCAAACACTCTCTAATATCCAGCAACACGTCTGCATATACATTAAAAAAAATGACACTTTTGAAACTGTATTTAAACCAGCAACATTATAGAACTGCTGCTAAGAGAATATAGCAGCGACCAAGTCATAGGGAAGCTAGCAAAATGCATATTCCAGTCATTTTTATTGTTAACCAGCATGTACAACTCTCTCAATCTATGACTTCAACCTCCAACTGAACACACAGTTAATTTAACCGAGCCTAAGGCGTTTTACCGCCAGGTCCTTCTAGTGTTGTACACTATAGTGTACTATTAGTACAGTGCATGATGGAACACATATATCTAAACACAGCACCAAAATCGTACTGCCCCCTGACATTTCTGATACTACTATTGGAGGAAAAAACTTTAGTTGACAAAGCTGCATCTTTACTCCCATTTGAGCAGGAACTTTAAGGCAAGGCCTATGCAATATGAGGTCAAGGTCTGTTTAGCTCTGAGATGTCTCTGTTTCCACAACCTTTAATACAGGCCCATGGTTTTTAAACACTAATAGGAGAACAGCACAGCTGCATGGAGCATCTGCAGATTACTCCCAGGCATTTCTCTACTCCTATTAAATAGATCTAGCTAGTGATATCTCTACTATATCAAATGAAGATATTAATAGTCATCAATAATAGTCATATTAACAAATTCTTGTGATCATCCCAAGGCATATGAAAATTACTATCAAGTTCATTTTTAAGATGGTATAACAGGTGTACAGTTATCCCAAATATATACTCCTACAAATCACAGGTATTCACCTGAAATACGTTTGATGAATTATATTCATCCCACTAGTAAGCAGATGGCAAAGCTTGTATGTGTACTGCATAAACACAGAGAGTTAAACAGTGCTACACATGATCTGAGATTTGCAGGCACCTTCTCTGTGACTACTACAGTTGCCAGTTTTGTACACTTTATTTTTTTCCTGTACAGTCCAAGATCTAAACTAGAAAAAGTATAAACAACTAAAAAATAAAAACTAATATTTCTCCTCCATCTACTGAAAACTCAGACATGATTTCAGATGAGTTTCTCCACCTGCCACAAGCAGAGCTATGAGCAGAACACAGAGCACACATATCTCCCTTAGACTGGTCTGCACAAAAGGTAAAAAAATAGGTGGAACTGGGGGAGTAGAGGGACATAAAACAATGCAAAACATAAAAGTGAAGGTTGCTCAAGGCTGTGAACAAATATTTTATGGTCAGCAAAATCAAGCACTGCCAGTGAATTAAGCAGGATTAGAACTGCATGAGCAATAGAGAATACTATGATACAGTTGCTAACATGACATAATGGACCCAAGAGCAAGGGAAATGCTGATGATGCTTTCTCATCACTGTTGCAAAAGCATTTTTACCACTGCAACATAAAAAAAGCAGACAGAACATGCAATATAATTAGAGGAAGAACTTCAGGACAGTAAGAGCTTTTCATACTCTGTGCTGGCGTATCCAAGGTTTTACCACACTCATTTCCATCTTTCTGCAGTGATACAGCACAAGTTACTGTCAAACAATGTTATCTGGGCTGTAATCCAATGGGTTGTTTTTAATTATGTTTACATTGCATTATCCTATGTATACAGCAAGTATGATTTAAAAAAATCTTCATTCTGTCCATTGTAACTGAACCCCCAGACTGAATCTGTAAACTACACACTCATTACTGGAGACTCTGTTGCTAGTACCTCTGCCTTCACCATGACTAAGCCAGAGCCCCCAGATAGGCTTAATGACTGCTAATAGCCACTAGAAATTACAGCTCCAGATGAGAAAAAGACTTTCTGTAAAGATTTTCTGGTGAATTATTTGGTTCTTCACTTCCTATTTAGTGTTTTCTGTACCATTATACTATTGTCACTCTAAAGGTTCAGTTCCTCTATCAGAGCCACAATTTGTTTATAAAAGAATCTACTGCTGATGTCAGGCAAAATAAAATCTGAACCTGCCCTAATCTTGTCCATGATGCTTAGTCCCATGCTAACTTCCACGAAAAATAAAATTAAAAAAAAAAGACTGCTGTTATTGATTACATTAAAACATTAATAGATGAAATATAGGAGGTTATTTTTTTAGTTTTGTTTTGTTTTGGAAGTCAGTTGGATGCGGTATCACAAGAAATCTCACCCATAAAACAAATATGAACTAGCCTGAAAAGCAGCATTATCACACAGAGCCCAGACTAGCTGAAAAAGCAAACAAACAAACAAACAAAAACTAATCACAAGAAATGTAAATAAAGCAACCGTCTTTTCTCGAGTGCTCAAAAAATATCACCCCAAAGGCATCATCCCCAGTTAGGGGAGTGCAGAAGAGACCAAACTGCAGCTCATCTGGCAAGGCTGAACTTTTGCTTGACAGAACATGTGTGGAACCTGGACAATTAGCTAAATGATAATCCAGTAGGGCCCTAAACTGCAGGACACTTTCACACCATGATAATCAGAGATGCAAAAAGGCCCTTTCTTGGTGCAGCTTAATCAAGTTAACCCCCTTAACTTTTGCTTCTTTACTTTTAAGCGTTAATGCACATCCAGATGTCTACTGACTGACAGGCCACTTCAGCCACATGCTTAATGACAACCTGACCTTGCTTGCTGAATACACTAGATATATGACTAGCCATACCATGTAGTAACCCAGACACCAAGCAAGCTCTCCCCACAGGAGAGGGTGTTGATTTCCTGATTCCACATCCTACAACACTAGACTGTTACTTAACAGTCCCTCCAGCCTTCCACTTCTCACACATTTATTCTTCCAATGGCTTTTTCATAGCGGAGGTATCTAGGGGGATGGCAGCCATTTACACCAGTTAACAGAAGTTTAAGCCTACAAGGCAACACAGCAATGTCCCAGACACCCCTTCTCAGTTGTCAGCAAGTCTTGCATGAAGACACGCATATCCTAAAGACACTCAAGAACAGCTATACCTCAGACAGAGTCTCCAACTTAAGAACTAATATCTTTAAGATTCAAAGTGAAAAAAAAAAATGAAAACTTTCCAGAGTCCAGAGCTTTTTGAAACAGACCATAAAAATTAAATGGAAAAATCATGAATTTAGGCTGATATCTGAAAAATAACCAAATTAAAAGCTGAGTGAGCTGGAAAAATTCTCCTTTATGGGGATAGATGTTTTGCTGTTTTTTTAAAGGGTAACATTATGAAGAAAAACAAATAATGAATCACTGCTTTTTGATTCAGTTACTTTTACAATTATTACTATTTTTCTGTCTCTTTTAATTATAGAAGTTCCTAAAAAAATGAGGCTTACGTAATCCCACTATTTGTGTATGTGTATTGGCCCCAATGGTTCCAATAAATTCCAAATCTATTAGTCATTTCAACTGAAGTTAATGGAGGGAAAGAAGTCTTGATTCACCAAGTTCTGGAGAATCCACTGGCAACCCACATGTCTGCAGATGACCAGGAATTATTTGCCCATAAGTCACAGAAATGCCTGATTTGGAAGCTATAGCATCAGGATCTTTTAACAAATGATACCATTTCATAGTCTGCATATCTGAACTGCTCCTTCTAAGAAAATAAATAAAAACAAAATAAAAAGAGGAATAATATTTTATGTTAAATAACAGAGAGCATCTCTGTTATTTAAAATTATGTTTTGGAATAGGCACCTTCTACTTAAGCATGAAAACCTTCAGGTGGAAACCTGGAGAGGCTGGCTAGTGTCACACTGCATGTTGCTCCAAAATTGTCTAATAAATTCTCAGACTTCAATTACAAGGAAATTTCAATTTCCAGAACGAAATAAGGTAACTATGCACATTGGAAGAATCAGAAATCTTTAGCTCTCAGCAAACTTTCAGCTTTATGCTAGCTGTGCCACCCAGTGCTGCAGCACGGTCCCAGACAGCTGGAAACCCCGCAGCACTGCTGCCCAGCATCACATTGCAGTACAGACACAAAACACAGCGCTATTTCATCACCGGCATGAACTCGGTAGCTGGTCCTGTAGCACTCAGGACTTCCCCGCAAGTTACTGAGCAGTATTCTTCACAAGATACAGTCTCACTGTAAAAGACCAGATGGGAGTTTCCCTAGGATCTTCACGCCTCCTGAAAAATAAGACTCTCTTTAGCCCACCAGACTCACTGCCATGCAACACGCTGACTGCACAGTGAGAACTTCCACAGGCGTTAAGCTGCCAGGGATGATACATCCATTCATCAGTCCCCTTCTCCTCCCTCAGATCAGTAGTAAAAGGAAAAGGAAAGAAAGTTCAGTGGAAGTCAAGTTTGCATGGGGCAAGGAGGCATGGTAAAGAACAAATGCCAGCATGCCAGGTCCTTTGCAGATGGACTCATTATTATTCCTATGGGGCAGGCTGCCAAACATCACAAGCATGGGGTCATTTCACTGTAGCTGTCATTGTGCACTAAACCAGAGCACTGTTCACATTAAAAGTTGTTTTTTTCTTTTTCCAGGAAGATAACAAGTACAGGTCTTTAACATGCAAGCTTGTGATCATTAAGGTTAGTCATAGCACATGGAACTGTGTGAATGGCACATTGAACATGTCTAAAGATTATTCACACAGGAAGCTGAAAGGATGAATTGTTAACAAATAAATCTTTTGGCTAAATGTGCTGTCCACCTATTTTCTACTCAGATGAAAAGTTACCAAATAAAGACAGTTAAAGCTGTCTAGAATCCAAGCCAAAGTATCTGAAAAGCACACTTCCAGAAGATGAAATCGCAGCTAGAGCATAAATCCTGATATAACTTCTTTTAAACAAGAGACATTAAGTGAACCATATAAAACTATGTCAAGTAAGTGTACTTAGTATCTTAGTATCTATTTCTGGTCTGGGTATCCCTGGAGAATGACTTATTTAGTTCTCATACAAAAAGTAAACAAAAAAAAAAAAAAAAAAAGGAAATTCCTCAAGATGTTTAATGTTCCTTCATCCCAAGCCAAATAATGTAACAAGAGTAAGTGATGGACAGAGAAGCTACATGTGAAATGAGGAAGGACAAACAGATGGAAATTGGTTTCGGAAATAATTTATAATTAGCCAGTTTTGTAAACACAGATCACTGAAAATCTTAACAGGTTGTGTCCGTATGTTGATGGCAGCATTGCCTCAGGGTCACTGCAACCTGCAGCTTTCACCAGTGGAGAACCTTGGTCCAAGAGGAGGTCTCTCTCTTCCACATAGAGTGAAGTGCATGCAGTAGCCTGTCTTGCCTGACCTTTCTCTCTAGTTTTGTGTAGCTGTTCAGAGGTTACCATTTCCAAGCAGACTACCTGAACACAAGAAATCTACTACAGCAGTTTGCTGCCTGCACCCTCCAGGCAGACCTTCAAGGTCCTCCTCCTCTCCTTTCATCCCGTCTCACAGCATCTGAAGGCCCCATGGCTGGCCAGCTTCTCCTGGGGAAGCCACCGACCACATTTTGGAAGAAAGCAGTGGCAGGACATAGGAACATGCAGGAGCTGGGATCTGGCTGGTGCCATCCCCTGGCTGGGATGATGCCACAAGGGCAGGTAGCTGCAGCGATTGGGGGACAGGCACCAGGCACAAGTCTGCAGGGCTGGCAGGCACGGGACTGTTCAGAGATGCACCAGCGGCTTTCAGTCCCTACACAGATGGCACCCATCAGCCCTGGGCATCCTTCCCAGCATGGCTGTTGACAGCTAACAGAAAGTAAATAACATACATTTTAAGAAAGGCTGTACACCACAGGAGTTGATCCAGAAACCATATCCAAACAAACAGACTTTTCCCCACCCTTTTCCCTTTTTAATCAAATAATGTACTCCTTCCTGGACTATCAGTCTGTATATTAATCCCAGCACTGTTTCAATAGTACAGGTGAAGGCTAGAGCACTAAGGTCTATCCAGGTGCATTTGTTTAGGGCTAATTATTTCTAAAGTTAGATGTTACTGGCATGTATAAAAGCTCTGTTTTTAACAGAATAACACAATAAGTAATCTTTACTAAATTTTTAGCATAGTCCCTTTATCAGATAACATGACCAGACATCTGTGATTTCTTATTTATTTTTTCCTAAGGAAAAAATCCATGTATTCACTGATGCAACTGTGAAAACTTTGTGGTTGCTGACAAGTTGCCTGGGACAATCCTGTGGTCACCTAAATACACCAATTCCCTGGTTCCACTTATGCGGAAATTTTCATTCATGGTTTTACCCTCTCTTGACCATAGCTTTTGTGAACTTTCTTTTGCTTTTATCTCAAGTACCAGCCTTCCAGACATTGTATCCAACTTTTTGCCAATGCATAAAGGAGCACAACCACAAGACTGACTATTCCTTTAGCTTCCTATGCATTTTAGGATCCATTTCAAATGTGTTCACCTTCCTGTAACAGTCTTTTGCTTTCTCGTTTCAGCTCTCTTCAAAGACCTCCTGTTTTTCCTTCCCCTCTTACATACACATTTTCCTTTTCCACATAGATTGCCCTCCTGCATTAGATTCTTCCCCTTTCCTGACATAGCCTCTGCCATCACTGACAAAAATCTTCAGTCTGCAGTTCCCCACACTTGCAACAGCCTTTCACTGGGCCCTTTCATTATGAACAACACAGGTATAAGCACCCTCATTTGTTTATATCTTCTACTTGCTAACAAGTAGCTGTAATCTGTGAACAAATGTATTGGTAATACTGCTTCAGTACACTTATATTTTTAAATCATCCAAGGAAATGTCATTTACATATGACACTATAGCAAACAAAATTGTTATTTCAGTTAGCTCATGTTTTCATGATTTAGACTGAGCATTTCATTTCCGGAAATTCTTATCACATAACTTTGTTACAGTCTTCAAATTTCAAAGGAAAAAAAAATAATTCTGATGGCAACTCATTTTAACAGCCTATGTAGCTTCTCAACATTTTAATGCATTACTCACTAACTTTTGTTTTCAATCTCCAGGAATGTAGTTCAAAGCATCTATGACTTGAACAAGAGTCCCCTCCCCAGATCAAAGTAAACCCAAAACATTCTGATAAAAGAATGAGGAACTTTGTGAAAATGTCTTCCTTCACATTTCATTCCTTCATTTCTTTCACATTTTGGCTTTTGCAAAAGTTAGAATGGATATAGTACTCCTCCATTTTCCTCAAAGGGGAAAATGGAAGAACATTATGCAAAACCAAAAGAGCCTGAATAATTCTATTTAACAAACCCACAGTTAAAGGAGTAAATCCTACTCCCTTAAAGTCAAAGGCGATTCTTCCCTGAACAGCTTCCAGTGAGCCTAGAAGATAACCTGCTGAGGCTAACCTACAGAGTGAACAACATGTTGAGACCATGGTTACCACAGCAAAGTGGCTTAACAACTGCGGGAGCTCCTTTCAGTGCATCTTTTGGATTTGTTACTAGCTGGAAGAAATGGAACAAGATACAGACTAACGTGCAAGATGAGGCTTATTTTCCCATCTTGTCATTTCATTTCTCACTTATTTTCCTTCACCACAGCTAATTTACTACATCTGAAGGCCCTAAGAGATGCTGCCAAATGATCACATCGTGTCCATTTATACTGGTGGTCACTCTACCTCATTGCCACTGCCCCCAGGAGAGCATGGGCAAGCCTTTGTTTTACTCTTAACTGTACACCCTTCGTAAAGCTTATGAACATCTACAGTTCTGAAAACAATGCTTGCATGTGTGAGCCTTCTCTCTAAATAATCCCCGACCTTTACTTTAGACTAGCTTGTTTATTTTGTACTGCTCCTTGACATTACTGGGTAACAATCTGGATTGGTCACATTGCCCCATCTGTAGCCTGTAATATCTGCAGACATATAAATAAGCAAAGGGTTAGGGAACAGCTGATCATTTAAGACACCTAAAACCAACACTTATTAAAAAAATAAGATAAAAATCAAACTTTAAAATATGTTTGTGGTTGTGTAATTTTAGTACTTAGTGTTCCTATTTGTCAACAGAGAAGAAAAGATACCCCTGGAGAGAAGTTCAGCTTGATAGATGCCTATGGGGTCTAGAGGTTTTCTCTCTTCCACGTTTGCATGCATGAACACCTGCACGCACACACACACACTGGTGCATATGTATAGATGCAGGTAAATGCACACAGACACATACAGATTCACTATACTACTAGCTAATTAGATGCAGCTGGAAGGCAAGGTGCTGT
Organism: Stictonetta naevosa; assembly: GCA_011074415.1. NCBI lineage: Eukaryota > Metazoa > Chordata > Aves > Anseriformes > Anatidae > Stictonetta > Stictonetta naevosa. Next base: position 42,249,019 of record CM021729.1, read on the forward strand.
GCTTCAGGGAAAAAACACTACTTCTAAAGAAATAAAACTGCCACACAACACTAGTGATTGGTAGTAACAAAACATGTTATTTCCAATAATGACAAAGTAAACAACTGTGCATTTTATGCATAAAAATACTTCGATAATATGAAAGTAATTTCATATCAAAGTTCCCAGTCATGATTTATATAATTTTTTGTTTTCTCTTACCTCAATTTGAATACATTCCAAATTATTACATTCTTAAATTCATTTATTTTAATGATGAACCAGAATCTCCTTTATAAAGAGTGCCTGGTTCATGATTAAAAGAAACTAATGAAGGCAATTGCCTTAGAAGCTCTAACAATCAAAAGAAGACCTTTCTGGTTTTAATTAATATTTCTTTCAAGATAAATTTTCCTATTAAAATATGTTAATTTACTTTGGTTCCAGGTTATCTGAAGCCTTCCTAAAAATGATGTCTACTGCTAATTCCAGCTGAAAGCAGTGTAATTTGAAGCTAGAAGAATCAAGACTGCATTTTTATTAACTTGAGCACAAGGCCCTAAATCCCTCAAATTGTTATCCTTTAGGACACATGTTGCATTCTTTAAGTCTGTTCCTCTTTGCAGTATGGGTTGTAAAAGGACAGCAGTAGCATGAGCACATATCAGTCATTACAAAAACGGTCTATTGATAGCATTGCGTGACAAAGCACCTTTAGTAACAAGGCACCCTATTCAGAGATCTAATTTTTGCAGGCATTTGTATGCCAAATTCAAAGAATCTCTACGATGGTGGGTTTAATGAGGTACTTTGTCATTCTCTGTAATAAAAATTAAAAGACAGACAGAATTCTTCGCCTTAATTGCTACATCTGTTATTAGGCACTTCACTGTGATTGACTGGAGTGTATGTGTCAGAGACCATGCCAGAAAACAGGCAAACTTTGTAAGCAAAGTTATAACTTATAGCCCAACTGGTATTAGCAGCATCTCTGTTACAACTTCTGCTGCTGCTCAGTTAAAGTTACAGGAACATTGGCCTTGGTTCAGACATTCACCAGGAAAAAAAAAAAAAAAGTGCCTTTTTAAAGTATTTACAACATTCAGAAGGAAATGCAATGGTTATTTGAATGTGTGAATGTGTCATCTTCTCATTAATTAATGAGTGACATAAGCAATCCGTAGAACCAACCAGGACAAAATTTCACATTGAGTAGTACAACTGCTGTTTTAGTTCTATAACAGATGAGCAACCAGCTGAGAGGACAGTGAAAAACAGCGCAGAATTTGCAGAGGGATTGCACAGTCGGTCGCAGTCAGGGAGCTTGTGGGAAGAACAAAAATGACATGGACACTCTCCTCTGATCGGAAATTTGGGATGAAACCCGAATTAAGTCATGAAACTTCTTGTTCGCTCTGAGATACAGAGCAGCCCAACAGCTCAAAGCTGCCAGCATTTGCCAGGTCACTTGGCTGACTGCAGCAGGTATGCCCCAAGCATCTTAACTGGGCACTTCATGCAGGGGTAGCAAACCTACCCATGGTTATACAGGTAGGGTAAAAGCCCACGTTAGTGACAGCAGTCAAAGTAGCCACCCTGAGGAATTGCCTGATGCTGGGGAGGAAGCACATCTCTCCTCCTGCCCATGGTGATACTCTGGATGATGCTGACAGCTGACATCTTACAACTGAAGACTCAGTTTCATGGTAATGACACCTATGACAACTCCACACCCAGGCTGGTGTATGACCACTATTACAGTGTTTTTACTGCCAGCTGATATTCTTTTGGCTCTAAAATCCAAATGATTCACATCTACCAATCCTGACATAGCAAAATGACTCTGAGCTTACTCAGGCATTCTCCCTCAACTAACTGCTCTTTTCCAATTTCACACATCCTTTTTACTAAATGCACAGAAATGTATGTTGCTATTGTTACCAAGAAAGATGGACAGGCCAGGTGCCATACTGGTTAAAATTATTTCTTTTCATCCAGTTGATCCATTAAGGAGCAAGGAAATATTTGACCTTCCTTACTGATTTTCTGCTCTGTGCTAGCAAGTCAGAAGAAAGGTAGGAATGTGTAGAAGATTAACAAAAAGTCTATAAATGTCCATTGCATCCTCTTCTGAAAGGCACCAGGATGTCCTTATGTTGAAAGCCAAAAAAAAAAAAAAGCTGTCTACCATGGGCTGGGACAAAAGACAGTCGCTTCATCCAACCCAAACTATCAGCTGCCTTGTGCACTAATCCATGAATAAATCTTTCTTCTCTCTGGAGGGCAGACTGGGACACTCCAATTCACTCTTTCCATGACAGTAAGTGACCATTTTTTGGAAAGTCTTCCCCACAGGCTGAGATGAGCCAGGGCAGATGCTCTCTGCTACTATATGAAAGTCTTTGTTGTGCTCTCAGAAGTCCAAGGCTGCTCCAGCCTACAAGGAGTTCCGCAAGTTCCTGAGTAGTTCTCTACCTTGCAGGTCTCTTTCTTCTTATGTGCCTTTTGCAAATACCTGATCTCCCTTATTGTCTTTAATTTAGGCTTCACTTACTTAAGCACACTTACTTTTAAGTGTATGTCGTGAAATAATCTTGCATATTGTATTTTTATCAGCATAACTCCCTTCAAGTTCTACAGCATTTTTTTTCCAACACTGTAAGGCTTTTCGTTCTCTAGGCTACTATCATGAACCACACTGTGTATACAAAGTATTTAGACTTCTGTCTAGATGTTTTATTTAATTTCATAAAAGACATCAGCAGCAGCATGAAAAATAGAATTTAGGTCTCCTAGTCCCTGTTTTCAGCCAACCCTCAGGAATCAATGCCTCCAGTATACTATTTAGCCACATTGTGCTTACCATGTCTGTAGCATCATTATTAGAACCTGGAAAGACAGGTCTGGGGGTACTGGGCATTCACAAAGGAATCACTGCACATAGAATCAGGACTGTGAGAATTTTTTAACAGATTTGGTTTGTCTCAAAAGAGGCCAATAATGCCCCCTTATCTGTTTGCTTTTGCATTTCTTTGTTTTTCCCACTGGTGTTCTTATTGTAAACTGCAATGAAGAAAAACACACATACATGCCTAAGAGAAAACCTCCATGTACTAAAAGTTTGGTATTTCCCTGGAGATAGTCAATATAAGAGAAAGCAGGGTAATTTTTGGAAGTGTGGTAAGAGACTCCCACAGGAGAGGAAAAGGAAGCTTCAAGTATGTCCTCACATGCAGCCTCCACAGATGTTTCTGAATTCCACTAAATATATTTGGAGTGACTGCAGTGGATTTCTACTTCATTCCAACAGCTTCCTACCAAATAACAAGAAGCAGAAAGCTAAGAATTTTTTACATTTCTCATTGCCAGGAGGGAAGCATTTCCTCCCTGCATCCCAATACTACTTCAGCAAACCAAACCAAACCAAACAAAAATCTATTTTCTGAAGCTGATTCACTGTCAAAATAGAATTCAACTTGTAAAAGGGTGGGGTGTGCATAGAAAGCTTGACAGTTTTCAAAGACTGAAATAAAAAAAAAAAAATCTAAAAAAAAACAACTCTATTTTAGTGGTGCAGACAAGGACTGCAAATTTGGACTTTTTTCCAAATCACTGCATCCTTGGAGGTTCACTTCACAACTCCTGGCTGTTGTTATTCATACATAATGCAAATGGGCATAAACTAGCATTGGGCAAGAAAGAGTTGAGCACATCCTGAAAGTGCATTAAAGTTGCAGAACAACAATACCATTTCAGAGATGTGACCAAATCTCCTGGCTCTCTGAAATGGGTTACAGAGATGGAAAAATCTACTGACAGCAGCAGGGATATTTACAGTGAGGAATTATATTCCTTGCTGTGCTTTTGTTTTGTTTTGTTTTAACAGCTACTCACCCAACCTGCTTACTCAATAATTAAAAATTGATTATTTTGTGAGTTCATGATTTAGGTAGCTTGCCCAGAACTACTGAAATTCACTTCTATTCAGTGCCATCTTCTGTCTTAAAGTGGTGAAGCCCCATTGTATACCTGCACAGCAATACTTACAACACCTAGCTCTGCATCCAAATCGTCTCTGAATCACACAGGGCACTAATGATGCTATGCGTCCTCAGCAGAGTCCATCCCAAAGTTGGCAATGCAGCTCTTCTATAAAAGAAAAAAATAATAATCTGTTAAAAGAGACAAGTTGTTCTGGCTGCGGACGCAGCACTGGGATTTCTGAATGCTCACACCCGACAGCGTGTTTCCCAGGCAAAGTGTGAGGATGCCACCCACATTCATGTTCCTCACCTCATCTACCCCCTAACCACTGATTTCACTTGAGCTTTGACTGGTTTATTCGACGCCAGTGGGAACATCAGGCCATCAGCCTCCGTTCTCTTATGCCTTTTCTTTTAGAAGAAATTAAAATAGGTAAAACTGAAAATACATATATTTGCATACAGCATAAATCTTCGTGACATCTACTCCTCAATTTAAAATACACACTTCAATCTCACTGGCAGATACCCTTCAGAAACAGTTGTTATTTACAATATCAGTCTGGGGAAAAAAAAAAAAAAAAAAAAAAAAAAAAAAGATTAAAGGATCAAGTTACTCTTCACTTCCAAACAAGCCTGGCCACAGCTGTACACCAGCTTCTGAGCAACTGCTCCGCGAGCACACAACAGAGCTTCTGTCCTCCCGCAGGGTTTGCTCGGGTCACCCACCCGCATGTGGCGCGGGCCTGGGCAGCACCAAAGCCATGGCGGGGCAGGCCGGGCTGTGAGGCGCGGGGGCCAGGAGGCCTCGACGCTGGGGCACAGCGCCCAGACGGCCCCCATGCCACCCACAGCAGGCAGGGGGGGGGGGCGTGGGCAGAGGGACTGAATCGATTTTTCTCGGATTTTTCTCGATTGCAGAGGCAATCAGGGAGGGCTGACGGTTCGCAACAAGGCCCTGCAGGCCGGGCGTGACTGATAGGGGCAGCGCCCGTGCAGGCCACCGGAGCCCAGGTCTGTGGAGAAGTCTGTACAGGCTGAGCAAGCTCCAGAGGGGTGGGCTTTGGCTTCCAGTTCTTCTGCTGGTAAACACGATGCTGAGAAACTGCAGTTTTCAGTATTTTTTCTTTCCTTCACGCTATGCCAGGAAGGCAACCCCAGGTACAAAGCAGCAGCAGCACCAATCTGGCCATGGGTGCCAACTGCTTTGTTATGTCAGGAGAATAAACTGTTTTTCAATTGGCATGTGAAACAATCATTTGGTTAACCAGAATCTAATATGGCAATGATAATAACCCAGTACATTATAATAATTACTACAATAATTATTATAATGTGTGTTACTTGGTCATCTCTAAATAAACTGATAATGGCCTCTTACTTGTCTGCTTTTTCATTATTTTTCCATTTTCATTTTTTCTTTATTTTTCTATATTGGTATTATTGTTGTAAGCCCCGGTGAAGTACGAGCACTCATATATCACAGGGCTGGAGCATCTCTCCTATGAAGACAGGCTGAGAGAGCTGGGGCTGTTCAGCCTGGAGAAGAGAAGGCTCTGGGGAAACCTCATTGTGGCCTTTCAATACTTAAAGGGGGGCTTATGAAAAAGATGGAGAGCCATTTTTTTCTCAGGCAGACAATGACAGGACAAGGGGCAAAGGTTTTAGACTAAAAGAGGGGATATTTATATTAGATGTTAGGAGGAAATTCTTCACGCAGAGGGTGGTGAGGCACTGGCAAAGGTTGCCCAGAGAAGCTGCGGATGCCCCATTCCTGGAGGATGTTCAAGGTGAGGTTGGATGAGACCCTGGGCAACCTGGTCTAGTGGGTGACATCCGGGAACATGTCAGGGGAATTGGAATTAGGTGAGCTTTAAGGTCCCTTCCAGCCCAAACTGTTTGATGACTCTATGATGAGAAAGCTTTGATGTACCAAAACTTTGGTTTATTTATATATTATACATATTAGTATTCATTAAGAAAAATATATATGTAATTAAAGTATAATAATAGTCAACAAGCAAAGTAATTTGTATACTTCCAGTGCATTAGAAAATGCCAAAAGAATGGGAGAATCTGACAGCATCAGGCAGGACTGTGGAGGTTATATCATGAGAGAGTGACACCAAACTGTATGAAATAGACAAGAAACATACAGCACCATCTCAGCATTATGCCCTACCTGTAATTTTTAAAATACATACTCAAATGTCCTGCTTTTGTGGCCTCAGAAACAAACATGGTACAGACAGATGTGATCTAACAGAAGAACATACTTGGGACATGAGTTCATTTGTACAAATCCAAATGTTGGTATTTGGAAACAATTTCCTCTCTCTGAGGATAATGGCCACAGGAGAAAACAGATTTCATATTTGAAGAGGCTTCTTGCTTTGCTGTCTTTAGGAAAAGGACAATTTCCTGTTTCATATGATGTGCACTTTGAAGACATTATAAATGACATTATAATTGAAGAGATTCTTATTCACAATATATATATGTATTATATGGATAATTAAAATCCACTGCAGTAAAAAGGCTGTGCTGTGGCCTACAAACATCCTTTAGTGGCACACACAGAGACCACAAGCATCATTTCCATAGCACTTGCAGGAGAAAAGGGAAGCCCAGCTCCTATGCAGGCTGTCATCCTCCTAGCACAGCTTAAAAATATGGGGAAGTACCAAATCCTTTTCTTGAGTACTGTTTGGGGAAAAAGAACAACACAGCCCCTCCCCATCTCCCCCCGGAAAAAAACAAACAAACAAACAAACAAACAAACAAAAACAGCCTATTTAGCCCAGCTTTACCATTGGGAAGCCTTTATTCACCTGACTCACTCACGAACCACTCATCCCAGACGGTTTTGTTATCAATGAGATGAATTTCTTAGATCTGCTTTCTTGGATGCCAACTGGGCTGTATCATAGAATCACAGAATCATAAAATCATTTAGGTTGGAAAATACCTCTAAGATCATCTGGTCCAACCTTTAAGCTGGCAGTGGCAAGTTCACTATTCAGCCATGTCCTTAAGCACTACATCTACTTCACAACCCTTTCAGTGAAGTATTTTAATAATTTCCAACCTAAAGCTCCCCTGGTGCAACTTGAAGCTATTTCCTTTTGTCTTATCAGGTGGTGTTTGGGAGAAGAGATCAATCCCACCTCGCTATAGCCTCCTTTAAGGTAATTGTATCCTCACTATATATTTTCTTCTATTACAAAAATTTACTGAAATACATAAAAGAAGTATTGGAGAAGAATCTGGTCAGGAGTCTAACTATGCCCATCTCGACCCCCAAAACTAACACCTCCTGGTATTTTCCCAACAAAACTCTGCAGTGTCCTTCATATGTATAAGGTAAAAGAAAGAAGCAACAACCACCAAAAAATGTTGAAGTGTCATGTCAAAATTAGGTGGGATTTTTATTGACATAGAAAATTCAGATAAAGTCATTAAGGTCTCCAGTTTTGACCCTCAACCACAAGCAACTTGTCATTAAAAATAATCTGTGCTGAGTCCATATACAGCCTGCAAGAACACCTGACAGTGATGTTTTTGGTGTGTGGGAGGTGAGGGTGGCAAAGGGCTGGATGAAGCAGGGCAGAGCTCAGATCTTTGTTGGTGCAAGCGCAAGAAACAAAAACATCAGCTCTCTAGGCACTTATTCATTAGCATACAGATATCAATATACCATGCTTTTGGATTTATCATTTGTACCCCAAACACAAAACACAGCCTAACCCTCTCCAGCTTAATTCTGCTGACACAAAACTCTTAATACAAGCATAGGTAATTTTGGTGAGAGCCTCTCCCAGAGACAAAAACTCTCCACTAAAAAGTCTTATGACAGAGGACAGAATAAATAGGAAGATTAATTATTTAATACAACTCCGTTACTAGTTACAAAAAAAAATTAAAAAAAAAAATCTTTCTGTTTCTCTGAGCACTTCAAAAGCTTTTCTAATGTAAAATATTCACTAGGAAAGGGCAAACAAATTAGGAATTATGTGTCCGTGTAAACAAAACACAGAATACAGAATTATTTTTTATTCTAAACTTCTGTATTCAAAAATTATAATAGTCACAAAGGAAAAACATATATTTGAACCTTTCAGGAAATTAAAGGTACTGACCTCATAGTGCTTTGTTTTTATACTAGTACCAACACGCCAACAAATAGGCAAAGACCCCTGTAAATCATGTTTCCGTTTAGCTGAGGGCTTAGGGGCAAGTTGAATAGCGTCCTCCATCAGAATTCAAAAAGGTAACGCATGGCAGTAGGTGGGGAATGAGGCCAAGGCACCTCTGCTGGGCATGGTCCCCAGCAGCTCTGGCCAGCATTGGGTGCAACCAGCTGTGCGCTAGAGAAGACAATCCAGCCCTCAGGGCTGCAAAGGCAAAACAGTATTATACAAATACATTTCTAATTGAAGAGCTTTCCACTCCAGCTGCTGTATCCTATTTTTTTAAGTACATTTACAATGGCTGGTGCAAGTATGCTGCCTCTGGGGCCAAGATTGCTGCAGTTCACAAGTTGTCAAGGACATTTCTTCATATATCAACTTGAACCCTTTCAAGAGGGATTTTAAGTCACGAAACAAATGCTTCCCACAAACACACATGACCATTATTTGTGCATACGTTCTAGTAACCATAACATGTATGTGTTGACAGACCAGTGCAGTTCTAAGTTTTGTAAACACTCTAGAGGAAATTATAACTCGATTATGCATGTTTAAAAGTGCACTGTATGGAAAAAACCTTGTAGCACAGGGCAAAAGGAACTGAAAGATATGCATGGTCTCTTGACATACTCTTTCTGATCCCCACCATGTCTGTTCTCAGTTATGTATATATATATATATTTATTTTTTTCGCTGATTCCTGACAGCAACTTCCAAAAATACACAAACCAGTTATGTCATTTTGTTGTACAATTTAACCAGACCTTGGCACACACACATGTGTAGACACGGACACATACATGTCTTTTCCTTCTTTTTAACATGCAACTGCTTCCAGTATATTCACATTCTCAGGGCTACCAAGCTTAGTTTGACTATTGGCTTTCGGAGGATCTGATGCCAGCCAGCCATGCATAATGGCCTCTTTGTCTGGCTGTCACATGAACAGTGTTGTGTTACAATTATTGTCACTCCAGGCTTAAACTGCAAGGCATGCTTTCACACAAAACATTCACTTTGGGGGCTCTTTTTGGCAGAGCCCTGTGATGAAGACTCTTTTGCTCCTGCAGTTAATCAGTTTAGCAATTCTGAAACTTTAAACATAAGGATTCAAAAGCTGTCATCCAAATCAATCGATTCTAAACTTCTCTACGTAAAGAAAGGGGAAAGTAACGTAAAATAAACATCAGCTAAATCATTATGCATGAATCAAAATCATACTCAAGTGGTTAATAAAAAAACAGGCGGCTATGGTACAAAAGGTCTGAATAAAGCCAACGCTGAGTGAAAACAGAAAAAAGTTCAATCTAGTTCACCTTTGCAGTATGTGATGTCATAAGTATACCACCATGTTAGTGGGATCCCCCTAAAATCCAGTTTAGGAGAAGACAAGCACAGCATCACAGCTGCAAATTCCTCCCCTTTGTTCCACCAGCTAGCAACCTCATTGTTCCTGGCTGGGTCTATAATGCAAGGCAGATGCACCCTGCAGCCCTGATCTTTAGATATGAATTATGACCACATCTTAACTGCATGTCACAATGAGACTGCAGCATATGGCTTCCTCGAGCACACACTGGTTTCTCATGTGAAGCCCCCACACACGGTCTGGGCCGAAGCTGGGGAGCTCTTGGAGAGCTCCCAAAACCTGCGCTAGCACTGCTGCAGAGCTGCGGTGTGACAGCCAAGCCCATCCAGTGGACAGCATCACCAGACCCTGCAAACTATGGCTGAAGATCTTATCATGACTTTACCTAAGCTTTTTTGATCAGCAAATATTTTGTTCCAAAAAACAGCCCGAGACAGGGAAAATTTCAAGTCAAAGCTATCTCTACCTTGAATATTTTTCTCCTGTACCTTAGAAAAATGCCTGCAAGATAAAATTTGTATCAAAATATTTCTACAAGATAAATATGAGTAACTTAGCAGGTGACAATATTATTACTTATTATGTAAATCCTTTAAATTTACTGAGCACCAGATCAGACTCTGTTACAAAAAAAAAGTCCTGAAAAGTAGATAAACAAGATTTCAGTGTAAGAGAAACTTCAAAAGATGCTGTACACATGCTGAACTCATTGAGTCTAAACAGATGTCTTTGTTTTCATTAATACAAAATCTTCTCACAAGGCTAAGACTGAAATATGTTAAGAACTACATCCTCATGTCTTTACTGTCTCTTTGAAGCATTTTGTGCCGCATATATTTGTCTTATACTGTTGCTTATAGGATATAGTACTACTCACTTTGAAGAGGGCTTAGGGGATCTAACCCTGAAGGAGGTAAGTGTAGCAAAACAAGAACTTACAGTATAGTGCTTGCAATGTACAATGTGCAGTGTGCAAAACCTTAAAAAACAATGGCTTCTTTCCAAAAGATGTGGGAGTGTGCACGAAACAACAACTACCAGCCTGTTTATTTGTTTCCTGCCCAGTTCATTTTTCTTTCCTTTGCAATCCCTTAAAGCAACATAACTGCTGCTAAACCCAGGTTTCATATTCCATCCTACTACTGCTCATAGATGTGTCAGTCGCCCTAAGCACACATTACTGCTCTCTTGTTCTTGTTTCTTTCTTCAGGTGCTTTGACCAGTCCTCCCTGCTCTCAGCATCCTCTGTTATTGTTTCAAGCATTCCCTCCTGGACCATCACTGCCCCTGAAAGACACCATGAGGACAGATCAGGATCCCCCATGCTCATGTCTGGACACTTTCACTGACACCGCAAAGCCCTGCTGGTGTTCTCGAGACCAGGCTGACAACTCCGCCTTTTGCATCTCCGTAAGGTCATGACTCCTCTGAGCCAACACACAGTCTCAAGCTATTTTCCTTACTGCCCCTTGGGACATCACATGAAATTCTCTACCACTAAAGATGGAGTGCTCTCCTCTCTTCTGAAAACCTCAGTATCTGTGGGCCACCATCCTTTTAGCCATTCAGGCCAGTATCTGGTGAAACGTCTTTGACATAGTTTTCTCTCTAAATACTCCTGTGTTTTGAATTCCTGGACATTTCCTGAAAATGTCCAAATTATAACTTTCTATCCACACACAAAACTCTAGTACAGTTGGACACCTACCTCACCATTGCAGCTTCTTTTTGGTGGATCAGAAATTTGATCAATACTTCTTCATATACCTTCAGAAGACTGATAAAAAGAATGTTTCCCCATTTCTATGTGACAACGTCAGCTATTTCACTGAAACACTTCCTCAATTGCTTCCTGTTTTCACAAATCATGCCTTTCATGTCCTCTTCCCATGCCCATCATTTCTTGTATCTAATAAGATACTGACCCCTTTTTTGGAAGGGCCATGGCACCCAGCCCTCACTGGAAATATACTAGTTTTGCAGGGAAATAGTTTTGTGCCATCTCCTGTTCAAAGACCCCAAGGAGGAACTGTTAGTACCTGAAAAAACTTACATTAACCTCTTTAAACATTTTCATGATTTTTCTAAACAATACTATGACTGTAGCTTGACAGCTGTTTTCATGATTTCATTTTCCTTCATTTTTTTTCTATTGTCTTTTGTCTTAGATTTTAGACTATAAAAGGCAAGATCATTTTTGCTTTTGTTTTTGTGCTGTTATACAGCTCCTGTTACTAGAGCCGCACAACCTACAGCTGTTAGCAGTGCTAGTATTTCTACTTCAAATATGAGATACTTTTATAGTAAGTCTTTGTGTTCAAGTAACTTTGCAAATGTTAACTTGCATCTCTTCAACAAAAATAATTTGGTAGCAGTGTTAGAAGCAGTGTTCTTTTACAGCCGCAGGGGAAAAAAAAATCAACATCTTTTCTGAGGTCACACAGCAAGTCAATGTCAAAGTTAAAGTTATGCTTTTTGATTACCAATCTATATTCTTTCATTGTCTTGCATATTGAAAGGGCTCAGAATTAGTACCTCATTGCTGACTGTGGACTAATTTCTCTGACAATCAGATACAAAACACAGATAAAACACTAAGAGCTGGCTGTCTACATTTTAATATAAACCTAATGTGTACATCCAAAGGAATGAACCACAAATCCTTACACAAGCAAAACATCAATTAAAATCCAGACAGTTTGAATGGGTTAATTAACAAGAATGCTGACACAATCAATAAAGCTATTCTAGTAAAGCCAATCCTTGCCCAGAATACTCCTCCTACTTTTCTGACAGATGGCTTTAGATCATACATTACTCTTTTCATATGAAAAACATTTGGAATATCCAGAAACAGAATCTAATCATAGATGAAAACATAATGCAATGATACCTAAGTTCATGATATATGGATTCTAGTGCATGTTTCAAATCTTTGAAGGGAAATATGAGTACCAATTACTCAGAAACCAATCTCTTAATATTAAAAATCAGAATCAAATTATATTGCTGACAGCAAGTCAGTAACATAACTACTATATAGCAAAATCTGGTGCCACTGGCAGCATTCATCAAATAAGGCACCACCTAATGGGAATATGGGTGTAAGAACCTTGACCGTAATTCCACTGCTCTGCTCCATCCCACACCTAAGGAAAGGTTCACTGTGGATTTTTATTGCTATATTCTTTATTCCTTAAAATAATCAACAAACTGGATTGCATCCATGTTAAAGCATTCTCCACAGAAGAATTAACCTACCCTAATTTTGACTAAAATTGTAGCACATGTGAAGAGAATCTTTTTTTTTTTTTTTCCCTTTCCTTGAAAGCGACTTACTTTCCCTAATGAGAAGAAGTGAAAATGCCTAGACAACAAAAAGGTATGTAGAGACATGGTGCAAAACTCCTGCCAAGTAATCTGAATATAAATTCAAGGGACACTTACCAGCTGCAGTCAAAAGCCCACTCCAAACTCTGTTAGATGTTAATCAAACTTAAGTATGTTAATGCGTGGTTCCTGTGCTCTTTGCACAGCTGAGCTAACTGCTTTTGTTAAAGTGCCTTTGCTTCCCTGGGTGTACACCCCCATTTAGTAGAACATCCTTTTGTGGAAAACATGGTTATGAAAGCCACCAATGGACTGCTCACAAGGCCAAAACTGTCACCCCTGGGCTCCTTCCTCCTCCACCTTCTGCCCTCCCAGGACACCTGCCACCTGAGGACACAAGCCCAGGCTTCCAGTCGTATTTGAAGTGTAGGCATTAGTAGCAGTGTAGCTACTAGTGAAGTGTAGCATATTAGTGAAGTGTAGCATATTTTAGCTACAGCATATAAACAGCAAAATTCATGGTATACAAAGGGGGTGAAAAATCACATCACAGAGGCAAAGGCAGCACAGTTTCTGTCTACTGGTGCTGCCTATGGAGGGTTGAAACTGGTGTACACAGTCCTGCCCCTAGAGAACAGTGCAAGTATGATAGGTGATTTCCAGGAAAATTAAATAGACACAACCAACTCACTTCCCATAGGTCACTGAGCAGCCAGCAGTTGTGATTTTTTTTTTTTTTTTTTTTTAAAAAAAGATACGGATTTGAACCAGTGAGGAAGAAACAGAAAATTCACTGCCAATCCTGGGAGCTGCTCAGCTTCCACCAGAGATTTCTTTAAATCTATAACACTAACAAATTCAGCATCCAAAGAACTCAAATGCAAAGTTGTGCTGTCTCCCAAGCATTGTTAACAATCAATGTTAGCATGATGCAACTGATCTACCTCTTGTGGGAGTGATCTGCATTTAAATTTGATTGTACGATAACAGCACATGGTGATTGCAGTTGCCTTTGTAAGAAACGTGAAATACATTTTACTTGATTAAGTCTGATGTTCTGAAGCTGCACAGCCACATGAGTTGTATGAACGACTAGGAGCTTGGACCTAAATTACACTGTTTGTCCAGCTTATTAAAAAATCCAGACCACACCTGCTCAGCTGGCATTTCTGACTTGAGATCAGGGAATCACAGAATATCCTGAGTTGGAAGGGACTTATAAGGTTCCTTGAGTCCAACTCCTATGGAAATGGAGATAGAAGACAAAAACAGGCTTCCTAACACCATTTTATTTGCAGGTCCACAGAGTAGCAACTGATAGACATAATTTGCTCACCCAGTCTGTTTTTCCCTAAATTCTGTCTCCAGAGTTGCATGCCCCTCCTTCACTTCAAAAGCAACACACTTAGCTAATTATGTATGCTTTCCTCCTGTTATTGCGTTATTGGGCACAAATGTCATTTAGGGGTGTTGACAGGGAAGCTGAAGCCAGCTTTCAGTTTCAGTCTCATGACAGACATGCTGGTCAGTCAAAGCATCTAAGAGTTTTCTGCACGGGTCTGTAGCTTATCTGCTGGGAAACAAATGTCACTCTCCAGACCTTTTTTTTTCCTTCCAGCTGGTGCATAAAAACATTTTTCCTACATATAGTCATTATGTTAATCTGCTGCTGGCAAATCTCAGTTACAAACCTGAGAAAGTAAAATATCAGAAACTTTCAGTACTGATGGCATATTCCAAGTTTTAAACTCTCTGTCTAATCAAAAGTTGAGTATGCAAGGAAAACTTCAGAGCTCATTTAGAGATACTGGAATTGCACATCTGCTTTGACTACATGAAAACACGCAGCAACACTTAAGTAATTCATATAATTACAAATTAAACGGCATTCCCAGTTCATTCTAGGAAAAGCAGCTCTTTTGGGGTGGTTCATTTTCCCTAACTGATTTGTACCCACATTTCCAATTTGAGCCTTTTTCTTGGCCAAAACAAAAAATAGGAAGTATTTACACTTCTGTGACTGCAGCCAAAACAGAGTATGTATGGGACACCACACAAGTGCGAATTTTTCTAAGCAGCCTGTGCAGAAAGACGTCCGCTGGAACGAAGTCAAGCTATTAGGCAGATGTGCATTTCCATGTGCAGGTCATGCTTATTTACATGCGCACACAAACATCCCTCTCCCTCACTCTACGCCCTACTTCAAGTCTCTGTTCAGGACTGCCGAAAGCTTTCCACGACAACGATGGTGACCTTTAAAAAAATACAAAAACCGCTCAAACCAGCGCGCCCGAAGTCGGCGGAGGGGGGTGAGCTTCTCGCTGTCTCCTACCCCGCAGCGTGAGCTCGGGGGGCAGCAGCGACACCCCCAGACCCGGAGCCCCGCCACCAGCCGGACCCCCAAAAATTTTAGCCCCGCGGAGAGGGATGAGCACGGGGCCGCTGCCAGCAAGGACGGGGGGACACCAGTGGTCACCGCAGGACCCCTCAGCCCCCCCCAGCCCTCCTCCTCACCCCTCCGCACCCCTCCGTCCCACAGCCCCCCTGTGCCCACCTGCCCCGTCCGACCGGGCGCTGGCTGCCGCCACCGGGTCCCCGCCGCCGCTGCGCCGGGCGAGGGGCGGTCGGTGTGTGCGGCGGGGCCGGCGGGGCGCTGCCCCTCCTTCCCTCCCTCCTCTCCCTCCTCTCCCTCCCTCCTTCTCGCCTTCCCTCCCTGCCTCCGCCCGCCCCAACGCCGGCCCGGCCCGGCCCCCCCGGCCCCACCGCCCCGTCGGACGGACGGACAGACGGACGGACCGACGGACGGACGGACGGGCACTCAGCCGCTGTACGGCATGGTGGTGTCCTCCGCGGCTCGGGGTGCTGCCAAAGCCGCACCACCACCCCGAATAGTCCCCGTGCAGTCCCTTTCGGGCGGCGTGAAAATTACCCGGGGAGGCTGTTTGGTAAAAGCTGGGTGGATTTTAGTGCTCGAGGGGCGAAGCCCTCCCAGGACAGACAGACGTCCCGTGTCCCCCGCCTCGGCACCGCTCGGGTGTGGAAGGACATCACGGCTTTTCCGCTGCCGTATGTTCACGCGTAATTAAGTGGGGAGAGGTTTTGGGTTGTTTCCCACACGTTTCAGGTGAATCGGACGTGGAAGAAAAACGTTTCGCGAAGCTAAGCAAGCACAGCCTGCGTCTTCTTGCAGAAGAGAGCCCCAGAAAGACTGACAAACGCAATCCTGTCCCCTAAAACTCCTCTTACCACAGCTTCTGCAGCGTTGATACGCTCTAAATATATTTAAAAAGCAACCATAAATACCCAGGACAGTAGGTAACCTGCCAAATTGGCTGTTGCAAGGGGAAACTCTTTGCTCACGGCAAACTGAGCGCGGATGGGGATCCGAGCTCTGCTGTTCCCGCACGGGGATGTTGTGCCACGGCAGCATCGCCGGCTTCCCGGCAGAGCTGGTGGGTTTCGTCCCGAGGACCTCTGCCGGGTGCGTCGGGAAGCAGTGACACCTGCCGGGACGGGTCGCCTCCGCCGTCCCTCGGGCACAGCGCGGAGCTGCAGCGGCTCTGCGGACACCTGGAGACCCGGCAGGTGAAGGTCCGCGGGTCTGATTCCGCCTCAGCTCGCAGGAATCAAAATTAAAAGGAAAAAGGAAAATCGATGACCCGAATGCTCTTGTCACGTGCACTCCTGTTCCCTGTGTCTAACCCTGTTAGAACTAAGGGCAGTTTTCACAGGATCTCAGAATGGTTTGGGTTGGGAGGGACCTAAAGATCACCTAATGCCAACCCTCCTGCCATAGGAAGGGACATTCCCCACTAGAAGGTGCTCAGATCTCAAGTCAAAGTGATTTAAAACAAATAGCAGTAAGATGGCAAATATTAAAAAATAAAAATAAAAAAGTGTATTTCCAAGTTGAAACAGATTAAAAATCCTAATTAGACTTTTCAAGACAATCCAGAACAAAGTGGGATTTGCCTGCAAAAGGAGCTTGTCTACCCAAGTGAAAAAGATCACTATTCTCTTTTCTGAGGTTGTTGCTTAAATTTAGCTTCATTGCCGTTCATGGGAGAACGTGTCAGTTTGTTCCTTCTCAATTTGTGTGCCTAAAGACTTAGTAGTGTTTTAAAATACACCAGTCATTACAAATAATGGTAAATTTGTAATTTAGTTGTAAATCACTGCTCCTCCAGTTTTGGTGTCAGAAAGGGATATTCTTATATATTCATTCTCAGATCCTAGTCAGCGCAACAAAAAAAGTTATGTCAGTGCTGTGCTACTCCTTGACATCTCTTACAAGTTGAAGGACATCTTCTCTGTTTCTCTTAATCATTTGTTCAAAAGTAGCATATGAATATGCACATGAAATAGTGAGAAAAGTGCTTTATATTTCTTGTCTTCTTTTGCAGTGAGAACCACATTCTTCTGTGAATTGTATCATTTTCTTTAAGGGAAGTTGCAGAAAGAACTGTGCTGTGAGACTATGGCCCTAAGTGCCCATTTGAAGACAGTTTCCTCTTTAGCACAGTTGTCATGGAAATGCACATACCAAGTTGAAAATGAACAAACTTAGCAACAAGTGATGCAGAGATCTTATACTGGAAAATTGCACCTCCTTTGAGAAGTTCCTCTCTATCTCTCCCTCTCTCTTTCTTTGTATCGCTTCCAAGTGAAATCTTCAGATAGTTTACATCTTACTATCAAGTTAAGAATCAGTTTCCATTTTAGGGGTCTGTGACGTAATACAAATCAGGGACAGAGCCAGCGTTATTTGCTTTAGAAGCCAGTTCCCACTTCTCAGTCTTAAAGCCTACACGGTTTTATGGTTATTTGGAGTATTATTCTCAGCAATTGCAAGTGTAGAACAATATCATGTTTTCATTTCAACCATCCTAATCTGACCTCCTTAATCAAAGTTTGTAACACTGTTCAGGGAATATGCTCAAACTCATTTGACAGTTCAAGTGTTGCTCTAAAAATTATGAACCTGTAGAAGATCAAACATTATAAGAAAATACAGTCATCACTGAAAATTAAACATCAGGTTTAGCTAGTCATCGTTGCAAAAGGAAATTCAACTTAGCTGTGGTAACACACTGCTCTTGGGATACGGTGAATTGGCCTCTAAAGGTGTTTGTCTACCACTGCTTACTAAACACGACCTAGATTGGATGTTTAGCTTTCAGACAGTAATAGGTGGTGTGAGGTGAAAGCCACTCAATGCTGCATGCTCGGGGATGTTCTAGGCAGTGCATCCAGATTGCCAGCCAGAAGCTCATGGTGAGCTGCAGTCTTTCTCTGTAGAAGCAATGAAGATGTAATTCCTATTCTGAATTGTAGGACAGAGCTGTATATCTTGAGTACTGCTGGATGATAAAAATGCCAGACTTGTTAATGAGAGCTAAACAGTATTAATAATTCTGAGGATTAAAGGACAAAGAATGAGACTTCTCATGTCTACACTCTCCTGGTATCAGTAATGCCCTTCAATTCAACCAACAAGGCTTAGTTTCAAAACATTCCTAGTGGAGTGTCCATATGTGGTCCACATTAATTTCTGTGTAAGTGTGATTATTTCTCCACAGATGTACCTCTTCAAAATAGCCATTCTCACTCTTTGACTGCCCAGAAAAAATAAATTGTATGATAGTGTTTGTGGTTTTTTTTAATATATTTTTTAATTTTTTAATTTTTTTATTGTTTGTTTAGTATGAAAAACTTTTAAATTATTTCGTGGAACATCTGGATTCTAGATAGCAATTAGAAATCACAGGGGGGTTGTTGTTGGCCATATGAATATCTCAAAGCCTTTGAGCACACTCATAACGTAACACAACAAACACACCTATGTGACACTGGGTAGTAGTAAAGCAGCAACAGGAAGAGTACAGATCCAGAAGAGGAAAGGTGCTGAACACTGTGTAGTGAGAAAAATAATTACATAGGCATAAAATATGCATGTATAAATACAGCACAAGAAGTGTTATCCACAAATACACCTACCCAATATTTTCTAGACTGGGACTACTTCTATTTATCACCAATAATTTATCAACCAAAATTATCTGATCTGAAAATAATTGCATGTGGAAATAAATAATTTGACTGACTCAACAGCAACACAGCAACATACTTCATTAGAACACAATACCTGCAATCATGGTCCAGATTATGTCTATAACTGCACGCTCTCATGATTTCAAGGTGAGGTATTCTTTCTCAGAGAGTGAGGTACAAGAAGAGAAATGGTGTGACTCCCAGTCCTAAGTGGTTTTCTCATCCCGTAACCTCAATGGCCCAGGAAAGCAGAGTAATGCTGCTTCATTCCCTGAGTGGTTCATTTATACCCTGTTTTTTCCATGATAGGGGAAGTGTTACTTTGTTAGAAACTGTAAAAACAGGCAAGAGAAAAGGTGAAAGAAGGGGATCACGGAGATCAGTCTGTTTCCTCCTATTTATGCTTTGGCCTTCAGAAGTAAAAGCTGAAATGATCATCAGCTGGCCATAAACTTGCATGTAAAAGGCTGTGGGGAATGGTGTTGGGAAAACAAGAGAACAAAAGTAGAGAAAGGAAATGAGTGTGGAAAAATAGAAAGATAGCAAGGATAGAAAGGTAAAGCAATAAGTAGAACAAAGAAGGAGAAAGGAATAAGAAAAAATATACAGAAGAGAACATGCAAGAATGTTTTTTGAATTGTCAGGGTCTTTAAATCCATGCTGCATTTCAAGATAAACAATATTTTTTCACCATGCCTAATCATTTTACAGCAAAATTATTGCGGGCCTATTTCTGGGTATGAGTAGCAGAGGTAATCCTTCTGTGACATGTGACATTGAGATAGAATGGAACAGTTTAAAAATCAATGACTATTTTTTAAAATAATATTCTAATCAACAATTCTTTCTTTTAACAAAACTTTCCATTTCTTTTTGTTGTAGACTTGGGGATGTATCATTACAGGTTTTCAAATGAATCTGTAAGAGAAAAAACGTCAAAACTTAAGTGTAATAATGGAACTGTCTACTATTTGAAGACAGACAAAAACAAACAAACAAACAAACAAACAAAAACAACCACTCATTGATACACTCGTTGGAATTCCTAAGTTTTCTGCTGAAATAAAAAATAAATAAAAGACTTTCTATGTTTACTTTCAAAACCAGATTTTATTCATTTTACACTGG
>CM021729.1:42274048-42294525 GCA_011074415.1 Stictonetta naevosa
TCAAAAAATTCTCAGCTTCCTGCAAGCATTAATTCAGAGAATCTTGAGATTCTTATATATCTCACATACATTAGTAAACCACGGTTTATACTGGCTGACTTAAAATGGACCATATATGAATTGTAGAATCATAGAGTGTCTCAGGTCGGAAGGAACCTTAAAGATCATCTAAGTCCAACCCCCTCCCATAGGCAGGGATGCCACCCACTAGATCAGGTTGGCCAAGGCCCCATGCCCCATCCAACCTGGCCTTGAACACCTCAGGGATGGGGCATCCACAGCTTCTCTGGGCAACTTATGCCAGTGTCTCACCACCATACAGTGAAGAATTTCCTCCTGGTGTCTAGTCTAAATCTTCCCTCTTTTAGTTTAAGACCATTCTCCCATATCCTAT
The DNA here is from genome assembly GCA_011074415.1 of Stictonetta naevosa. NCBI lineage: Eukaryota > Metazoa > Chordata > Aves > Anseriformes > Anatidae > Stictonetta > Stictonetta naevosa. Next base: position 42,274,443 of record CM021729.1, read on the forward strand.
CACTATCTACACAAGTAAACAGCCCATCTCCTTCTTTTTTATAAGACCCCTTTAAGTATTGAAAGGCTGCAATGAAGTCTCCCTGGAGCCTTCTCTTCTCCAGGCTGAACATCCCCAGCTCTCTCAGCCTGTCTTCATAGGAGAGGTGCTCCAGCCCTCTGATCATCTTTGTAGTCCTCCTCTGGACTCGCTGTGTCAGACCAATGTCCTTCTTGTGCTGGGGGCCCCAAACATGTCCACAGCATTCTAGGTGGGGCCTCACAAGGACAGAGCAGAGGGGCACCTCCCTCAACCTTCTGGTCACACCTATTTTGATACAGCCCAGTATGCAGTTGGTCTTCTGGGCTGCAAGCACGCACTGCTGGCTCATGTTGAGCGTTTCATCCACCAGAACCCCTCAAGTCCTTCTCCACAGGGCTTCTCTCAATGAGCTCTTCTCCCAGTCTGTGCTCTTGTCTGGCATTGCCATGATCCATGTGCAGCACCTTGCAATTGGCCTTGTTGAACTTCATGCAGTTCACATGGGCCCACTTCTTCAGCCTGTCCAGGTCCTTTTGGATGGCATCTCTTCCTTCTTTGGTATCAACCGCACCACTCAGCTTGGTGTCTTTTGCAAATCTGCTGAGGGTGTGCTCAATCCCATCGTTTACGTCATTGATGAAGATACTGAAAAGCAACAGGCCCAAGACAGACCACTGAGGGACACTGCCTGTTACTGGTCTCCACCTGGACATAGAACAATTGACCACTACCTTGTGGGTGTGGCCATCGAGTCAATTCCTTATCCACCAAATAGTCCACTCTTCAATTCCATATCTCTCCAATTTGGAGATCAGAATGTCATGTGGGACTGTGTTGAAGACCTTGCAGAAGTCCAGGTAGATGACATCAGTCACTCTTCCCTTGTTGACTGATGCAGTGACTCTGTTGTAGAAGGCCACCAGATTGGTCAATCATGATTTACCCTTGGTGAAGCCATGCTGGCTGTCTTCCTTGTCCTGCATGTACCTTAACATTGCCTCCAGGAGGATTTGTTCCATGATCTTGCCATGCACAGAGCTGAGTCTCACTGGTCTGTAGTTCCCCTTGTCTTCTTTTCTACCCTTTTTAAAAATGAGAGTGATGTTTCCCTTTTTCCAGTTACCAGGAACTTCATCTAACTGCCCAGACCTTTCAAACAGGATGGAGAGGCTTGGCAACCATATCAGCCAATTCCCTCAGGACCCTGGGATGCGTGTTATCAGACATGTCCTCTGTCTTCATTTGTCAGAGGCACTACACTCTCCCTAGTCTTTCTTTTGTGGCAAATGTACCTGTAGAACCCCTTCTTGTTATTCTTTTCATCCCTCGCCAAGTTTATTTCTGTCAGTGCCTCGTCTTTTCTGATCCCATCCCTGCATATGAAGACAGCATTTTTGTATTCTTCCCAGGGCACAATGACCTTGTTTCCACCATCTGTGACTTTCCTTCTTTTGCCTAAGTTTGACCAGCAGATCCTTATTCGACTATGCCGGTTTTCTACCTTCCCTGCTTGATTTATTACATATGGGAATAGAGATCTCTTACACTCCAAAGAAAATATCCTTAAAGAGTTGCCAGCTCTGATCAGACCCTCTGTCCCTAAGGACCGTGTCCCATGGGATCTTATCCACTAATTCTTTGAACAGCTGAAAGTTGGCTCTTCTGAAGTTCAGGGTCCTGACTTTGCTCTTAGCCAGGTCCACATCCCTTGAGATCACAAACTCAACCAGGGTGTGGTCATTGCAGGCTTCCTCCAACCTTAACATCTCTAATGAGTGTGAATGCCTTGAATCCTGATTCCCTATTTGCTAATACCATGTGAGACCTCTACACTGATACAAATATACTTCCCCACGAAAAGCCCCACACCACCACCAAAACTTGGAATTAGTTATTTTTTTTTGCTCTGAAACCTCAGAATGAAATGCATTGCATTGTGTGCTTCTCAGTAAATCTCAGACTTTACTCACTCATAAAAAAGCAGCTGTAGCAGCATCTTCAGGCTTACTGACAGAGATAGAGATACATTCTGTTTAAAAAACAGTCCAGCAACCTAATAGCAATGTGTTTTCTTTTCTAAAATAGGATTTTGCTCTGTAACTTTCCAGTATGCAGAAATGGTAATGCCCAAGAGGGGTACTATACTCCAATCAGAGGTGACACCAGTTAAGGAGACTTCTACTTTGTCCCCTCCTCCCCTTCCCCATGGAATGCTCTGAACAAATGTGCCCCATATCTTCTCACTGTCTCTGTGCTATTGACTTCCTGGAAGAAGATAAATGAGCAGCTGAGATCACACAAACACAAAAAATCAACACAAACATTCTGCTGGTTTACAACAGCTCAGAGTAGAGCACAGAGGTTGGTGGCAGAAGCCAGAATGGGGTTTCTTCATCCTGCTCCAGAATATGGTCAAACCTATCACAGACAACAAACAAAGATATATATTTTAATATAATATTGCATTTATCTCCTCTAAGTGGTATGCAGTGATAGAAAGAATAATCTGAACAGGTCATCTAACAGCTAAGCATGACCTGTTAACTTAACAATGCTACAGGTTTTCTTTTATCTTTAGCAAAAAATGTTTAATGTTTCTGCTTCTTTTATTTGTTTCAGACCAAAATCACATATTTCCATTTAAAAATCTAAATAGCATATTTAAAGATATATGTACAATAAGCTTTCTCTTTTCTAAATGATGCTACTGTTCCAAAGCATTCACATTAGTGAAGTACACTTCTGTTGCGGGGCAACAGAGCTACAACCTACACCAAAAGAGTTTTGTAGCAATGCTTATATTTGTGCTAAAACTATTTATAATGCAAGGCTGGGGGTGGGGGAAGGGAAGGGAAGGGAGTGGGAGGGAGGAGAGAGAGTTGTGAAAACTTCAGGCTGATTGGTTATCTAGTCTCTGAAATCTTTTTAATGCGAAAGTATGACTTCAGTTTAATTCAAGTTCAGTATTCCCACATAAGACATTAAAAGATATGTATTAATTTTCCGAAGCGGAGCATCTTTTAATTTCACTGATTTGTTATGTTTCTATGCTAGACTGTAGACCAATTTCTGATGTGTGGAACAGTCAAGGCAATAGAAAGAAGCTATTTCCTGCTTATGCAACCAAGCTAGTAATGTCCCTTGGAGCAATAAAGCCATGAATAACACACAATCACTGATGCAATCAATCAGATTTGTTTTACCACATGTTTATACCCATTGTTGGAAGTAAACCTATTGTCTCCTTCATTTAATAACTGGTGTTATGCTTGTAGAATTACAGAATTCACAATCTATAAGGTCCAAAAGTTCAGTAGAGTTTGCTTTTAGGTCAAGTGCATTGATAAGACCTTCCTTGAACTTCCTCTTCTCTGGGGTAAAAAGTCCCTGCTGTATCAGCCTTTCCTTACAGGAGAAACACTCCAGACCCTTCATCATCTCCATGACCTTACCTTGGACTTTTTCCAGTTTGGTCAGGTCTCTCTTGTACTGCGAGATCCAGAATGGAACACAATACTCCAGGTGTGGCCTCATCAATTCTGAATAGAAGGAAGACCTCTCTTGATCTACTGGCGATACTTTGCCTCATACAGCCAAAAATACCATTAGCATTATTAGCAGCAAGAGCACATTGCCAGTTCATGTTCAACTTTGTGTCTAGCAGGACCTCCAGGTCATTTTCTGCCAAGTTAATTTTCATGTGGGTGGCTCCAGGATCTCCTCGTGCCTGGGGCGGTACCTCACCACATGCAGGACTGAAAATCAAGATCATTAAGGTTGGAAAAGACCTCTAGATCATCTGCTCCAACCAAGTCCCTACCACCAATATCACTGAATAAATCATGTCACTGTACCACATCCACCCATCCTTATACACCTCCAGGGACAATGACTCCACCACTTTCCTGGATAATGCAATCCAAGGCCTGACTAATCTACAGCAGAAGAAATGTCTCCTAAATTCCATCCTGAAACTTCCCTGGCCATTCCCTCTAGTCCTATCACTAGTTACCTGTGAGAAGAGGCTTATCCCCAGCTCCCCACACCTTCCTCTCAGGTAGCTTTAGAGAGCAATGAGGTCTCCCAAGCCTTCTCTTCTCCAGACTAAATAACCCCAGCTCCCTCAGCCGCTCCTCACAGGACTTGTGTTCCAGGCCCTTCACCAGCTTTGTAGTCCTACTCTGGACATGTTGCAGTGCCATGATGTCTTGATTGTACCTGATGTGTCCAAAGCTGTACACAGTACTTGAACTGATGCCTCACCAGAGCAGAGTACAGGGGGACAGTCACCTACACTATAATCTACACCATTTCTGATACAACTCAGGTTGCTGTTGGCCTGCTAGGCCACCTGAGTACTCTGCTGGCTCATGTTCAGGTGACCGTTGATCAACACTACCAGATCCACTTCTTCTGCACTGCTTTCCAGCCATTCTGTCCTTCAGATTGCCAAAGTTCCTCTGGATAGCAACATGACCATCTGGTGAGTCAGCCACTCTCTGCAGTTTCATGTGGTCTGCAAGTTTTCTGAGGGTGCATTCTACCACATTTTCCATATTATTAACACAAATGTGAAAGAGGACTGGAGCCATTATTGAGCCCTGGGGTACTCTGCTCATTGCTAGTTTCCAGCTAGACTTTGACCACAACTCTCTGGATCCCGCCCTTCAGTCACTTGTTGATCCACCTCACTGTCAGCTCATCCAGCCCATACTTCAGCAGCTTCTCTATGAAGATCCTTGTAGTCCCCTCCCCCCTTCCTCAATTGCAAGTAGCTTTTGAAAACCATAGCCCAAAATCTCTGATTGCACTAGGTTCTGACTGGCTGCTACTTCAAATTCTTCAAGGTTGCTAGTAAGGTCTTCAAATTTCATTTCTGGGAAGATGCTTCAGGCCCAGCATACAAACTTCTGCACCAACAATCGCAGGTCTGCAGTCTGTGATATTACATATAAACAAAAAAGAATATATATGATGGTCAACCATACCAAGAAACAATTCCAATCTAGTAAAAACATTTTCATGAACATGATGACAATAGATGAGGCCCTGCTCTCTGTACTTGCTCACATACTCTAGGAGAAGTCCCTGTAGTGAAGAGTCATGGCAATTTTGTTTATTCAGTTTCTAGTATAAAACTATAATTTAGCCTATTCCAATATTAGATTCTACGTATATGAAAGAGGTATATATGGTTTGAGCTCAGTAATTTTTGAAAACATCACTTGTGTCTGTCAAGTAATTTTGTATATAGTCTATGAAGTTGGTGTTGACTAACTAGCACCGAGACAACACAGTAGGGAAAAATACACAGAAATAAAGAGCATTGTTTGAAGTTAGTTCTGATTTTTTTTAAGTAACATATTTAAACATTTAATTTTCTTGCATTACATAAAGGCAAAAGATGTTCCTGAACCCAGTGGAAGAATATAGTGCTTCTTTTGCAGGTTCTGGTGCCTTATAAGAAAACTGAATTAATTTTCCAGTTCATTGTAACCTCTCAGTAAGGTACATCATATTAGCATAAGGAAGCAAAGGAAATTGTTCATTTGTTGCAGAGGTATCCAAGTAGAAATCTCAACACACAACATAGCTACAAAAATCCTGAGGATGATATGTTGAGTAATTTAACATTAACAAGAACACAGAAAAGAGATAAATGAGGCTAACTCATATGCAAATTGGCTGTTAAGAACTTCTTCACTTTATGTTCGTTTGTCTTGTTTTGTTTAGTTTCTTGTTTGTTTGTTTGTTTGTTTTGTTTTAAATCTAATCTGTTTTACTGAAAATTTAAAGCTAAGTAGTGAATTATGCGCCTTTACACAAATCCATCCACAGAGTTTGGAGAAAAGAAACTAAGATGTTCAAAGCCTCATAAAACTGAGTGCAATGTAAATCAATCAAACCTTTACACGCAGGGAACAGAAGTAAATTATCACTCAATTAGGTCCACAAACACTGGAGTGCTACGTGCTGCCTGGCACTGACTGCTGACATACTGGCTTGCATTGGGAATTGTCAGAGGTGCCTTATATATTCAAATATATGTTTAAATGTTTCAGATTCTGTAGCATTTAAAACTGTGGAGCATTTAATTAACCCTCCTTAAAGATTTAGTACTTTTTTATTTACTTTTTAAAGAAAATTGTGTTGTGGGATTATGCCTTTTGAATTGCAAATTTAGTTTAAACATCTTATTAGTCTTCCTCACTAAAGGCAAGTTATTCAAAGTTAATGCAAGCTATATTTATAGCTACATTTTTCTGTCAGAGTTGGGAATTTAAAAGTCTAGAAAAGCCTTCCAGGCTAGAAAAACAAAAGTGCAAAATACTGCCACATTCCCTCCAATGTAATTCCATAGCCTGAAAACCATTTATATGCCATTGGTTATTTGCTACATGCACTCTGCACTAACTCATGTCCTGGACACTCATTTTCATTATATAGTTGTACATTTCCATTTTCTTTTACATGTGGGACATCTGGAAGTAATGTTGCCCACTGCCCTGGATGCAACATAAATGGGATAATTGCATTACAAAGGGTATATAGAAATAGGATTGCACAGAAAACATACAGATGTTGCATGCAGCTCTGACACATTGCAGATGTGTCTGTGTTCAGCACAGCTCTCTCCTACTGCTGCACACATTGATATCTCAGAGGACTGAAATCAATAAGGCAATTATATTTGCAGCAATGCAGTGCTACAGGCAAAATCCCTATGGTGTTGAGGGCAATAGATCAAGTATAGAAACTTCTGTGAGTCTCAGACTGGACAGCAACCACACTGCAGCTCAGAGTGTACTGATAGCATTATTAATTACCTTTGGGTTTTATGTAACTACCTTTTTTCCTTTTTTTTATGAAGTAGTCTACCTTCACATCCTACTGGAAAGTATGCATAACCTTTTCTTTTTTTCTCTCCACTTTGCTGAGAGGTGTTACTCCATGAAGTACCCTACACTTTGCTGGGAAGTGTTACTGTTTATTTTACTAATTATGAAGTTCATTTTTCCTAAAGTGAATATTAACTTCACTTGTAGAAATGACAAATTATTTTCACGTCAGCACTAGAAAGATTCAGATGTCTGTGTAGTGCCTATTAATGTGTGTTCCCTTAGTTATGTTGTAGATCCACAACCAGCAGAGTCATAACACAGTAGCAGGGGAACACCTGCACAGTATTGTGTTCTATATTTCATTGTACTGTCCCGCAAACAATTGCAGACACTCCATCTACTATAATGTGGATGCTTTTTGATCACGCTGCTTTTGATGCAGCCCAGGATATGTTTGGAAAATTCTTTGAATGTGAAATACAATACATATTTTGGAAAGAAACACATATCTTTCATACCATATTTTGAATAATTGGATTGTTCTTTTGAATTTCGTATTCATCTTTATACATTTGAAGGTAAGCACAAGCAGGATTTGATCTAGAAACCTCCCAATATATTAAATCTCATTCTCAGACTTTTCTTAATGTTCAGAGGATCTCATTATAGAAGGTCTTGAACTGCTAACAACTCCATCAACCAATAACCATAGGCAGAGCACAGCACAGTTACTGAAATCTCATACTGACAGATTTCAGTCATGTTTTCTTCAAATGTGTCAGAATTATTACTTCTGTTCTGCATCTTAATGTAAAATCATAAATGATTGCAAAGGTACTTATGATACCTAATGTTTCAGCGGCCAAAATCACGCTTTATTTTCTCAAAACCACTTGAAAAGTGAGGAATATTTCCTAAAGACCTGCTCACTAAATTTTCAATTTTATAGTTCTGTCATTCAAAAGGAGCTGGCTCCTGAACTTTTGGCAGAATATGTAACAGTCCAAACCCGAAGGACATGATTGGTATTGTTAGGTATTGATAATATGTACCCATTAGTACTATTGATGACAAGAGTAAGTAGCTATTAGTACATAAACGTGCTAGTTAATTAAAAATTAACTAGCTAATTAGTTAATTAAAAAAATTCTCATTAAGACTAATTCCCCATTGAGCTCTATAATCGTGCAACAAACCTGCTAGGTATTGCATGAATCCAGTTTAAAGAAGCTCAGGCATCCCTATTCTTCGTTTCCATCATTTTTCTGCATGGAAGGATAATCTGATAGATAGCTGTCAAAGATGAAAAAAGAAAAAATAATATAAAAAAAAAAGGATCTTTTTTCCTCCCATTTTAGCGCCCACAAACCCATTTTCTCAGCCCTCTTTCCCTTTGTTTTCTTACATTTGCGTGTTGAGTTGCTCTGGGATTTCATGCCTCAGTATTGTTGCTTCCATCCCAGCCACAAACAGGCTCAGTTGCTCACTCTGAAACGGTAACCCTCATTCCAATGTATCTGAGAAACAATCTCAGTTATCAGAGACTACCCAGTTCTTGTTTCAATGTCTAAGGCAAAACTCTGAAAAAATGGTGAAAAATTAGCATGCATGTGAAAAATTAGGATACATTAGCTTGGATGTGGCATATGAAATAAGCACCTCCAGCATTACTGAAAATTATTACTAGAAGTGTTTCACAGTCTGGCCTGGTTTTGAGCAACACGTTAAGCCATGCTTTCATCAATATAACCAAAATTCCATCCAAACTCAGTCCAGACATCATCCTTTACAATTCTCCATGTTCTTTATGTATACTTTACTGACAAAGAAACACCGTTTATGGTTTTTATTGGGTGTTCAGGACCAGGATTTAGAGTTTGCGATTTTGGAACAAAATCCATCATCACATGGTACGTCTGTTGTTTGAACCCTGCAAAGCAGCATAAATTTGGTGGCTACCAAAGCAGACCCTCGTCAAGGTTTCCATTTCTTTCCAAGTAGAGAACCAAGATCTGGTGTAATTATTGAGAGCGGTATGCCATTACATCAGTTGTGAAAGAAGCTGTAGCTGTATTGATTTTAGGGCTGGTTTACAAAGAGTAAGTAAAAAAGTTGAGTAAGATCACAAGCAATAGCATTCTTTGTCATTATGTCACTGTATCATATTTGTGACTGTTGTGGCTGAATTTTGTCAAAACATTGTTAATGACACTGACACCCAAAGAGGCTGCAGAGACCTCCCAGTCTTTGCCACAGCAGCCAGATGCTGGTGTGCAGTAGGTGCAACACTGGAAGGTGCACAGAACATTGTCTCATTATTTAGTGCCCTTTGCACATGCCAAAAAGTGTACACAGGGCCTCCTGAAATTGGAATATGTCCTTGCATTTATTCACTATAATCTGAACACTGTGTGACTAGCAGGCTTACTTAACTTCCCACCTGAATTTAAATAGTACATAGTGGTTTTCTCGGCTGTTTTTCTAAAACACTGAATGAAGCACAGATGAATGAAGCACAGCTGGAGGTCCCGACCAATTTGATTCAGTATAATCCATACCACTGCATATATATATGCATGTGTATGTGCTCAGAGATGACTTTGTAGCATTCTGTGAATAACAGAAAAGTGGTGAAGCAGAGTGAAACCTATTGCTTTTAGATAACTTTCCTAAGTGGGAGTCGTTTTCTTGCTCTGAATACACTGTATCTCATACACAGAGAATCAAGGTTTCTAAATGAAATCTGCATTTAATAGCTATTTGCATGCGTGTTTAATAATAAATATCATCTAGCAGACTTTACTGTAGTATTTGAAATCTTGCAAAGTGGAGCACAAGCCACAGGGTGCCGCTATTCCCGCTGTCAACCAACATTTTTCTGCATTTTATTGCCCAAGAAAGAACAATAGGAAACGTTGTAAACGGTGCTTAGAAATGCAGTTAGAAGAACCAAGGAACGATATGGTAACCTGATGACTCTCCCTGAGGAATTATGAGGTCTGTTATGATTGCTCCAGTACAATTAAAACCATTAGAAAGAGAAGTGAAATTCGGCATAAGTGAAGTAACTAGAGACAGATACCGACAGTTTCTAAAACAATTTTGGTTTATTTCCACTCCACCATCTCACAAACTTCTGATAGTTCCTTTTCCATCAGCTGCTGTAGAAGTGGGACAAACAGAAGATTATGCAATGTCAGCTCACTGTATCGATTCTTTGAATCAATTAATTTATGGTGGTCATATTCCTCATCTTAGTTTTCAGCTAAAAACTTGAATCTTACCCTTTCTGGGGTTCTGATGTCTGAAGAACAGGAACCAGTCATAAACACCTCCATGTGGCAATGCAAAACCAACAGTAAAGCCAAATATAAAATTATATATCAATGAACTTTGCAATGGATAAAATATTGCTGTGTGTACTATAGGAATGGTAGTATCAAAATCGGATTGTGAAAAATGTTATGCCATGAAGGGATAGAATATAGGTTATTTATTTAATTTCCTTATTACTTACCATATGGTATTCAGTAGATATATTATCTAGATTTATAAGCATAAGCTCTTCTAGCTCCTAAGCTCATCATTTCAATTTGTAAAGTGATACCAAATAAAAAAAAATGATAAATTATCTTGTGTGATAATTCTTACCATACAATTATCACTATGTATCCAGAAAAATAAAAATATAAAAATGCAAATAGGGGAGGTAAACAAAACAAAATAAAAGCCTTAACTGTGTCCAGCAAAGCATAGTTTTAAAGGGGTCAGATTTTCAAACAAACTGTTCAGTACTTTCTGGAAATCACACCCTTGGAAATGTGTGTTGTCTCCTTGGGATTCAGGAATTCTTTAGTTGTGACATGGGAAGCTTTCTTCAAATTCACAGGTGATATTTATATTTTAAAATTCAGTAACTAATAATGATCACTGATTACTTGTCACATGAGTTATCCACAGGCTCCTCAGAAACATCAGGTAGGTCAATGCAGTCAATGCAATTACTGAAGACTAAGTATTTTAATAAAAAGATTTCAGAAAAGTTGGGAATAAAGTAAAACTCACTAAGATGCTGTCCTGAAATTATTTTAAAGCCATATAATGTCAAAACATTGTAGACATATTAAGAATTCAAAAACAAAACAAAACAAAACAGAGCTGAATAATTCATCAGATTTGTAACTGTATTTAAATTTTCTCCTCTACATAGGCTACTTAACACAGTTTTGGCAAGAACACAAATACAAATTTGCTGACACAATGTCAAGGTGAGAAGACTCAACATGAATGGAAAACCATGAGACAGCTACAGATTGTTACATTGCATATATGGAGTCAAGTGCAAAATTCGTGTCTCTGGAGTGGACTATTTTATCTCTCACTCTAAAATGACTCTTTCATCAGATCATCAGTATCACATAATGACCTGCAAGTAGATTTGACATGTAAAAAACAATTATAAAGATAGTGTACAAAGTCATAGTAAGTAGGTTCTGTAGGTTACAACAAGGAAAATATTTTAAGCTTTGTTTACTTTCATGCAAATAGTTTAATGTTTGCAGTAGAATAAATCAACATGTTACATCTCTTCTCTAATATTCAGCACTAAAGTATTTGTGGGACCATTACAGAAAAAGCCTAAGCTCACAGTCTTTCCTCAGCTACTCTTAAGTTAAGGGTGCAAATGTCAAGTGACACTTCAGGCACAACTAGAAATTTAAACAGACTTCAGTAGCATGTAAAACTTTTTCTGCCATAAGTTGATCCAAATGTGTAAAGATCTTACTATTTAAACAAGGATCCCCACAAAGATACATGAAAAGAAAGAGGAGACAGAAGAATATACAGGAATTCTGCCCATTGTCTTTACATGGGATACATGGGAGTCCACAAATGTTTTGCTAATTATACATGACCACATCTGGTTTGTGACCATGTTTGGGAAGGCTTTCTTTGTGAACTGGATAGAAAGTGTTAAATTGGGTCTTGGACAACATTTCACTTTATTATTATTATTATTATTATTATTATTATTGTATTTTCTTCTTTGTTCTTTAGAGAAATCCCCCAAATTTTGTTGCAAGGCTTTTGATCAATTTCTTTTTTTTCTTTTTTTCTTTTTTTTTTTTTTTCCTTTCCCCCTGTGCTATTCTCTTAAAGATTTAAATATCTTGTCTCAATCTATCCCCTTATGTCTGCTTGATCTCATCCAGATTATTTGAACATTTTCCAGTGAACTCACTTGTTGCCAGTTAAAAGACAAAGACCACATAGATTCTATAGAATCCAGAAATTCATGGAGATTCCATTTATGTCTTACTACTCCGGTATAAAACATGCTCAGTTTGAATTTTTAAGTGGATCCAAAATTTATTTATTTTAAAGATAACTTAATTGCCAGATTGTAACAGTTTAACTTACAGATTTTTTTAAGGGAATAAATCTGTGTTAATTAGAAGAAATTTCCTACAAGCACAGCAGAAGGCCCTCAAAATGCCTGATTTTAATTGCCAATACAAGAGAATTAGAAAATTTCTGAAATTACTGTAATGTTTATAACATCTTAAACAAAGTATTTTGCAGTTATCTCATTCTTAAAAGTGTTGATCCATATCTGTCAACACTTTAAAAACAGATGCAGTTTAGCCCACTCATTGCATAAAAATCCTTGTTTAAAGGGCTGGAGTTTTGCAGCCCGAAATCTTTTTTCATAAAACAGTTTTCAAAACTCTTCCCATTTCACTTTAAATAACTACTGAAGTGATACTCTTAACATAAAGTTGAGACTTCACATTTTCTTTTATTTGTCATCTGGTCTACTTTATTGTATTGACTGAATTCTTCAAGTATAGATCCTGTACTTGAGTCTGTTTGAAGTCCTGTAATTTGTTTCCGGTATTTCCCATAAAAACAATTTTCAGTGATGCCATTGAACTGGTGACTTTAAGGATTCAACGATTTTCAAGACTATTTCATTGCCAACTATGTAACCATCCAGTTTTTCAGACAATGATCATTTATAACCGAAATAAAAATGACAGTTCTGTTATTTTTTTATCCATGCTAGCACACGCTAACTACAGTTATGAAAATTTCTTTATGAAAATGTGACAAATATCTAAAACATTCTGAAGCTCATTATAGTGAAGAATTGTTAATTAAAATTAAATATTACACATACAAAATTTGATTGCTTATTTCAACGTGCTTGATTACATTGCCTTACTAAAGAATCATAGGCATGTTTTAAAAGAACCATGTATCTGCTGGTTGTAGCCTTTGAATCATGATATTTTGTTCTGACAAAGTGAAAGTCCTTGAACAGGTAATTACATACAAAGTCTTGAGGTTCAGTTTTGCTTACTGACAAGTACTCCACATTGTTGAAACCAAAACAAGTACTACGCTTTGCTGAAGCCAAAGGAGCAGCACAGCATAGTTTCTGAATCAAAACTGAACATCCTAGAAATATGAAGAAAACTGTCTGAAAGAGATTCTGAATGCTGTATCCCCCTCAAGCCAGTTTACTTTGGTCTTACAACAAAGAAAGTGACTACAATAAATTACTAGTGTACAGCTTGAGTTTGTCATGATCATAACACATCCAGATGTTACTCCATTTGTTATTTTACTTCTTTCATCATTAGTATTGCATTGACTTTGTAGATAACCAGCTACGAATTAGATAAACTGTGAGAAGGGGGAAGGGTGTGGTCTTTTTTTCTTGCTATGTGTCTTTCTCAATGTAAGTAAAATTTTCTTAACCTATTACTTTCATCATGTCATATCTCTAGTTTCATTCAATCCATTACTCTTGCTTTTCTGCCATATCAAATACAAGTTAATTCTCCTTACACAGCAGTTAAAGTTCACCTGTCATCTCTGATTTTTAACCTAATATAAGATTTTTGTATGTGTTCTGGCATTCACTTTCCTTCGATGATGGCTTGCTTGGTCATACTGACTGGCCACGTTTGGATAAAAAAGTGAAGCCACGTTTCTCTGACCTTCTATTTAGGATGGATGGTTTTTCATGTCAGTAGCAATAATCAGGTGTCACCATCATAAAACACATCATGTAAATTCTCTGCAATGTGATCATAATCACAGCAACACCCAAGCATGACTTAGCCCATCATCTGTCTGTCTGTAGTACCGGGGGCAGTACGGCCTCATATGTTAGGAAAAAAAAAACATGATTAGAAGGTTAGCTTTGAATGCAGTTTGAGAGCTGATCCGTTTGTGATCCATGCATAATAGAATCATAGAATCACAGAATGGTTTGGTTTGGAAAGGACCTTAAAGACCATCTAATTCCAACCCCCCTGCCATGGGCAGGGACCCCTGCCACCAGACCAGGTTGCTCAAAGCCCCATCCAACCCGGCCTTGAACATTTCCAGGGATGGGGCACCCGCAGCTTCTCTGGGTGACCCGTTCCTGTGTCTCACCACCCTCAGAGTTAAGAATTCCTTCCAAATATCTAATCTAAACCTACTCTCTATTACTTTAAAACCATAACCCCTTGCCCTGTCACCACACTCCCTGACAAAGAGTTCCTCCCCAGCTTTCCCATAGGCCCCTTTTAGATACTGGAAAGCCGCTGTAAGGTCTGCCCAGAGCCTTCTCTTCTCCAGGCTGAAAAACCCCAACTCCCTCAGCCTGTCTTCTTAGGAGAGCTGCTCCAGCCCCTTGATCACCTTTGCCATCTCCTCTGGACAAAAACATGCCATAACTGAATTTTGCTGCTGTGAGACCAAATCCTTGAGATGTCTAGATGATGACAATTGTACAGCTCAACACATTTTTGGTAACAAGTTTTACACAGAAAGTAAGAGTCCTCATCTGTTGAGAAATCATAGTAGCATCATGTTTAGCTAGATCACATTATATTGAAAGACATGAAAACAATGGCCTTTTCATCTTGGCAGTCCAACTTCTTTAAACACAAATAATAAGTCTACATATACAGCTGTTGCCTAAGTGAAGTAGTGTAAACAAGCATGGGCTGAACTCGTGTCAATTCTGCTACAAGAGACTGGTACAAGAGACAAACAGTGTGTTTAAAGATTGTCTGTGCATCCTCAGGCTACAGAAATTGTTGCTGTGTAGATAACCCCAAAGACAGACACATCCATAAACCTGGAAACTAGCTTCTTCCTTTCTATTCTCCCCTGCCTGACCACAATTCATTAATGGTCCCCCAGACTTTTGCAGCAAAACCCATGGATCATCACCCTGAGTTCATGGACCAATAAAGCAGGTGCTGAAATATATATATACTTTACAAAGAAAAAATGAAAAATCCAAGTAAAGGGTCCAGAAGACAGTGATGAAGCCATTGTTTCATGCCTTTTGGTAATTACTTAAGAGACAAATAGTAAACCCACTGTTTAACCATTCTTATCCCTCCAAGTAGCTCTGCTGAGAGGACAAGCTCTTTTCAGATTTGAAGATGCACAGTTTTCCATTTGTTCATCTTCCAGTCTTACTGTTGGAAGTAAAACTTTTTAGCATAAATAAAAAGATATTCCCAGACATAGAAATCCCTTCTGCAGCTGAATTACCTTGCATAAATATGTTTTATTACAACTCCTTTGCCTGAAAATATATCAATGTATAGGAGTAAAACCAAATCTCCACTTTATAATGCCAGACAACTGCTACTTGTTAATGCACCATTTATGTGTAATCGAAGAAATAGTATGTGATGGGAACACTGGTTAGAAAAATGATTGCTGAGACCCTCACATAATTTACAAAGGATACACGGACCAAAATTATGTACATTATCTCACTGTCCTCTTATTCTTCAAGTTTGTGATCTTGGAGGTGAGGGGAGTGGGACATTTACTACAGCCATTTATCACAGCTGTCTTAAAATTAATTGAATAAAAAGCTAGTGCTTATCCTAGATTCCATAAAAACTTGTCTTCTGTCCTACAACTACTCCCCACTGAGCTAATATGTGTGTAAAAGAAATGTTACTATTAAAAGAGCTGTTAAACACAAACATGCTCAACTCTTCTAGCATTCAAAACTAACACACCACGATTCTTTTCAGTGCTACATGCAAATGAGTGGTCTAATCGAAGAATGACATCAATTTCCAGTGGGCCCTGGCTTAGGCTTTAACCAAATGCCCTGACAATGCAAAATGTGAAGATATCATAGCAGTCATCACAGTGAGGTTCTAATAGGAATGATTAGATGTAAAACTTAAGTCAAAGTGCTGTCCAAACCACTATTATGCAACCTGTGATTTATGTGTCAGTATATCTAATGTTCTGGTGATCGCTGGACTAACAGGCAGTAGAAATTCATATGCAGGCAGTTCTCTAACTTTCACTTCTGTAGGTCATTAAAGCAAATGAAAATGCTCTACAGCTGACATTCATCATTTAAAGAAACACATCATGTTTTATGAATATATTTCTCAAGCTGCTTTGCCCCAGGGTAAGTTCTCTAACTTCCTTTTCTTGCAATTATACCTTACTGCAAGAAATTGCTCCAATCTTACAGCTAAATTTACTTCTCTAAAATATTTTCCTGACATTGCCCTAGTCTTTAAGTTACTCAATCTCTAACACTGTGATTGTTCTCAGAGTGTGTTTTTCATTATTCGTTATTTAAATTAGTTGTGCCTTCAGAGTTTCACATGTAAACTGGGGGAGGTGATTCCTGGGTATGAGGTCTCATTGCACCATGTATAAAGCAATGCCCTCCCGAATAAGAAAGAGACAGAGATTTTCAGTGGGCAGGCAGGAGCACAGTGTCTATCTCCTTTTCCCACTGTGTAGCTCAGGCTAAGGACAATGGTCCCACCAGCTACCTGTGGTATACAGTTATTTCTGTGCAGCTTTCATCCCCGGCTTCCCTCTTCCTGGTCTTACAGCCTCAGCTAGCCATGCCAGGACCCAGTATATCCAGATATGCCCCCAGGGAATCTGCGTCTGCCTTCTCGAGAGGCAGCAGAACTGGACAGTGATCCCTGTCTCCAACAGCAAGGGCATGTCATCCCCGATGCCCACTCTGACCCATGGATGCTGCCTGCAGGGGATGGCACCAGGCCTGGGCTGTGCTCACGGTACCCACCGTACACAGGCACCACCTGGAAAGCTGCTGGTGGCACAGGAGGGCCTGACAGTGGTTAAATGAGGTGGAGAAGCAGACACCAGTTCCCTGACCATGCTTTGTTCATCAGGGCTGACAGTCTGAGAGCACCCTGCAAGCACAGGAGCTGCAGTCTCCGACCTAAGGCTTTGGGAAAACCTGAACAGCAGCACCTAATGGACCAGAAACCTCCTAGTGAGAGGCACTGAGAATTTCTGAGAAGGAAAAGGTATATTTCTTTCTGGCATAAACTTCAACAGAGAGTACTTCAGCCCTAAAAAAGTTAACAGCTGTAGCTTCCCGTACAAGAATGCTATTTTTATTTATTTATTTATTTTACTTTCAAGCTTTAACTTTCATTTTTATGCTTCAGCTTTGGCTATTATGTGGCTGTTTCACATAATGACCTGCAAATCGCAAATGGCCTAACAGAGATGACAGCAAATCCTGACAATATCTAGTGCCAGTTGGCTCTTTGTGTACAGGAGGGCAAAGAATAAAGCATCAAAAGCACTATCATACATATACTACAATCTTAATTTAAAGTGCATCAGAAAATGTAAATTATACTAAATAATATTTAAGATAAATTGTGATGTCAAAGTAATTTTAAAATCCTCTCCACAGACACTACACCTATTTTTTCACTTTCTTGTTTGAAGAGAGGAACACACAATACATCTTCTAACAGCTCAGTGCTGCTGCATTTTAACTACAGAATTTAATAAATGTGCCAATACAAACAAACCGTGCAATGTAGTGAAAAGCATATTGTGATATATACCATATATAAAACTGTGAAGCTGTACATAAAGCCAAAATACTAGCAAAATAAAAAATAAATCTGGAAGAGTACCTAATTGAAGGCCATTAGGAATAGCAATCCATCACAACATGAGTTCTTTTTAGTCTGAAATTGTGGAAGCAAGTCCAGACATTATTTAAGAAATACACAAAAAAATACAGAAAGGCTTGTCCACCGTAGCAGGATGCTTATGCAGCAAATTTAACCATTGAGCCATAGCTGCCCTTGATATTTAAAGATATTCTATGCACCAGAATGAAAAATAGGATAGGGTTGCACTACTCTGAGATCTCAGAACATGTTTTATATAGTAAACTGCACAGCAATCCATCATGTTCCTAAGCATAGTGGTAGTGACTCAAATTCTAAGGTAATAACTCTTTCAGAATCTGTAACATTTTTCTTCTCAAACAACTACAAACATTAAAGAGGATGCATCACATAACTAATGTATGAAAACTGAAAGTATCTCTGTGCAGAACTATCCAGTGATGTACCAGAAATCTGCCAAAGCAAAGCCAGCCAATTACACAACACTTTAATCCTAAATTCTCTTTGCAGAAGGTTGTAGAATAAGGAATCATCTTTTTTCCCCCTTTCTTCCTTTTTTTTTTTTTTTTCCTCAGATTATAAATAACCTGGATTAAGGTTGAAACCAGCCCACACCAGATACACCTAAACACAGAACAAATGAACATAAAAAGCACTGTAAGACTTAAAGCTGTTGAAAAATATTTTTATCTTGAACATGGCATACACAATAAAATTAATGCCATTCTGAACACTTGCATTGGCAGGGCCAATTAGTGGTTTGATAAATAACTGAACTGATTTAAGCAATATGGCAATCACCTTGAAGTTAGGGAATGAACATGGCCAGCGCACAGCCTGCCTTCAGCAGCCATTTGAATAAACCGGCCAGGCTGGGGACTGTGTGCCCATCTCGTTCAGGTTCTTCTGGAAATCCTATACACAGACCCCAGAGTAGGCTAGACTGCTTTTTTTGGAGTGAGAGGCACAAACTAATCTGGTACCTGAGACATCAGGAACATCCTTTCCTCTTTATTTTACCCTTGCTTTTTCACCAGGCTCTGCCGAATGTATCCTCTCCAAAAAAGTCTTCCTTCCACCCCCTCTTCAGCATTTAAAGGCTCCAGCCCTTTCCACCCCATCCGTGTCATAAGGTTTCCTAAACGAGCACTAAAGGCATATTTCTAAACCATGAAACATGAACCAGGCTGCAGACCAGAGCTAAGAGTCCCTGGGGAAGAGCCAGGTGTGAGCCAGTTCACCCACTCCCTCAAGTGAGACTGTACAGGTCTGGCTTACACCAGTGCCTAACACCCAAGCCTGACACTGGATTTTCTGATTCTGACACAAAAATGAACAGCCAGAGTTAGCTGCCAGCATTACACCTCTCTTGAACTGAAAGGATTAAGATAAGGCTTGAAAATGAGTCACTGGAAGCTGACTAATCCTCAGCAGACACATTAGTTTACTCTGCTAGTTAATTAGGAATGTCATGTCGGCAGGGTAGGACTGCTCTCCTGCAGGCTTTCCCGCTGCATGCTGATGTGTTTCTCAAAGCAAAGATGAGGAGAGGGAGCTGACTTGAATTTGTACCCCAGAAGATACCTCTCTCAGCACAGGAATAACTACAAAAGCACAACGGAACCCCCTGAGAGAAATACGGCAACTAAAGGAACGTGAGCCTACTTGTTATTTTTTAAAAAAAACACTTTCCTAGAGAAAGGAAAACCAATACACCTGGAAACTAAAACACTGCCCATTTATGTACATAGTCAAATATCAAAAGATCCCAGGGCCCTCTCTTGTGGACAAGTATCTGTCTCAGTAGAAGGGACAAAAAGGTCATGGCTTCAGAGAAGAATGTGGCAATTCATTTCAGTATGGAAAGACTTCTCCTCAGGAGTGTCAGCTTGATAGCTTTTTTAGATTAACCTCTTTTCTACTTAATTGAATCCAATTGTATTAATTTGTAATGTGTAAACTACATGTACAATTTAGTTTGGACTTACTCATATATGCCAAAATATTCTTGCTAATCCCTGCCTCATATCATCCACTAATTTGCTTAGCATACGTAACAAGTAATGCTTCAAGTTGTAAATAGAAGAAGTGGAGTGTAGTGCTTAGAGATGATCGCTGTACTTACCCACTCTTCTTCCCCACTTTCCTCCCAGTCATGAATATAGTTGGCATTAAATGTTAAAAGGTTAAAAAAAGGAAGAAAGGAAGGAGAGGAGGGAAGGAAGGGGGGAAGAAAGGGGGGAAGGAAAGAAG
>CM021729.1:42294625-42359354 GCA_011074415.1 Stictonetta naevosa
ATATATATATTTTATCTATATTGCAGCTGCTTGAGTCACAGGAAAGTGGATAGTCTCACTAAAACTGAATTACCTACCGATAAAGAGACAGTTTAGGTCCACTGCTTCCTTTTGTTACATCAGACTTATTTCACTTTCAAAGGAAATAAATTGAATCAAAGCTCACTTACTCAGCCTAAAGCCAGCTAAGCAGAGTGAGCAAAAGTGCTGCAGGGTCGGCCCTTTGCTTAGGGCAAATTTTATGTTTTTCTGCCTGTAATTTCTCCATGTATTTTCCCCACACCTTTCTGATTCCTTTATGGTATCTCTATAAACCTTTATGATTTCTATGTGCTTTAATGATACATACTGATAACGGGTTTTTTTTGTTTGTTTGTTTGGGGGTTGGTTTTGTTTGGTTTTGTTTGTTTGTTGTTGTTATACTCAGAGGCATTCCCTCCTCACCCTGACCGGGTTGCCAACACCCGGGTGCTGAGCGGGCAGGAAGAGAAGACAGCGAGGCAGCCGGTTGCTTTTCGATACAGCCCCGCCGCGAACAACCCTTTTTATTTTTATTATTCCTCACACGATGGGGGCAGCGAGAGGCGGCAGCCCCGGTGCTGCCAGCAGGCGGCGGCCGAGCCGCGCCGGGCCCCGCCGCCTCCCGCCGGGCCGAGACGCCACGTCCGTGGCGGGCAAGGCGCGGAGCGGGGCCGGCTTGGCCGCCCCTCGATCCCCGCCGCCAAGGTGGGTGTCGCGGCACGGGCCTCGCGGCCTCGCCGGGGCTCAGCGGAGGCACTGAGCCGAGCCGGGCCGCGGGGGTCTGCGCCTGAGCCTGCCGTGCTGCGGGCGCGGGGCAGGCCGCGGGGCGGCTGATGGCGGCCGCCGTGCTGGAGGAGCCATCGGCAGAGGGCGGTGGTGGCGCAGGAGCGGCCGGGGGGGGGTGGCCGGGGCAGTCCGGCTTTGTCGCTGCGGGACGGGAGAGCCACGGCCGGCTCGGCTCGCCCCCAGCCCTGGGAGGGGATTGGGACATGTTGCTAAGACGCTGGCACACCGAGGCGATGAAAACAGGCGTCTGAAAGCTTGGTGTTTTACTTTATGAGAGCTGACCGTTGTAAGTTCTTGTGCCTACCGAAATGATCTTGCGGCCCTTACAGCAACAAACATACCGATTTTTTTTTTTTTTTTTTTTTTACATTGCTTGAATCTGGAATGTGTGTCTTGGACCAGAGCCCAGTGTGGATACCCCCGGAGGGGTCACTAAGTAAAAGTCGCTGTGCATGAGGGTGAAATTATACTTGTAGTATAATCTGGGATGGGATGCAAGGGGCTTATGGCATTTGCACCAGTTTACTGTAGTGGATATTAGGAAGAACTTATTTACCGAAAGGGCTGTTAGGCATTGGAATGGGCTGCCCAGGGAGGTGGTTCAGTCACCATCCCTGGAGGTCTGTAAAAGACATTTAGATGTAGAGCTTAGGGATATGGTTTAGTGGAGGACTTGTTAGTGTTAGGTCAGAGGTTGGACTGGGTGATCTTGGAGGTCTCTTCCAACCTAGATGATTCTGTGATTCTGTGAAATGTATGGAGATTGATGTACAGCGTCACCACACAGAAGTACGCAGTATTATCAAAGATGTTCTTGAATTTTGAGTTGACATAAAAGCCTTTGGAGTTAGTGAACAAACAACAACAACAAAACCTTTATATTTACATGCCTTCTCAAAAAGGTTGAGGGTCAAGGTCTTCCTGTATTTCACATGCCTCCTCTGGAAGGCAGGCGGGTAAAAGCCTTGCGGGGATCTCAGCAACCATATCCTTTGCCTTTCCTACTCACAGGTCTCTTGCTGTGGCACGTTATTTTGTTGTTCGCCATTTCTCTGGTAAGCATCAAACCAAAAAGAACAGACTGCCAGCAAGTTCACTTTCTTTGGTGGCCATAGCTGGTTTTGAAACAGGAACTGCAGAAAAAGACTGTTTTAAGCTGCCACTCACTTAGGCCATCAGCCTGTATTCTCACATGTGCATCTGCTTGCTTTTCTGCTTTTTTATAAGCTGTTTCTTTGTCACACTAGAATGAGAATTAGAGAGTAGGAGTCAGCAGTATAGACAAACTTTCTTTAAGACAAACGGCTAGGAAATGTTTAGGACAGGACTGAGTTCCATATTAAACAAATGTAACTGTTTTCCTGATGCTGATGTTGTACAGTTACCTTGCAGAAAGAGGTTTGATTTTTCCAGGGAGGTCTGGTCAATTGAGAACCCCACATTGGGGTTACAAAATGAAATGCTACATCCATGTACACTGTACAGACAAATGCCTGGAAAGCAAACAGGATGTAATCTTGTCTGAAAACATTGATAATAACATGTATAAGACATTCAGAAACACATAGCACGAGTGTATTGGTGACTTAAAGCTAAGACTATTTAAGAGTATATAGCGTCATTAAAAACATGTAGTTGTGGAAGTCACCCATAGTTATCTTTCAATGATTGATGCTAACCTAAGGTTTTTACAGGTAATTATCTCATCCAAATAACAGCTAGATTTAGTCTCACATTTTATTTTTGCAGCATGCCAGAATTTATTAGGTGATGGAAATTGTGTTAATAGGCAATGAATCCATTTTGGCTTTGCAAAACACACCCTGGGCCAAGTTTAGATTTACAAGCATCATTTGTTAAATCATTGTGTACAATTGTACTGTAGGGGAGGCAGAGTTTTTCAGTTTACAAGCATCCTTTCTTTTTACATTTACACATTAATTCTGTCTCTCAAACAAGTCTTTAAAATTACTTGGAGGTAGGCTAAGGAGAAGTCCAGAATAATGAAGAATAATGTTCGAAGATTTTATGTTTGCTTTTAGCAGTTTAGTCCTTGTGACAGCAGACAGATGTGATGCAAAAGTGAACAGGATGTGAACACCACTGGGTACCTCTGAGATGCTTCCCTTTCTTTTTGTCAGCCATGAAACTGGCATGCAAATGATCTGTGAGGCTGGAGCTCTGCCTTCCAGCTCTGTGCAGGCCGGTGCTGGGAACGCAGTGGTTCATGTGATGCTGCTCAGATAAATGGATCTGCTGCAGTAGGTTTGCCTGATACATGCTGGGATATTCCCTTTCATCAGCTCCTGATCAATAGCAGCCATGCTTAACCCTTCACAATACTAGAAACCTTCAGGGTTCCTGCAGCACCACAGTTCTTTGGTTTTATCCAAAACGTTTTTACTGAACCCAATAAAATTAGTAAATCCTACCGATTTAAAAGCAAATTTCTACTGGAGAAGAACCTTAGCTGCAATCCTGAGAAGCTCAAGTTGCTCTGTGCTAGCACCTTGCTTTAGCCCAGGTTAAATGCAGCTGTTCTGACTACTCTCCTTCATAATGATGCTTGTCTGGCAACTGTGGGCTTCAGAGATGTAGGGAAACCAAGCTATATCTTCTGTGCTTTGGGAACACGGTGCCCTCTGATGATATCTCACCCCCCTCAGGGCTAGACGTCTCAGACTGCTTTGTGCTGGTGGAAGAGCAGAGCATGTCTGAGGCCTGGACTGAGTCTGGTGTCATTTTATAAATCAGGATTAGTCCTTAGATTTTTTTTTTGTAACTGCCATTACAGTGTGGCCTCTGTGTCATTCTCCAGAGGTGAATAAATTGACAGCCAGGGTTCTGTTTTCCTTAGGTTATTCATAAAAACGTTCAGACAGATGCGTGTGAACTCTGGAAATGACAGACTCTTGTTTCAGTAGTAATACTGGTCAGTGAGGATTTGCTTCTGAATTCTTAAGGTAGTATTGCTTATGATTATTTGAAATGGTTGGGGGACTAAGGCACTGCACTAGCTTATTCATTCTTGTGAGATCCTGTAGCTTAGGTATTGATACTGTTTTGTCTGTTCCCCCTAGGCTGGTGTTTTGGCAGGAGCAGTCTCATTGGGCTCAAATTTATCCGAGGGTGGAGGGATCTAAAAAGTGGGGATAAAGGAGGGAACCAGAGTCATTTTATACATATAATGTGGGGGAATAAGATCCATGGAAACCTAGGCATTACTCATTCTGCTGGTCATAGAACAAATTGAGGAGTATTTCCCTTGTTTTGAAGGAACAAAATTTGTCTTGCTAGGCTGGCAACTAAAGCATTCCTTTAGAAACTTGCCAGAATGCAAACGGTTTGTTTTGACGTTTTTATCTTGCACGTGAGCTGGCCAACATGCTGCACTTCGTTATGCCAAAAATCATCCTCTCTGAGCAGCTATTTGCTGGGGACCTAAACATTTCTAAATATGACTGAGGTTAGTCACTGTCATTCAGATTTGCTTTTTTTTTTCCAAAATGCTCAAAGCTAATTTTTGTATTTGTGCATTTGCTGTGTAAAATCCTGGACAATTAGATTTCCAGCTGGCTAAGTGAAACACATGCACTGCCACGCACCCTGAGGAATAGCAGCGTGTGCTGTGCCGGTCACCTGCCACTTTGCAGGGACAGCAGGCACGCTGCTCTGCCCCTGCAGCTGACTCTCAAACTGGTGCCAAGCATGACGCCTGCAGCTGAAGAACCCTTTTTGGCCCAAGGTAGTCAGTAAACCCAATTACAGAAACGTGTTTGTTGCAGAACATTCCATTTTAAACAGTATTTTCTATGTGGTCAGAAGAAAAAATAGGAAAAAAAATATTTCCTAGCATCTGAAATTTGACAACCCCAGTTACAATTTTCAATGGATAGTAAGTTTTCTTTGTATTTGCTCTGTTTAAACTTTTTCTGGAAGCATGGCAGGGCACCCTTACCCTGTCCTGTTGAAAAATGGGTGGCCCCAAGGCAGGTGGAGTAGTGTCAAGTCGCATGTTTGATTTTTGTCATGATTGTTTCTTAGAAACGTAGCTGCTAAGTAGCCTTAAGTTTAGATTCCACTGCAATGTTTGGTGTTCTTTAGTAGATAGGCTGGTTAAAGTGTTTCTCTTAATACATATAATACAGTATAATATCAGTACTGAGAAATCCAGAGAAAGCACTGGGCTTTTTGTTGCTGCACATCCTAAAACATGCTTATCAATTGTAACAGTCCTTCTTTTCTTCTACTTTATACCTTACACTTAAGGAGCTCAGACTTACAACGTGTGCTCTCACATGTCAATTTTGTGATCAGCTGTAGTTAGTAAAACTTCATGAAAGTTGGGCTTGGACAGAAATTGAACAGATATGATCTGGCTTTAAGCAACTTGACTGCCACAGTGTAGACTGTGTATCATCTCTGGCTACTTTCTCAGTGCAGTCTCCTTTTTGCTTCTGTTTTTTGCCTCCAAGGCCCAGAATGTCTTGTAAAGATCCCGTTAAGATGCAACCTGGGAGGAAGCACTGTTGTTATTAGTGTTACTTGGAATGGATGACTTCAAGACTTCAGTATGGCACCCTTCAACAACACTACTTTTAATCAGCTTACTTAAACTACCCCAAAGAATCCACAAACAAATCAACATCTTTCATAAATTAATTTGCTGTTGCATGATGGACTCTGGGCAACGTGCTTGTTTTTAATATTGCTGAGTTAAAATGTCTTGGCTACAGCTTTTCTTTAGCTGCAGGAAGCATTATTTTAATATTCCGATTAGGTAGAGATTAGTTGTTTGATGGAATAATTTTAAGTAGAATATGTCAAGCACTGTAGCAAGATTACAGAGGTTCAAAGCATTCACTTTGCATTTTGTTAATATCACATAATTCTTACTGGCACATATCGAGTTGAAACACCGTAATGCATTTATGTTAGCATCAATGTTACAGAATTTAGAAGAGGCATTTCAGCAAGAAAGCGTAATGTTTTTTAGATGGAGCTACAGTTCTGGAGCTACCTCAAGTTCTTTCTGGCCTATCACATACTGACATATTTTTCTGAATAATATATTGATACTGTGAACATAAAAATGGTTTGATTGTGTACTTTAGAAATGCTTCACATTAATTTTAAAATTAAATTTCATGAGTTTTAACTTACCACAAAACAATTAAACTACACATTTTATTTTTGCCTTAACAGGACAATGATGCTTTCTTTTCTGAGCAGAACCATGCATCTAGCAAGATACTCATCCAGTCTACTGGGGAGACAACTGTGTTCAGCCAGTGCAAATAAGCCAGTGTTGACTTTGTTCACCAAGGTAAAAGTAGTTTACAAAATAAAGCTAGGCAAGACTGCATATACATCAGCTTTGATATATGTGATTCCCAGATGAAGCAGCTTGGCTTTTTGTGTAGTATTTGGGCATTCTTCTTTGAAGGATATCTTTTACTCTAGGCTTTACAGCACACTCCTCTCACACAGAAGTAGTTACGAGCAACAAATGGAGATTTCAAGACTGCTGAATCTCAGTGACACTATGGTCCATTTTCTAGTGGAAAATTGTTCTCTAACTACCAATGTTTTATCCTGGAAATGGATATCAAAGATGAGTTTTCATACCTGATCTGCTCAGGACAAGCATGAGCAGTCAAACCAGGCTCTTCAAAGCACTCACATTTAATTTCAGTGCTACCTGTGAGACTGAAAATATATCAAAGCAGTACTGATAGTATATGAAGAAAAAGAAAATTCTGCTTCACTCTCTTTTTGCTTTATTGGCTTTGTAAAGCTAACAGGAATAAAATGCAGAAAAAGCTTTGTCTGTGGCATGAGCAGTTATTCTTT
The DNA here is from genome assembly GCA_011074415.1 of Stictonetta naevosa. Lineage (NCBI taxonomy): Eukaryota > Metazoa > Chordata > Aves > Anseriformes > Anatidae > Stictonetta > Stictonetta naevosa. Next base: position 42,301,286 of record CM021729.1, read on the forward strand.
AGTGTATGTGATGAGCAGGAATGGCCATCTGTGAACTGTCACCTTCCACAAATTGTTATTAAGGGCCTACATTGTCTGCAGAGGTCTTCTCCACTTTTAGTCAGGATGGCACACTGCAGTCTGTGCTGTGTTTGTATGGTTCACATAGCTGTTGAGGTCTTTGAGAAGAGAAAAGCTAAAAATGCAAAGCACTGAGAATGTTGAAATCAGTATGGAGGTATTTGTTGATGATGGATTTGATTAAAATGATTTCCTTCTCCTGCACAATGTTTGTTCATTCCATCCCTAGTCATAAATGAATGTTTAAACTATGTAATGTAGGAATAGATTAAAAAAAAAAAAAAAAAATTTTAGTAGTTGTTTCTTAATCTGTGGAATACGTTCTTTAAGATGTACTGTACTTTAAAGGTCTCTTCTCTCCCTGCCTGATTCAACATCAGTTCACTCACAGTCAGAATGCGATAAAGTAGGAAATAATGGGCTTAGCTTGGGCTAATAATTGGAAAAAAGCTCTTTTGTATCATTTTGTGTCATAAAATTTGAAACTAGTAAAACTATATGAAATCAAATTTTCTGGGAGCAGAGTTCAAGTAGTTCTCTAAACTGGCCTCTTTGGTTGAACATGTTTTCAATGTAAAATGTCTGACATTACTGGCAGATGCAAAGCAGAATTCAGACTGCTTTAAATTTAGTCAGCACTCTTAGTTAATGCTACTTAACTACATTTTTCCTTCCTTTGTATTTTTAAGAATCAGGAGGGCAGGAGAGAGTTACGGCTTCTGTGACCTCTTCAAACTGGTAGATGCTAGCACTGCCAAATGGTTTCCCCCCTCACAGACTCCGTTTATGCCAATACACATGTATTCATATAACAACTTCTCCAGGATTAAGGAAAAAAAAAAACTTTATTTTTTTTGCAAGATTACTTTAAGTCAGATCAGTTCTGCTGTCTAGCTTTACTTGCAGCTTTATGAGTACTTATGCCAGCACAAAATAAATGGTGGCAGGAAGATGGGCCTGCTTCGTTCAGCATCAGTGCCAGCTTAAAATGAGCATAAAACTTCAGTCTAAGTATGAAGCATAAATGTGAATTATCTGTAGAAATAAAACTCTGTCTTTCACCATGTGTACGTTCTAACAGATTTAGCTAACAGCCCTACACTGGTCACAGGAAGGGATTTTTACTGCTTAAGCAATAGGAGTCCCACTTGCCACTGTAACGTACCTCTCAGATGGGAGATTTTCTGAGACAGCTTCATACAGGCAGCCCTTTTACAAATTAAGATAAAGTAATGGCAGAGACCTACTTTTGGGCACTCTTGTACTGAAAATATGCTATAATATAAATGGACCTTTAAACAAATTACACTGTTCATTGAAATAGTTTACTGTCTGATTTTAAACCAGCTCGAATCTTATTAGTGCCATGTAGTGCTAAGGGTTGTCAACAGAGCAAGAGTAAAAGCATATTCTTTGCTAAGAGTCAACTTAGTTTTTTTAATGCTTTTGTGTGACTGTTAGAACGCTTTCTGCAAACCCAGGAGAACTGTGTACATCCTACTCTCACTGTAAGGAGCCTGACACTTTACAAAACAGGATCCAGGGGCATTTGTCTCCGTCATTGATACATACCTTTGAGTCTTTAGTATATCAGTCCATGCAAAAGCAACAAGAACTAGCAGGAATACAAGACTGTTGCACTTTAGAATCTTGCATAGATTTTCAGAGTATAAGGATTTGTCTGTGTATGAAAGGCAGTTTAGATCAGATGTGAATTAAAAGTGGAGTATTTAATCCAAATTAATTCACACACAAGAAATAAGTAACTATTTCAGATTAACTCTGTGTGTAAGGAAGATTTTAAGTCAAAGGCAGAGAAGGTGATACTTTCCAGCTGTGAGTGGTATTTCATGGCAGAGGGATGGAGCCACCATATTCGCCACTGTATACTTTATTATGTGAGTTATAGGCCAAATGCTGCTACTACAAATGCTGAAGCAACATGCCTTCATGTTCTTCAGATATGCATTGCTCTAACAATCATGATGCATGATCAGCAAAAGACAGCTGTATGACTGTAGTGGAAGACTAGGGAATTTCCAAAAAGGAGACATTTTATTGGAAAATCTGACCCCGTCACAGGTCGGTGCTGTTTTCCAGTTCACCTTGGTGGAGGTTCACTATCCTCCCAGCTGTGCAGGTTGGAAGCAATTGTGCTTAATTCCTATGAGGCAAATTCAGCCATGTTATTTTAACTCACCTTTTTTTTCTTTTTTTTTCTTCTGTTTGAACTGCCCCCAGTGACTTGATCTGAAGCAGATTAGGAGTTAGTCATGTTGACTCCCTCATTCTGCTTCTGACAAGAGCAGTACCAGCAGTTGTTTCCAGCTGGAGGTCGAAACACTTTCAATACCCATTGCTGCTGAAGTATACCGGAGGGGATACGACACCTAAACTGTGCCCTTTGCTTTTAGAATACCAATTGAAAACTGTTAATTTATACCATGAGAAAAATAACAGCGAATGTATAAATTCTGCGGGTGAAGCAAGAGTTGTTTTTCATTTCATCCATCCTGCACCGGTAAAGGTTTAGAAGCAGTAAGACATAGGAGAAAAATGGGAGAGGGAACCCACATTTACAGTAATGACCACTCCTGTCTGTTATGTCACTTGATGCTATAAATGTGTGTTTTACTGCATACTTTAAGATAGTCTGAATGTTTTCCTTTAGAAACCTTGCCCTCTATGTGATGAAGCAAAAGAAGTGCTCGAGCCATATAACAGAAGGGTAATGTATTGTAATACTGTACGGTTAATATAGAGAAAGAATAGCTAACCAGGATTCTTTCTTTGTGAAAGAAAATTGCTTGGATTTATTTGCATCCAGCATTCTTTCCTGGGTGACCTCTTCAAGACAATTTCAGCACTGATTTCCATAAAACTTATCCAAAAACATTTTGCAACAATGCTTCTCTAATATCTATTGGCAAACTAAGCCAACATACACTTAATTGCAAAAGTTTTTAGAACCACTGTGTTTATAAATACTATTTCTCTTGCTGATAGAGGAGTTTGCAACTCTTATGAAGCAAATAATGATATCATTTGGGAAGGATGCTGGTATTGATGCAGGGCTTCAAATATTTGAACTATATTTGGTACAGTTTTTGCTGTTCTTCAACCAAGTTTTGATGTCTTTCTTGAAAGAAGAAATTGTTAGCAGCAACATTAAAGAGGTGTTGCACTCTGCAGCTTAACATGAAGCCATTGTGTTTCCAGCTGTATATTTGTTGTAGCTGATGCTCAAAGGAGAGTGGTTCTCCACAGGGATTCAAAAATACCTTGCTGGACTAAAGCAAGAGTCCTTTGCAGATACCCATCCAAAGACTGTGGCTGCCTATTTTTTGTACCCACAAAATGGGCAATTGTCTGAAACTTGGAAAAATAAATTGAAAAGCGCAGCGAAAACATTGCATTTCTGAGAAAGAATCTTGATCAAAAGACAATCAGGTATTGTTTTTCAGTGTTTAGTATGTACTAACATATTTCTTTTCTGTCACAGTTTATTTTGCAGGAGGTGGATATTACCCTTCCAGAGAACTCTGCATGGTATGATAAGTACAAATATGACATACCTGTTTTCCATTTAAATGGAAAGTTCCTAATGAAGCATCGAGTAGACATTCAAAAGTTTGAGGACCAGCTTTCAAAGCTGGAATTGCATGGTGGAAACCATTGAAGAAAATGAAGCTGTTCTCATGTGATTCTGAAAGGATTGTGCAAAATAAATGGCATGACAAGAACAGTGTTAATTATCTGGCCTTACTTTTATTAGAACTTATGGTACCCCTGTCCTAAAAAAAACCTGAGTGACTTAAAATTGTATTTTGTATTAGTCAACCATACACGTAGCCCCACTAGCAGCCTTTACTGTGCCTACTGCATCTACTCTTATCCTGGACTGGCTTTTAATTGACAAAATAAAAGTTGCTCCCTAGCTGCAGATAAAATGAAATATGCATTGAGATTGTTAGTACGTGCAAGTTGCAAGTCTTTAAGAGGCATGAAGAAATTGAGGAGTGTATCCTAAATGCTGATTTTGAAATGGGAAAGAGGGCTGTAAATGTACTGTAAATGAAAAGGACACTTGATTAAGGACAGCACTCTCAGTGAAAGTCATACCTCTAGAACAATCAGCACAATTTGATATAGCTGTTACTCATATGTGAACACCAAATGGTTTATTTTTCTTCTCGTGGGGTGAACGTGTTGCACTTAAGTCTATCGTATCTACTACCGCAAGCTTTTGGCTTAGTATTTGAATTACTACCAGTCACTTCTGAGAAAGGAATAAGAAAAATAAAGTGTAATAGAGACAAAAGAAGCAAATCTGTAATGGAAACATCATTTGTTAACTCCAAACTAATGTCTACTAGTGCCACTGATTTCAGACTATAAAATGGAAGCAAAAAACCCAAAGAGTTTCTTCAAAATTTTCCTAGCCTAAGACAATGGGAATTCTCCCTTACGTTCCAATTACGTTCTAAAACAAAAGCCATGCTAATACACTGTCTTCCGCTCTGCTTAGGGATGCTTGTGGCATAATTCTCCATCATTACAAACCCAGTGAGCAGAGAAAACTTGTTTCTCTAATTGTGTTATGGGAACAGTGTCTGGGCCTCTGGGCTAGAGTTCTGTGGTAATTCAGTCCAGTCTTTATGTTTTCTGACAGAAAGGAATCACATTTAGTTTCACTCTGCAACACAACTGCAAATCCATTTATCATTTGGCAACAACATACTTTTATGGAGGGGTGCTACATTTCTGTTAGTGCATTGATGGTGATGAAAATCTGTTAAGTGGACAGACAGAATGCCTAAGTCAAATTTCAGGAACAGGAGAAAGGCAAATTAAGAAGTGAACTGTTCTAAGCTGAATTGTCTGTAATATACACTGAAGAAACGTCTACTTAAGCTTTACTTAATAGAACCTCCTAAACAGAAGCTAATCCATACCTGCTGTGTTTCTATTCCTTCTGTCATTGTAATATTCAATCTTCTCTACTTATTAAGAATTTAAACAATTTTAACAGATGTGGTCTTCACGGGGAGAAAAATCCAGACACAAAACCTAGTCAGGACAGCAAATTGAAATTCATTCACTAGCATTCAGTACAGACTTAAGCTTTTGGGGTATGGTTCAATAAGAAACCAGCTAATCTTCTATTGTGAAAGTACGCAGTCCTGTTATGGTCCTATCCTGCAGTGTCTACAGCATTTGACAGATTGTTTGCTACCCAATGATGATGAATTTTGCAAGATGAAATTTTGCAGGGGTGTGAGAAATTAAAACTTTCTTCCATCTTGAATCTGCTCTGCACAGGGCCTGAAAATATCTGAGTGTTGCCAGAACAGAGAGCTATGCCCTTCATAGAGCTTTAGTAAATTCAGGAACATCATCGAACTACACTGTTTTTGTTTCAGAGGACTTTAGAAAACTTCATTTTGTAGTACTTCCTTCTCCTGAAGAAGACTGTGGAAAGAGAAAAGCATCAATCCAGAGGTGGAATTACTAGATTTGCAAGAACTCAAGAGCCAGCTTAGAAGTTTAGGCATCTCATTAAACCTGTCTCAACTTTTTATCAGCAACTGTGATTAACTGATTGGTCCAAATCAGAAATTATAGCCAACTGTTCCTTCTAAAGAAAAACAGTCTTCCTGACTTGAAGTAACCATTTTATACTTTCTGTAACTTTACCTCTAGATCCTTCTCTTTTACCCTGGTGTCATCATTTACATTACAGATGAATAGTAAGTTGTGTAGATTTAATAAACAAGCTGAAAATTCTCAGGAGTAAGTGACTGAATTCCAGTAACACAACAAAGTATTAAATGTAATGCTTTCACCAACAGGAGGGAAAAAAAAGTATACTTTATTCAGCATATAATGCTGCAGTTAAATTTGTAAGTTTACCACAAGTTACTGTTAAATAATGTGCGTGAATTTTCTCTGTATCAGCAAGCAAGTGCCATTTTCTTTCTTTCTATAATCTGAGATGGTTTCAGAGGGCCCTGGTTCTTCCTTGCTGAGATTTTGTAATAAAATGACCGGCATATAGTGCTTTTCAGGCAAACATCAAGCACTTTTCTAAAATACACCACTATTATCTCAAAGATAAAGAGAACAGAGGTCATGTGGACTTGTCCCATTTCCTAATATACATCACTGACAGTGGCTGGAATAGCCATCGTAGAGCAATTTTCCTTTATTTATAATGTGGTCTGCTTTGGAAAAAAAAAATAAAGGAGGTCAAAAGCAAACTTCTTAATCATATAGTAGATGATGAATCTTTTTGTTCCTTATTCATTTGGACTGTGGAGGTTTTCTTCTGTAGTCATTGTCAAATATTTTTTTTTCCTCTTTATTTTGTAACATGAATGATAACAGGATTTCTGTAATAGCTTTTGTCCATGTGTAGACTCTATCAGTGAGATGGAAGTTTTCTATTTTGGCTGTAGGTGCTAGCTGTGTATAATGTAGAGACAAGGGGTGACTGCCTCTTCCAGCTCTTCTTTCTGTTTAAAATCAAACACAACCATGTATTGTGTGTGCCTCATCAATTTTCTTTTTCAATACAAGTCTGTGAGAAAAGCCATTGTAGACCTATGTGCAAGCAACAGGCCCAGACATCTGGGTGGATGTTCTGTGGTGTGGAAGGATCGCTTCTAACCATGGGTCTTAAAATCTCATCATAGCCTTCCAATGCCAAAACATGGAATATGATTCCCAGACCTTCCAGCAGTATCTGAGAAGACACTGCTATTCTGCTGTTTCAAGGGAGTGGCATCGCTCTTCTCATCAGTTTGGGCACAAAGACAGGAACTGGGAACGTATGAATATGAAGCACTGGTAGCATGCCTCAGACAAGGAGCTGAGCTATAATCATTGCCAGGTAAAAGCCCTGAAGGACAAGTTGATGAGCAAGAGGCTGGTAGTAAGTCTTAGACCACAGGTTCTACTGCAGGATTCTCATTGCAAATTTAAGTTGTGTCAAGGTTGCAGATGTTACTCCCTCTATTACCTTCACTATTTTCCCTGAGTGGGAGAACCTCGGTAGGACCAGAGTTTTGCCTCAAATAGTTAACTATTTCCCACTTCCTTTGGCATGTAAGGAGACTGAGTAAGTGCTTGTGTGACTTAGCGTGACTAGTGGGTCTGTCACTTTCATCTTCCAAAAACAAAAAGGTACAAATCATATGTAAACTTGTTTTCCTCTGTTTCATATATAATAAAAGCAGTAGGCTCCCAGCACATGCATCTCTCTTAGTCAAATGTGTTAAAATGTAACTTCAAAATGAGAAGACATATGCCCCTGCTGAATATGTGTTTATGGAGGCATATGCAACTTTGTGAAAACTAGCAATTTACTCTTTTGACAGTGAACATTGGCAGGAATGCAAAGCTCCATAATGTACTAGCCCTGCAATGTAAAAAGAAATGAACTTAACTTCCTATTTCTGGCCAATAGAAAAGCACATACACAATGTCCCATCTTCCTCCAGTAACTATAAATAGCAAATACCCACCAGGCTCATTTGTTTTATGTTCTACTGACTCTTTGTGTCTTCAAATTACACACGGCCCATAGAAGGGATTGTCTCATTTCTCTAAGTGAAGCAGTTCTAGGACAGTGTCCTCCCATATACGTGATACACAATCCCAAATTTCCCTCCTGACTGCTCAAAGAAAACTTTCAAAGAAGTATCATTCTAGTCTATATTGTGTTTCTCACACTGCTATTAGCATCTAACTCCCAAGTCATTAAGTTCTATGTATGCAAGACTGAAATCTAGTCATGGCAATCTGTATTAATTGCAAGTGCAGCAATGTGCAGAAGCAAAGAGGCACATGTGCAAGTGTTAGGAAGATAGTGTTAGCTCCTATTTTCGTTCATTGAGAGCATAAGTTTCCTGTGAGTTTTGCCCTATACTGTATCATCTGCTTTTATATCATCCTGCTGGCAAGAAGATTCTGTCCTATTCTTGAGAAGTTACTGGACCTTGAATATCCAAACCTGAGTTGCACCTGGGCAAGACTGGAGCTGTGAGATGCACCTGAACAAGAAAGTTTCAGCAATTAGGGAACAGAACTCCAGCTAGGTACTGACTTGTGCCTCCTTGGCAAAAAGTATGGTAAGAAAAGCAAAACTGTACTCTGATCCCCACCTCTCGTAGCATTTCAAATGCCCCCCCAGTGGGGGAAAATCATTCTGACCTCTACACTGACCATAAAATTTGACATCTCTCATCCAGAAGCATATCACAGCAAATATGCCATGGAGCTGTACTTCTGTGGTGGAAGAAGGTTTATGGGACAGAGGACACCAACCTGCTGGTAACCAGCTTCATTAATTAATACTGTTTTTCACAAATCAGCCTGTTTAGTTGGAAACAAGTGCTTGAAGGGAATCACTGTAAAATTCAGAGGCTTAAAAATGTGAGCAGGGACCACATTTGTACATATAGATTTAATGGATCTGTAGAGTTAAGCTTCTACCCCAGGAGGCAAGGCATCCATTTCAACAGTGGCTCTGCTGTGACTCATCACATCTGTCTGCAAGACTGGGTACTCAGTGATTTTATTCATGTTCACACTCCAGTGAACATCTACATTTCTGCTTCATTTAATTCACCTGCGTTCCACCAAGCCTGAATGACTCCAAAACCACTGTCAGGTCCTATCCTTTATTTCAATACACAAATAGCACCTGTATGCAGCTTACAATTCCACGTGGAAGAACACCTGTGTCATTGGAGGGGAACACACAGCTGGGTGCAAAGATAGCTGGTTTTTGTTTGTCTGTTTGTTTGTTTGTTAAGGGTTTTTGTTTGTTTTTTCCCCCATTGAGTGAAAGGCAAATTAATGCAATCAGGCTTCTAGAAAAATTTAAATATATCCTGGTGTTTTAATGCACAATTGTATGCAACTCAGAAAGCCAACCATATCCTGGGCTGTAGCAAAAGCAGAGTGGCTAGCAGGGTGAGGGACATGATTCTCTCCCTCTGCTCTGCTCTCATAAGACCCCACCTGAGAGAGTACTGCATTCAGCTCTGGGGCCCCCAGCACAGAAGGAACATGGACGTATTAGAAGTCCAAAGGAGGGCCATGAGGATGATCAGAGGGCTGGAGCACCTCTCCTGTGAAGACAGGCTGAGTGAGCTGGGGTTCAGCCTGGAGGAAAAAAGGCTCTGGGGAGACCTTATAGAGGGCTTCCAGTACCTAAAGGAGGTGACAAGAAAGCTGGGGAAGAACTCTTTGTCAGGGGTTGTAGGGATATGACAAGTGTAATGATTTTAAACTTAAAAAAGGTAGATTTAGATAAGATATTTGGAGAAATTCTTTATTCTGAGGGTGGTGAGGCACTGGCACAGGTCATCCAGAGATGCTGTGGATGCCCCATCCCTGGAAGTGTTCAAGGCCAGGCTGGATGGGGCTTTGGGCAACCTGGTCTGGTTGGAGGTGTCCCTGCCCATAATTGGTAATGGCTTAGTCTGTTGCTGTCCCTTAGGCTGATGAAGTGACCGACCTGCAAGTTGTCCTTCTGTGTTGAAGGTACCTGGGGTGTGCAATGCCTGCATTGAAACTTTCAGGTGGTGGACTGTGTGCATGCAGTAGTTACAGGCTTACTCAGGTAATAACCTTGGTTTGGAACATCAGGATGAGCAAGCTGACAGATTTCTAAGCCTAGGAGGAACTTCTGTCTTCTGCCTTGATCTTCTTCTTAATACAGGCCACTGGATTTCATGAGTAAATTCTGTACCAAGCCGGTAATTTCTGTGTCATCTTCACTCACCATTAAGGACAGACTCCATCCAAAGCAGGTGTTCAAGTGTTTTCTGAACTGCCTAGCAGATCACAGGCTTAAGCTCCAAATGGCTGTGTAATATCTACTGTTTAAATTATCTGTAATTAGAATGAGAGCTATTTTGGGCCATCCAGATTTTGCATATACCCCTTACCAAAATATATTAGGGTAATTACAATTCTTGTGACACAGGTACCAGCAAAGCCTCCTTCTCCTCTTACCATGAAGACAAAACATTGTCTGTTAATGATGTAGATGGGCTTCCTTGAAGCAACTTTGGATTTTGCTGTTGGAAAGTTCTTTGCTCTCTCTGAGCAGTGGTGCACGAAGGATATCCTGGCTTCTTCTTGTTTCTTCTGCTTTCCTGAATTTGCCTGCTGTGGGTCACCTGCCTTGACCTGCCACTGCTTTCAGCAGCAATCAGAGAAGATACTTCGGGTCTGGCATCTGGCTCTCCTCAGCCCCACACAGGGCTGGAAAAGTGGTACCTGGTGGAGTGCTGGTGGCCACTGGGACTTCCCCTGTGATGCAGCTTTTTGGATGGTTCTGCTTTTCCCTCTTGGATGAACCTTGCCATAGAGCATGCATCAAAGTAGCCATGCTGTGTGGGCAGATAATTTAGACTTTGGGAGCATTTCAACATGGCATAGGGCAGTGAGCATTGTGGTATGAAAGAGAGCTCCTTCAAGGATAGCACAGCTAACTGATGCAGGTATGGTAGCATATTCTGTGTTGTAGCTGCAAATTTACTTGGAAAATTCCTCCTTCCACCGCTGGTTAGGGGTAGATAGTGAGATGCCCTGCCCAAGATGACTCTGACATCATTTGGATGGCTGGGTGGTAGAGAGAAACACTTTTTGTTGCATCCTCTTTTGGCACTGCTGGAGTTGGATTAGCTTCAACTGTCTCATATGCAGGTGAAGATTAAGGAGGTAACAGGAGCTATATAACAAGGACCTCTAGCAGAGCCATGCCAAAACTACTACAGCTAGTGTTACGCTGTCCTAAGTAGGGGGCAGCCCCCTGCCTGTGTGACGGACAAAAGGAGAAAACATGGAAAATAAGGAGGAAGTCAGGGAGGCAATTTTCAAGCTTGCTCAGTTGCTCTTCCCCCCAGCGGGGGACCAGTGTGGCATGTAAATGACATAGGACCTCACGGAGAGAAAAAGCCCATCCTGCTTTGCTGAACCTCTGGCTGCAGCACTGGGTACAGATGGGCAAGCTCAGGTACTGGCCGTGCTTTTATCATGGTGACATGAATCTTCACAAATGCTTATTTATCTTCTGTATTTAGGTGCCTATGTGTACTCCTGATGCCAAAGCCAACTCTCATAACACTAGTTGTAATGTGTACTACATGACACTGTAAGGTAGAGCTGCACTGAAGAGCATCAGAAGGAAAAGTAGGAAAGAGGAAACACTGGGATGATACTACTAAAACATGTTTTTTTTCTAAAAATAAAATGGATACACTTGCTGCCCTCTCTCTTAAAACACCTTTCTGAATTTGTATAGAGTATTACTTCTTGCATCTCTGCAGTAGAAACAAACTCTTTCAGAGGTGTGTATAATACTGGAACTTCATCTACATTTGAAAACACAGCTAGCAGCTGCATAGCTTACTCTTTGCCATTAGCTTTTCCCCAGGTCCCTTGATGCAAGTCTTAAAGAGGTTGTTTTTGCCAACCTTTTGAACAGATTTATCCTCAGACCATTATTGATTGAATGATATATTACCCTAAAGATGATTCCAGCTAACCAGAGCAAGCCCAGAAGAGCCATTGCGGGCATCTTTTGTTTAAAATAGAACATAGATTATATGCTGAGGAAAAGTGTGTGAGAACATTAGAAAGGTAGGCACAACAGATTTCCTCTGCAGAGGGGCTGTCTTCCTTTCCTTCTGAAAGCTGGCAGGAAGAAATACGGCTGCTGCTTACAGTCACTGTTTTAGGGGGAGGAAGAATATTAATGACACTGTGCAGGAAGGCTTGTCACAAAATCGAAGTGCTGAAAATCACCAAAGTGGCAATACAAAGTAGAACACTTATCAAGGAATTCAAGCTTCACCTGTATGTCATCCTCGCTGTGTCAGTCCACTGAGTACAGCAGTTATTCCTCCCTTCCCTTATTATGATAAAGCCCTTCCCACCATGCAGAGTCTTGAATCTATCTTTCTTTGCATTACTGAACCTGTTTTTGCATAAATGTAAAATAACAGGAAGGAACAAGACAAGACAACAAGACCAAGTGCCGGGTCCTGCACCTGGGGCGCAATAACCCCAAGCAGAGCTACAGGCTGGGAGATGAGTGGTTGGAGAGCTGCCTGGCAGAGAAGGACCTGGGAGTGATGGTGGACAGACGGCTGAATATGAGCCAGCAGTGTGCCCAGGTGGCCAAGAAGGCCAACAGCATCCTGGCTTGTATCAGAAACAGTGTGACCAGCAGGGCTAGGGAAGTGATTGTCCCCCTGTACTCGGCTCTGGTGAGGCCTCACCTCGAGTACTGTGTTCAGTTTTGGGCCCCTCGCTACAAGAAGGACATGGAGGTGCTTGAGCGGGTCCAGAGAAGGGCGACGAAGCTGGTGAGGGGCCTGGAGAACAAGTCCTACGAGGAGCGGCTGAGGGAGCTGGGATTGTTCAGCCTGGAGAAGAGGAGGCTCAGGGGCGACCTTATCGCTCTCTACGGATACCTCAAAGGAGGCTGTAGTGAGGTGGGGGTTGGTCTGTTCTCCCACGTGCCTGGTGACAGGACGAGGGGGAATGGGCTTAAGTTGTGCCAGGGGATTTTTAGGTTAGATGTTAGGAAGAACTTCTTTACTGAAAGGGTTGTCAGGCACTGGAACAGGCTGCCCAGGGAGGTGGTGGAGTCACCATCCCTGGAAGTCTTTAAAAGACGTCTAGATGTAGAGCTTAGGGATATGGTTTAGTGGGGACTGTTAGGGTTAGGTCAGAGGTTGCACTCGATGATCTTGAGGTCTCTTCCAACCTATAAATTCTGTGATTCTGTGATTCTGTGAAAAAGAGCTGGTGACTCTCACTTTGCTCTCAGTTAAGCTTCATGCAAGGCACTATAGACCAGAATTAAATATTAATTCCAATTATATTTTCTGTCTTGAAGATATTGATGATACTTTCAATTCCAGGTTGAGGCCTCTTCAGTTTTTTTTGTTTGGTTGGTTGGTTTTGTTTGTTTGTTTGTTTGTTTTTTAACTGCAGCAGCAGAGCTCTTAAACACATCTATTTTTTAAGCCTACCAGCAGTCTCTTTGACTTAATTCAGCTGAATATCCCAGGATGGCTGTGTGCAATCATTTAGAATAAAACTCTCACTGGTCTGGTGAGAGTCTAAGTTGCTGGGGTTTTGTTGGGTTTTGGGGGGAGGAGGTGGGAAGGAGAGAGGGAAGAGCAGTTTCTTCCTGAAGACTAGCATGTCTCTGCATAACTCTCCTGTGTAAACTCTCCAAAAAAGACTTCTTGTTTTATTAAAAATTCAGTTATCTTGACACTTGTTTCCATCCTGAAGTTAAGGTCTTTGGTACAAAGAAAATCCATCCATCCATCCATCCATCCATCCATCCATCCATCCAGAAAAACAAATCCATCTCAGCCCAACACGCTCTTAGAGCACCCTTGCTCTCCTCTCACGAGTGGGATGCAGGGGGTTCAGAGCTTAGGTGCTCACAGATTATTGGCCCCCAGAAACTAAATGCTTAGATTCAGTTTAAAAAGACCCAAGCCTCATTCATTTTTTTCCCAATACAAGGATGTGTCAAAAATATGTGGGATCCTGTGGGAGAACGTCATTTTAAAAACTGTTTTTGACATGAAAATCATTTGTTCAAAATAGTTTTACCAGGCCTTGCTTTCCCATTGAAAAAAATCTCAAGAACAGCATTTTAAAGTGGAATCTAAGATGGTAACACCCACACAATGCTGAATTGTAAGAAAACCACATGTTAAGTCTGTCTCAGGTATGTCTCTTTCTGACCTGGAATGTGTCTGTGCCCCCAGTGTTGCTACCTTAGCATCCTTACACACTTCCCTGTCTTCACCCTTTTTTCTGCCTGGATGTTGTGCACTTCTATTTTTCCATGTGGCCAGTATTTGCCTTCCTCTTTTTGTTCCGTTGCCAAAACATAGATGGCAGAGCTGATATCTTTGCTGATATCATGGTTCTGATTTTGTGTTTTGCTCTCTCTGCTCATTGTCTGCACTCTATAACCAATTTGGGACAAGGACTTCAGTATTTCCTCTGTGTTTGTGCAGTGCTTGGTGTGGTAGAGCTTCAAACTTAGCCAACTGCATGTGCTACTGTAATAAGTGTGGTTGTAGCTCTGTGTCAGGGAGATTTAATAAAATGGATATAAACTTCCACATGTTCTCTATTTTTTCCCCTCATTTGCTGCTTGTTTTGAATTGTGTCCCCTTCTCAGCTTTATATAAAAACAAAATAAAGAAAAACTTTTATTTTACCATTTTACCTCTAACCAAAACATCATTTTCACATCCCAGACCTTTAAAGCAAAACCTGTGGAAAGCCAGTGATATGCATGTACAGATGCAGCTCTGAATTATAGAAGAGTTTTGCAGTTGTCATTGCAACCATCAGATTGTTGGGAGAGGGTTCCCCTACGCCTTGGCAGAGGCTGCAGTGCCTTGGCAGCAAGGCAGGACAAAACCTTGACCGAGACTAGTGTGTTTTTCTGTGCCCTGCCTCAGTGCAAATAATTTTGTCTGTTTTATTTATTTATTTATTTGTTTGTTTATTTATTATTTTTTATTTTTTTTCCCCTCAGGTTATTTCATCGTGGTGTTGGTGTGCTGCAGTCAGACAGGTTCTTACAATATAAATTTTAAACCAGCCACAACTGTGTAAATGATACTTGATACAAAGGTGTTGCAACAGGTTTCCACCTAATAGCAACACATTTGTTACATTTTGTTCTGGGAAGTACTGCTTGCTAAAATGTCTGTTTCCTGAACAACCTTCATGTTGTCACTCACTTTTGTTTCCTTATACTGCAGGTCATCCTTCACAGTATCAGACCAATTCCTGCTGGTGAAACACAGAGCTTGACACTGCATCACGACATCCCAAATTAAACAGGAAGGATGAGGGAGCTACTTAGAAAATACATTATAGCCAAACGTTTTGTATGGGCTGACAAAGAAAGCAAGGCATACTTGAAAAAAAAAAGTGACGGCAAAAGTGTCTACAGTTTGTTAGATCTTATATTCAGTATTTCCATACATGGATGTTATGAATAAACCTGGTCCTGATAGTTGCCATGTGGTAATGTATATGAGTACTGGTAAGTCTTTTGACTCATTTGCAATATTTTGCATTTTTTTCGTAAAATCATATTCAGGCCTGAACACTGAAGCTATCACTGTAACAAGGTATCTGTAATAATTTTAATAATATCTCCATTCATTTTAACAAGGTAAAACTCTTTTTGTTTTTATTTTGAGAATGGAAATTATTCCTTTGGAAACATTGTTCTTCCAGGCACACAAATTTAGTTTTTTACCTGTTTGTTCCATGATAACTACCAGACTGAGTCCGGTTTTTGAGCCTGAGAATAGCCACACATTTTTTCTACATCTTGACGAGTATTTTCACTTCTCCCCAGGTTCTTGAGTGTGTTGCCAAAAATGACTGTATGTCATTTTAGTAGTTTAGGTAACATCCTCTTCTTCATTGAAATCATAATTCTAGGAACAATGAACATGAGAGGAAAACTTATAGTTGATTATCTTAACTTATAGTTGATTATCTTAACTACACATACTTTGTGTTCTGCATAAGGAAAACTTACAGCTTTTCATGATTTATGTTATATCCAACTATCATATCAGAAACAGCTTAACCAAGGGTATTAGAACTTGGTTTAATTTGTATAGGCGTCATTAGATATATGTTATGTAAACAGCTTTGAAATGTGTTTTCCTATTGAGAAAAGACAGATAGTGGAGCACAGCTAAGAAAAAAAATAAAATCTGAAGATGACTACAGCCTCCATGCACGTCTGCATTTTCCTATCTGCTAAGTTGTCAATGTAAAGTTTAATGGGAAATCGTTTTCACTCCACAGTCTGTGTGGGTGGGAAGCAGCATGGGATTATAGAAAATGTGTAGCAGAGGCAGTTGCAATTTGAAAGACTCCATAATGGTTACACATACATATGTGAAATGCTTCTGAGTATCAGTGACTCCCTGCTAAATCCAGAGCTGGGCATGTGTTTTCCTGTGTGTGAGCTGTGTGCTTTGAAAGCTCTTCTATGATTCACCAGAGCAGCTGCTTTATGGCTGAAGTCGCCATAGGATTTTTGAAATACAGTTAAATAGGTAAACTGCAAGCTGCTTCCATCTGTTTTGAAGATTTCAGAGCATGGAGTTTTGGGAATGCATTTGTTCACGGATAGCAATGACTTGCAGAGCATGGTATTGTTGTTCATTCATAGTAAAGTAGCCTTTTTTTCAACTGTCTTAAGGTCTGAGGATGAAAGCTAACAACAAACCAAAATTTTGAGTAAGCTTTGGCAGATAAGTAATCCATCTAATTTAATGAGTCTACAGAAAGGTAACTTATATTTACCCAGGTATTTAAAACAAGGGGATGGAGATTTCTAAACTACAGTTGTCAAATATCTCTGATAAAAAGTATTATCATTTAATGGAGTCTTTTAATCTCAGTGATTAATTAAAATTAGTTTTTAATCTTTTCATATTGTTTTTCAGGACTGTGTCTAGTCCTTTTCTTTGTAATTATATCCCTTTGGATTGAATTTTGTTGTCTATATTTCCATTGTTTGTGTGAGGAAGTTTGCTTTTGTGCAGCCTTGGCTAATGTAAACCCAAGCAGCAATTTTAGTACAGTTTTGAACATTGTGCCCATAATGCTTTTTAATCAAAACCACATGAAAATTGCAATTCCGCTATCTCTGTGAGGATAATATTAGCAGAGTTTCATCTTCTTCACACTGTGCTTACTTGAGACTGAGCTTTGTGTTAAAAGCTCTTGTGGAGGCATTCTATAAAATTGAATGGAGATTAAAGCTAATTGGTTTCTATATAAATCATGTAAGAAGTTTGAATAATAAGTTGAAGAAAATGTCTTTTTGGTAAGGTTGTGGGTTTTTTTTTCTGCTGTTGAAAAACTTTGTCACAGAAGAGGTGTTTTCTCCTCATAAGACTTAAAGCCAAAGATCAGGCATTATGTGTTTAAAAAGAAAGCTCTGAAAACAGTGGAAATAAAAAGTGATGCAATTATTAAGAATTATTTATATCTGCAAAGTTTCATTAATTCAGAAGCAACATTCAAGAGCACTTCAATTATCTCAGATGAAGATTTTGTGGACATTAGTCATAGTATGTTTCTGGCCAAGAAGTAGAGATGTAAAATACAGTTTTCAAATTTCAGATCTGAGCTTTAAGCTTTGAAAATCCCATGGTAAAATCGAACAAGGAGGTTACTCAGTAGTGTAACATGAGACAGGAAATGTCACAGCTCTTATAAGCCAAACCAGTACATTTTGCCACTCTGTGCTATTGTCCGTTGTGCATATCTGAGAGGCTGCAGGAGCTAAGTTTCTCAGTTTAACAGCTTTAGGAAGAACTTCTATTTTGTCATTCCCCATTGCCTACAGGCTACTGGCTACTCAGTTCAATATTGAGAAAAAGTGTCTAGAGTTGTTCACTGCTGACCAACTCCCTGCTGCAGCAATTTTGGGTATATGCATTAAGCATAGGTATGAAAAACAATACTGTAAAAAAATACCTTATTAAAAATATATCCCTGAATGAAGGAATGGCAGGCCTAAGAAAAAGCAGAGGACTTCATCACTCAAAATTTTAGTTTCTGCTCTGGTGTTGGGTAAGTCCTTTCATCTCTGCCTCTGCTTACTTGTGAAATAGCTGAGCCTTAGTATTCCTATCTGAGAACACATTCAGGAAGGATTAGTTAATGCATAGAAGTCAACACATTATTGAAATGCACAGCATTGCCTGACATAATTCTCTGCCCCTGTTTAAATTTAATCTATCGATTAATATTGATTAAATAAGTATGGAATATGCTATCAAGAGAAAAAATACTTGCATGTTTTATGTAAATCCCAGGTTGCTTGGCATACTGTTTTACTTAGCTGTTAGTCTTTTATTGCCCATTCCAAATACATAGTTCATGTATTTAATTTGAACATGTTAGCTACAAATAATTTGTCAGTGTCTTATTGGCTCAGTGTTTAATCAGAGAATCCCATGACTATTCAGCCTTAAGATGCATGAATCTCTTGAATAAAAAGCTTGCTAGAAAATACTTTCAGTATGGAATTTCCATAATGCATTGCAAATTGACCTGTGAGCCAGAAGAAAAAGAGGCAAAAGTCACATTTTTACAAATTCATGTAATCCTCAAGCCTGTATAGGTAGGGACAAAAATTAAATGCAAACAAACAAACAAAAAAACAACCAACCGAACAAACAAACAAAAGTCAGTTTATATTTGAAAACTTTATTTCTTAAAAAAATATAAAGAAAATAAATGAGCTTAATATTAGCTTTAGCAACATCTTAGAGCAGAACAGAAAGCTTTTCTGCATCCAATCTGCTTAAGAGCTACTATATTTGCTGGTGCCAGACTGAATCGTAGCTTTGGGTACTGACAAAAACCATCCCCTCATGCTAGATTAAGTGGTTGAATACATGCCCAAAAAGCCTGGGGTTATTTGGATGAGTAGATAGAGTCATGCAGCGATGATTGAATTTGAATCTGTTATGAGAGCAAGTATTCATTCACTCACAGAAAGTCCAGAACAGAAATAACCTAAGCTTATAAATACAGGGTACACTGCACAGATGGTTGCTGCAACAATTTGCAGAAACTTCTAGGCTCACATTTTCAGGGGCAGTTCTATTGATTAAACTCTTCTAACTCTAGACAACACGATTCAAATTAGTCTCTCACGGCCTTCTGAAAGAAACATTCAGGGGACTTTTCAGGGAAGCTTCCCAGGGAAAATGACCCTTCAGTTAATCCATAATCTTTGTCAAGTCTATAGGTGTGACCTGGAATTCCCTCCCTCCCCAAGCAATATAATTGTTTTAGGACTGTTAAATGGTTTTGGTGGTCACCGTACAGCAGTGGGATTTTGCTATGCATTTGCATTAATCTGGCATTACCTGTATTTGTATTAATCTGGAACTACCTTCCTTCACAGCAGCCTATATGAGGCTTCCTTATGCATGTGTTTTGGGACTGTGGCTGAAACAGTGTTGATAGCACACCACTGCCTGGCTATTGCCGAACAGTGCCTGAACAGTCTTGAGGCTTTCTCTCTCTCTTTTTTTTTTTTTTTCTTTCCCCATTCTGCCCCCTCAGTGGGGAGGCTGTTGGGGGATGGCTGACCTGAGCTGCCCAGAGGGTTTTTCCATGGCATGTACCATGACATGGCAGCCTTGGGTCTGTCACCCAGGAAGACGTCACTCTCTCTGATTGCATTTTTTTTTCCTAAAAGGAGAGAAGGTGGTGTGGGTAATCATTTAGTCTGGGTAAGGTAGAAGGCTCACCGTTCTTCCTTTGAGTGCAGAGATGTAAGTCATTAGCTGGGGGGATAGGAAGTGCATTGGGTTTCTTCAAGCCCTGTGCTGCGATCCAATGCAGCCTTGGATCTTGCCAGCCTCAGCATCATCTGGGTGTGAAACAAACTTTGTTTTCCTTTAGTCAAAGTGCTGCCAGAAAACACAAGTTACTTCTGTCCTGTTTCTGTTCTGTTAAGTGAAGTAAATGGATGACAAATAATGTGTTAATTTGAATGGCATCCTACATAGTGTAGGTATGTGTTTCCTAATGACGTATAACTAAGTTAACCCTTTGGCATGTACTGCAGTTGCACTTATTATTTACAAAGGATGCAGCAATCTGGAGTAACTGTGGCTATCTAACCAATTCATGTTTTGATTCCCGTATAACAAACACCAGAGCCTTAACTCATGTACTTAATAAGAAGTTGCAATGAAAGAGTGACTAATATGGTCTGTCTTACTGAGAAATCTATCCAACCAAGGAGATTCCCAACTGACATCTCTTTAATCTGCATCAATGGCTTCATTTTTTTCCCACTTTTTCAGTGGGAAGTTTGACTGTCTTCTGGCCAGTTCTGTGTTTTTATTTGTGCTCCCATGTCTGGGACAGTCTTCATGGCATTGTCCTTAGAAGGTTCTTGTTTTCCCTATCCCAGAACCTTCTGGAAGGCAAATGCTTACCACAATGCCTGTAAGAATACTTACTGGTGGTTAATGACACAGGAAGGGAAATGGAAAGTAGTTTATATATTCCACTTGGAAGAGCTATTCTGGACCATTTGTGCAGTAGTTCTCAACTCTGACTGTATATCTTTACAGCTGACAGTCCACTGTAATTAAGCAACAGGTCTCTCTTGTAAATAATCACTGCAGCAATGTAAGAGGTTAATTAACTAGATGTGAGCACTTTTTAACTAAATAACTTTTCTTTTTCTCCCCCAGTTAGTCTGTTGGTTTTTTTGGATGTGAATTATAAATGCTTTAGGACAAGGAGTTCACCTGTTTTTACTGTTCCAGAAGTACTTCATACATTAGCACAAAAATAACAAACAAAGAGCAAATAATATCTGATTGTAATGCCACTATTAATACAGAATAAGTAGATGTGGCATTCCACAGGAGTTCTGTGGAATTTTGCATGTGATGTACTTGTTATCACAAGCTACCAGGTTCTGGAAGGCCAAAACAAAACCAGAGCTAATCAAGGCTGAAGGTTTGCACGTGCACTGTTACTCATTACACTGTCAGATAAATAAACTGCTTCAAACCAACTGAGTATTTTGAGACCTTGACTTCATATGTTACCAGGAGGAATGTCAGAGCTAGCAAAGGATGATAGGCAGTTAGTTTCCTCTTTCTGTCCAGAAATTTGAAAAATTGCTGAGGAAAAGGTGAAGTAAAGGAGGATGTGGTTTGGGAAGAGGGAGCTCATATTAATGCTTATCCCCTACCCTAGGTTCCTAATGTTTTGGATAGTACACTGTGTTATCATTTAACCTGGAAAAGGGATGACTGAATTCCCTCTGGACTGCTGATTATTGCCTTTAATATTCAGGATGTTTAAGCAGCAACACGTAACAACAGAAACATTGCATTTCTGAGAAATACAACCTTCAAGGCTGTTCTCTTAGCTTCCCTGCAGCCTGTGTTTAGTAGTTGCACTGGAAAAGGCTGAGTAGCTGAAATTTCACTGAGGGAGTTTATAGCCTGATGTTGTCTGTAGCAGATCTTTTGTAATATGTATGTTCTCTATTACATACATATTCTGTAGAATAAATTTATGTAGTAATCCGCAAACAAGTGAATGCTGTTTTTCTTTTCCCTTTCCCCTTTCTCTTTTTTCCCTTTCCCCTTTTCTCTTTTGCCCTTTCCCTTCCCCTTTTCCCTTTTCTCTTTTTCCTTTTCCCTTCTCCCTTCTCCCTTCTCCCTTCCCTGTTCTCCCTTTTCCCTTCTTTTCTCTTTTAATCCTTGCTTACTATAATGAAAAAATGAAATCATTATCCATTTCTCTTCCTTTCTGTAGTTACTGGTACACCTAAAAATAGCTTTGGCCTGATGCTGTTTGTCACTAGATTAGTTTTAGAAAGGAAATCCTTTTGGATGTTAGTACTGGTCTTAGGATTCAATGTATTTCCCAGTGGCAGGCCTAATGGTAAAGAATACTTGCAAGATTTGATGACTCGAACCATGAATCCTGGGCAAATTTTAGAGCTGGGCCTTTAAAGAGAATGTTATCAAAGTGTTATCAAGCAGGGACCAGGGGTCTTCTGGGCATTTGTAAATAAGACAGTTCTATTTCAGCCACACAGTTGATAGTATAGCAACGATTAAAAAAACTGCAAGAATCTCGGCAACAAGCCCTCAACCTCAGCGTTCTTGCACCTGTGTAAAAAAAATGGTTTGTGGCCAGCGATGCAGATACATAGGATTTACTGTCATAGCAGCTGCAAGTTACAATACAAATAGTCCAATATGTTCCACCTCATTAAATGAGCAGTTTGGTATGTTATGTGATCCAGATGGTCTATTAAGCAACAACTGTAACTCCTCCCCTTTCATGTCTGTTCATTTTTGTGCTTCCTGCTGGAGCAGCCATCAGAGAGCCCAGCACTAGAGGAAGTGCGGGCTTTTGAAGGGGGATAGGAAATCATGATCAGAAAAGACTTTCAGAAAACTGTTAATTAGTATAAGAAGAGATCCTGTGAACAAAAGCATGCTGTTCTTTTAGGAGAGATTAAATTCTGATTCTCTCTGATCTTACCATCAATTTACCATGCCTTTATAGATAAATGTGAGAAACAGCAGAAGGTAAGCATTTCTGCCCTGAACAGTGGCATATGAATATTGCCAGCCCCCTCTCCTTTCTTCTTCACATGACAAAGGAAATTGCTGGGACCGAATGTGAGCCCGTGCAAATTTCTTTCCAATATGCAAAGCAAAATCCTGGGTATTGTTCCTTCCCTAGCTGCTTTCAGTTCTGAAACTAAAGCTTCCAGGTGAAAAAATAAGGCTTCAGATATCAGTCACGTGACTTCATCCCAAAACAAAGTGGAGGAAGCAGGTAAGAGCAGGCTGGCATGGAGACTGGTGTTTAACCTTAGCAGCAGTGGACGTGAACTGTGCTCAGTGAAATTCCAAATGGAAAGGAAGGCCTTACCTAGAGATACTTTGGAGTTGATCTTGTAACACTTGTTTTACCATGAATTTCTGTGCAAGTCAGATCCACTCTTTCCAAGAAGCACTTCATGCATTATTATACTTGGCAATGTAGAAGAGATATGGATGGGCATTTAAACCTGCTGCTTGCTTTGATACTTGCTAGGAAAGAGACATTTGGAATTCTAGTAATTTTTCTACCTTCATGTTTGAGATTTCTGGGGCATGATGACAAAATCTTAGTTCTGTTTTTTTTTTTTTTGCATGCTGCTTTGAGGCACTTTTTGCTGTTTCCTCGCACTGCATGAAGCATTTATTTGAGGTTCTCAGTGCCTTTCACTGTGTAGCAGTGGTAAGTGTTTCACGGTCAATTCACTGAACAGTTTTTGATATCTTTTGTGACATTTTTGCCATACGGGTATAGATGATTGATCATCAGCAGTCAACCTCCCTGTTATTTTGCCAAGGAGAACAGCTGAGTTTAAAATACAGCCTTGTCCTGAAGGGTACGTGATCGTGCAAGATCTGGGCAGTGCTATGCTAGCACTGGGTTATGATGCTTGGACATATGCAGTGCAGGACACATGTATAGTAAATACATGGTGCTCTGAAGTGCAGCCAACATAACTGGTGACAAATCGTCCTTGCAATTTGACAGAGCCCTGCAACCATGTAATCTGATTTATTTTTAAACTTCAGTTGTACCAAGTATTGCTGCTGTGAGAACGTAGCCCATGGAGAGAGCAAGTGCAATCCAGCAGTGAACACAGGAAACTTGGCAGCCAGGACTCCCTGTTCCTACCCTGCCATTCAGTCTTTGGGCATGCAGGAGGAAGCCAGGCAGTATTTCTTTCCACCTGCTTTATTATTTGTAAAAGAAAAATGATTGTCTTGAAATGATTATTTGAGTAATATATTAAAAATTACATCCTTTCTCGGAAAGGAATGGTCAATTTTCATGCTACGTATAATATCAGTAAACTAAGCAATGTTGTTTGTCTGTTGTGGCTGGGCTGAAGGGTCAGCATCCTTCAGGATATCTTCTGAAATCCTACCAGGCATGCTAATTTCCTTCAGATAGCCTGCATGGCACATATGGTTGCCAGTGACCACCAATCATTAGATTTTCCTTGATGACAGCCAAAGGAAATGGTCATTCGTCTTTACTCTAGCTTTGCATTTTACTTTCCTGTGCTGATACAGTTGTGCAGTTTGTTCCTTTACAACAGTGCTCTGCTGCTTCATTCTTCCTAAAATTATTGTGATCAAAGCTTCATTTTAGAAATGAATTTGAAAGGATTATTATCAAGGATAGCATAATAGTACTTGATTTTCTGAACTTCAACAGGTCTCAGTTTATTCTTATAGTCATATAAATGTATTCTTTTCTCTAGAAAAAGCATGTTTTTACTTTTTTCCCCAGATCTGGTTTGTTTTTTGGTGTGTTATTGTTGGTTAACTACCTTTTTGTTGTCTTCCTTTTCATTTATCTGCCTTGCTTTGTGACCTGCTTCCTCTCCTGCTTTCCTTTATCTTCCTCTTCTCTCCTGTCCTTGCTGGTCTCCTCATTCCCATACCTCAGGGCTTCTTAGCATCAGACGCTACCCGCATCTCTCACTTCTGACTCCAGTAATTCATATTGGCTAGGCGAGCACTAGAGGGAAAGGCTGCCTGCAGAGACTTCGCACTGCATTTTTCATGCTGACAAAGAGGTTCTTCAGATGAACATGGCACTCACCCGTAAAGTCAACTGTGTATACCATAAATAACAGGAGATAGCGATGTGATCTTAATGTCTCAAACTTTCACAGGCAGAGCTCTTTAGCAATATACAAAAGCTGTTCCAATTACACCCAGAAAAATAAATAAAAGTAAATTGAAAGAGCTCACCATTTATCTCTCTTGTTTAGCTGAAAAGCAACAGAAGGTCTCTGCAAGTTGAGGCAAATCTGTCAATGATTATACACACAAGGTAGGTTTGGTCTGCTCCTTGAAGAACTAAAGATGCTTACAGAAGGTATTGATGTGTTTCTTGGGTTCAATGTACACACTCTGCAAGAACAGGCTGGCAAGATGGCAACCAGTTCTGGAACACTGTAGACTGATGAGTAAATCTTTTTCTGTAGAATAAGGAAGAACCTCATTCTGTTACAAATGCTGCAGTAAAAAGAATTTATTTCATTACCCAGCTGAAAAAAAATAATAATCTTTACAACTGTCTGCTTCTGATAAAATCCAGTTGTGGATCTGTGTACCTTTCCAGACTGAGCAGTAGAAAGATGAACATGATGTCTTTTGTGTTACAGTGTGTTTGTGGACCCAGGCAGTCCTCCGTACAGAACTCACTACTATGTAGTGACATACTGCACAGTGACACCAGGCGAAACTGTGCCATCACAGGGCAGGGATTTGGTCAGCTAGAGGGGAAGCCCCCAAACAAACAGAAGTTCTCTTGGCAGTCCTTCTTCTGTAAAGAAGGTTGTGTACCTGGGCAACTGCTTGACATGCTGGGTCTGCCCTGACCTCCTGGTAGTCTCCCAAAATATGGTAAGATATTTAGGATTTTTTACTTGAAGGAAGGAACACTTCAGGTAAGGAAGTAATAACACTCTCTTCTCTAAAGCTATCGTGAACAGACATTAAATCCTTATATGGAATAGTTAGGGTTTTGGTTCTAGTTTGTAGGTTTCATTATTTTCTCTCAGCACATGTGTAAGGTGACTTCAAGATGGACGTGCCATTGAATTCATTATCCCATTGGAGCAAGTACAGGGAAAGATTGTGGCATAAAAGCAATATCTGACATGTTTTCGAGGCTCAGTATTTTCTTACTGCATTTTGAATATGAATAGATATTATTAATAGATATTTTTCAAGTAATTATCTGGTTACCAAATCTCATCTTCATATGTCTCTCCTCTTACCTTATATTGACATCATGATGCATATATCAGTACAGAGGACACAAGCAGAATCTCCTGCTCCAGCAGGTACAAGCCAAAGTATTTTGGGTACTACTGTACTCTGATCCAGCTTGGCCAATGGTCACTCAACACAAATTGTTGAAGCATGAGACTGACTGCCAACAGGGAGACAGGAATTCTATTTGGAAGGGGCTTTGAGTTGTTTACAGGAACAATAATAACATTCATAAATCCTAGGCTTTAGAATTGTAAGACATAAGCAATAGGATGTACGGGATGATGCTTGGTTACATCTGATTATGAACCTCTGAGTGGAAGTTTGTAGTAGATCTATAAAGAGCCAAAGATGGATAAATTAGCCTTGCACCATATGTGGAGGTAAAAATAATTGCATGCTTGTATTGACTGTCCTGGCTTGGTAGCAGGAAAAAAAGCCATTTCATTATACTGTAGGTGCTGGATGCAGAATCAGAACTCCTCTTTAATGCTTAGCAAACATTTTTTCTAGAACTGTTCGTGTTTTCATGGGAAGTTAAATACACGGCTTCTCTGTATTCCACATAGCATGAATAAAACACCACTGGCAGAAGTTATAAATCAATTTGAGATGGTAGTTAGTACATGGAGAAACCTAAGGAGAGTTATGCTAGCTTAGTGTATTAAGCACGCACACTGCTAGACACATTTGTCACTCTGGGGAATGTACTTAACAAGGAATGTAAGACAGCTCTAATGAATATGGGGGAAAGAAGCAATAATGGAAAAAGCTGTCAGCTGTTAATTTTTGTTATTTAAGGTAGACAATTTTATACTGTATTAAAGATTTTTAAAGTGTTATGCAGTAATATAGGGATGTTTAAAATTGTATGTGAGGATACTGTGCTGTTGATGTGAGCATTTTCTTGCCAAAATAATTTTCATCTTCCCTTGTGTGCTACATTTTATGGCTTGGTTCACTTTATTGGTGCTACTGGCAGCTCTCCAAACCCTGTGCTCCATCCAAAAGAAGCAGCCAAAATGAAGCTGTGCCAAACCATAGCTATTGCAGTGTTGGTTTGTTCAGTTTTTTTGCAGGTATGATTTACAGTATTTAGCAAGCAGTCATTTACCGATATTCACAGCAGCAGCAGATCTTCAGAATATATGCTGACATAAAAATGAAAAAAAAAAATAAAAATGAAAGGGCCCAAAGCAAAGTCTTGAACCTTAATATCACCTGTATCTTAGATAATGTCTGAACCTGGATCTACTCCATGACGGTGGGTGTTTTCTACTTTTGTGAGGGAAGTAAACAGATTTTTGAACTTCTGCTTGACTTGCCTTGTCAAGAAATCTCATCTTCCTTGTCTTTGGTAAGATGGTCTCACTTTCAACCTGGGAAAAAAAATATATATATATCACTCCCTTAAGCAATATCTTGCTCTTCCACGTCTCCATCACACTACTACTGTCAAAAAATCAGTGAGATAGGAATGTGGATCAATGGTGGCATATTGTAAATGTCTTTGTAATAAGTTTATTTTTAAAAATAACTTTGAAGAAAATCATGACAGTTTTTGTCAGTTTGAGAAAATAATCACAATGTATGTTTACATTTTAGCATTCAGCATTTGTGGATTATTTTATTTATATGATGTTTTCTGAGCTAAGTTAAGAAAGGAGGTAAACTTGCTAAAAACAGATACATGAAATAGAGGAAAGTACCTCCAAATAGAGGTATGAGACTTAATTCACAGACTGCCTGCATCTTCACAATCATTCTGACAAGTGCTAAATGGCAGTATGTTACACCTACTTCTCACATAAGTAATTATGCAGAGCAGTATTGCTGGTGGCTCTAGTCCAGTGTTTGTTTAAAAAGTAGCAACAGAGATATGAATAATTTAACAGAACACCTTTAAGCAGTGTGATTTTTTTTTTCTTTTTGATAACTGCTCAAAATTGAAACTGTAAATGCTTTCTGTCGTGTTTTGAGATTAACTATCTAGGTATATTAATAACTCTTTTGTTTATTGTTCCCATTGTGCTTTTTAATTTTTATTTTAAGCATATAACCTTAGATAAAGAATGAAATTGGTAGTCAATATCAACAGAGGTCCGTGCTTCATCTTTTTATGCCTTTTATAAAATAGTTTATCTTAAATCTGCAAGCAGTGTGATATGGCTACATCTTGGTACCAGACTGTAGGTGAAGTGAACCAGACTGTAGAATCAGCAGCCTGATTTCTGGCAAGTTTCTGGATCCCTACTAGCAGCTGTGGCCTGAGAAAGGACGTTTTTTTTCCTGTTTTACCAGACTTATTGTGGGTTATAACCAGCCCAAGCAAGCGGTGTGAGTGAGACAGCCCAGACCAGAATTTAGAGCTCTCCCTCTCCCTTCTCCCTCTCCCTCTCCCTCTCCCTCTCCCTTCTCCCTCTCCCTCTCCCTCTCCCTCTCCCTCTCCCTCTCCCTCTCCCTCTCCCTCTTCCTCTCCCTCTCCCAGTTTTTCCTGAGGTTTCACTGAAATATTTATCAGCTGGAGTAAGAGTTTGGTCAGCCTCTGCTTACAAGGAAGAGAGTTTTTCACACAGTTCTCTGTGCACTTTATTTCCTTTTAGAAGCTATTTAGATTTAAGAAGTCCAAACTACTGTTTAACATCCTTTCCCCTCTTATTTGTTTGGGTTCATTTATAAAAATGTTATAGTCAAGGTAATTGTTTTAGTTCTATGAGGATTCCTGATTCAGAAGCAGAGAAGCCAAATGTCTAATATTTCTGAAAGCAGTGATAAAAAATTGGAATGGTGACAAAGTTTTTTGTTGTTGATGTTGTTTGTTTGTTTGTTTGTTTTTTCTACATGAAGAGAGACACTGAGTGCATCAACACATTGTCCTGTCATTTATGCATCTTTTTTATGGGCTCAAATCCATGCCATCAGCCTTGCATGTCAGCCCTAAGTCTGGGTAATTTCAGTCTTGCCCTTTAGTCTGTTTTCCGTAAAAACACTACTGTTTTTCGTTATAGTAGCAAGGGGCAGAATTTTTCAATTGTATTAAAAGTCTCCTAACTTTCACATTTAGCTTCTGAATAAGAAAAGTGCTTGTGTGGGAGGGAAGGAGGGAGGGAGATAACTTCCTGCTCTACTCTGCACTGGTGTGGCTTCACCTCGAGCACTGTGTGCAGTTCTGGGCATCACAGTACAGAAAGGGTGTGAAACTGTTGGAGAGTGTCCAGGGGAGGGCGATGAAGATGGTGAAGGGCCTAGAGGGGAAGACGTATGAAGAGTGGCTGAGGTCGCTTGGCCTGTTCAGCCTGGAGAAGAGGAGGCTGAGGGGAGACCTCATCGCGGTCTACAAATTCCTCGCGAGCGGGAATGGAGAGGAGGGTGATCTGTTCTCCATAAACACCAGTGATAGGACTGTGGGAATGGGGTTAAGCTGAGGCAGGGGAGGTTTAGGCTGGACATCAGGAGGAGGTTCTTCACCGAGAGGGTGGTCACACACCGGAACAGGCTCCCCAGGGAAGTAGTCACTGCACCAAGCCTGTCTGAATTTAAGAAGAGATTGGGCTATGCACTTAGTCACATGGTCTGAACTTTTGGGTAGACCTGTGTGGTGCGAGGAGTTGGACTTGATGATCCTTATGGGTCCCTTCCGACTCTGGATATTCTATGATTCTGTGATGCTATGAACTTCTTGACGTAGATTTATCATAACTTTTCCTCAGTCTGCAAAGACTACTTTTCCTGTGTGATGAGATCAAGGAATTACACCTTTCCAAGCCCAGCTCACGCCTTCCCTGTGTCTCTGTAAGGTACTAAAGCAATAAAGACTTGCTGGAGTTTTTAGAAACATGATGGCAGCTTCTAGCCTGAGGAGAGGTCAGTCATTCTCCTGCCTGTCCCTCCAGCTCATTGTGTCCTCCTCTAACACCACCAGTGTGAAGCTGCCATTAAGCTGAACTTAAGTCAGAAGAAAATGCAAATTTCTGGTTGTTTCTAGTCATTCACAAGGAATAATGGTTAAAAGTAGCCTAGGAGAAATCATCATGGTGAAGATCTGTCCTCCCTCTGGCCACCAGAAAATTACGCGATGGAAGAGGAAAGGTGGAGAATGAAGGAAATGGTCTGTGTTTCAGTAGTCGTATTATGATGTAGATTTAATTTTTCCTAGAAAACTTTCCTTTCTAGGTGGTGGTTTATGAGAAAGATTTCTAAATTAAAAAATTAAAATAAAATAATATAAAATAAAATAAAATAAAGTAAAATAATAATCTATGGATACAGTATAAACTGAATACCTAGTATCTTGTTCTTTTCCTTAAGCTAGATGGTGGGAAAGAGGCTTAGCTTTACAAATGTTTACATGTCTCTGAGCTGATTGAGCTCTTTTGTTATTAGCTGACACTGCTCATAACTCTTCTGTATATGGTGTATATGTGAAATGGAAGGAGAGAATAAGTGGCTGTTGATAAGAGGGGAACTTGTAAAACAGAATCACAGCACAGGCAGGCAAAATGTAAGCTTGAGAGAGAGGGATGAACAGGGAAAAGAAGGTACGAAAGGAAAAAATCTAAGGGGAAAGCATGAAACATACTGAATTAAATTGGGGAAAAAGCCACTCAAATATATATATCTGTCTCTGAATTTAAAAAAATAAAAAATAAAAAGTCTTACACTATGTT
This sequence comes from Stictonetta naevosa, assembly GCA_011074415.1. NCBI lineage: Eukaryota > Metazoa > Chordata > Aves > Anseriformes > Anatidae > Stictonetta > Stictonetta naevosa. Next base: position 42,331,476 of record CM021729.1, read on the forward strand.
GTTCACAAGGTACAAGAAGCCTTTAAACTTGGAATTCTTTTAAGGATTTTTTGTCATTTAAATGAAGAGCAGGGAACAGGAACAGCAGCAGAGATAATCTAGCTGTTTCACAAGCTTATTCCAGGCTTATGGGAAATGAGGGTCATTCAATGGTCCCCAGGTCACTCAGTGGTCCTAGTATTCAGTAGTCCTTGTGCAACTGTCTTGGTAGTACTTGGGGTTGCTTGCAAGCACCTTCCCCTACCTATGTGCTTTGGGAAATGCTGAAGTACAACAATGCTCAGAGAGATGCTCTCCAGAAGAGGGGAACCTTCATCACTACCTTTCTGCTTATCTGCAGGGTGGGGATGTTGTACAGTGCAACTGTATCTCACTGTCCCTTTGAACTAGGTTTTGACATTTACCAGGTGCTGGCCTATCAAAATCATGAGGGAAAACATTGAGCATGGCTAGTGTACTTTAAAAGAACAAAATATTTTTGCCTTGTATCTGGTATTTTTCTCTCCTTTCAAAGAAGTAAAAGGCAAAGAATAATTAAGTAACAACCAGTAAGATTTCCAATTTGTATTATGGTATAGTCTTCTTATAGGTATACCTAGTAACCTTTCATCTGAACTTTTTGTTTATTTTTTAATAAATAGCCATCTCCAGGTAAACTGTTCCTACTCACTGTTCTGTAGCTTTTGCAATACTTAACACTGCAAGTTAGGAAATGATTAATTAAGTGCTATACACACTGTAGTCCTGAAGGTAGATTATGGCAAGTGAAAGCTGCTGTCTAAACTAAAAAATAAAATAAAATAACATGAAGGTTAACAAGCTGTTCGTATGGAAAAAAAGTGTCTTTGGCCATGAGTAGTTACAACTTACTGCCTTGTAAGAGTGTTGTTAGGTGACAAGTGACGTGACAAATTGATTTCTTCTGGCCAAATTCCCATCATTCCCACCACCATACACCACCTCCTGCGTGTGTAAATTTATGAAAGCAATTAAAATCAGGCTGTTAACAGCTGAAGTTATCTGTACATCCTAGTGTTACGATATGGTCACAAGACATGAGACTCAGCACAGATTCATTCATTTGCTGGAAAATTCACTTCTGAGGTTGTCCACCAAGTCACACAGCTGTCTGTGTTTTATGTACATTGCCACCACATACACTGGCTCAATGGCTAGATTACATGGAAGATAGAAAATGAGGCAGTAAATGAAGTCCTAATACATAAAGTAATTTTATGCTGTTACTTATCTGGTACTGAAAGTTATGCTGACATTTATGTGCAGCACATAGGCTCTGTACAGTGGGGGACAAGTCTCTCCATTTGTTGGAATGCATCTTCTGTGGCATTAGTTAAAAGAAGAAAGGTTTTGCAATCCTTCTGAAAAGTAAAATGTTATGCAACTTTAAACATTGCACCTCTTTTAGAAGTCAGTAACTTTTAGCTGTCATGCAGCCATCTGTGTGTTATATTCACTGTGTTCAGCTCTGTGGACCCCAGCACAAGAAGGATATGAATATTTTAGAACGAGTTCAGAGGAGGCCACAGAGATGGTGAAGGGTCTGGAGCACCCCTCCTACAAAGACAGGCTGAGGGAGTTGGGATTGTTCAGCCTGGAGAAGAGAAGGCTCCAGGTAGACCATACAGCAGCCTTCCAGTGCCCAAAGGGGGCCTACAGGAAAGCTCAGGAGGGACTCTTTGTCTGGGGATGAAGGGATGGGACAAGGGGTAATGGCTTAAAAATAAAAGAGGAGAGATTTAGATTAGGTATGAGGAATAAATTCTTCAATTTGAGGGTGGTGAGGCACTGGCACAGGTCACCCAGAGAAGCTGTGGATGCCCCATCCCTGAAGGTACTCAACACCAGGCTGGATGGGGCTTTGAGCAACGTGGTCTTGTGGTAGGTGTCCCTGCCCATGGAAGGGGGGTTGGAATTGGACAGTCTTTAAGGTCCTTTACAATCCAAACCATTCTGTGGTTCTATGACACTGTGATATACATGGTCCTTCGCATGACAGATCACCTTGATTGTTATTGGCTATATGCTCAGCTGTAATAATGGGCTCCGAAATACACTGTGAAGCTTTGGGGTGAATTATGGACAGGGAAGAGATGTTGTGAAGAGGCCAAGAGCAAGTGGGGACAGCTTGTTCAAACTGGCTAACATGGCTCTTCTGTCAGGATGTTGTGACATGGATAGCTCTGCTGTAATACTAGGGTATGGTACAAATGTTTGAAATATATGACGGTGAATGGGGGACCTTTCTTCATTTTCCTGTTTCTTGATAGGAAAGAAAATACCAAACCATTATAGATGGTACTGTAAGAGATCATAGAATCATTAAGGTTAGAAAAGACTCCAAGATCATCTGGTTCAACCGTCCCAAAATGTACTTCCTCTCTAAGACAAAATATGTTTCTTTAATCTTTTTGCCTTTTATTAAGTACTCTTTTCTGGCTATGCAGTTTTCTTAATGGATATCACACATTAACCATTTCAGCTGAAAGAAACATTGTGGCATTGATGACTGACAAGGAGATGGGTCTTGGCACACACAAGAAACATAGAATCATAGAATGACTTAGGTTAGAAGGGACCTTAAAGATCACCTAGTTCCACCCCCTTACCATAGACAGGGATGCCACCCACTAGATCAGGTTGGCCAAGGCCCCATCCAGCCTGGCCTTGAACACCTCTCGGGATGGGGCATCCATAGCTTCTCTGGGCAACCTGTGCTACCCTTACAGTGAAGAATTTCTTCACAATGTCTAATCTAAATATATTCCATTTTAGTTTAAGACAATTCCCCTTGTCCTATCATTTTCTACCTGAGTAAAAAGTCCTTCTCCATCTTTTTTTATAAGACCCCTTTAGTACTGAAAGGCCACAATGAGGTCTTCCCCAAGCCTTTTCTTCTTCAGGCTGAACATCCCCAGCTCTCTCAGCCTTTCTTCATAGGGTGTTCCAGCACTCTGATCATCTTTGTGGCCATCCTCTGGACTCATTCTAACAGGTCCACATTTTTCTTGTGCTGGGGGCCCCAGACCTGAACACAGTGCTCCAGGTGGGGCCTCACAAGGGCAGAACAGAGGGGACAATCACCTCCCTCGACGTGCTGGTCATACCTATTTTGATGCAGCCCAGGATGCAGTTGGCCTTCTGGGCTGCAATCACACACTGCTGGCTCATGTCAAGGGTTTCATCCACCAGAATCCCCAAGTCCTTCTCTGCAGGGCTGCTCTCAATGAGTTCTTCAACAAGTCTGTACTCCTGTCTGGGATTGCCATGATCTAAGTGCAGCACCTTGCACATGGCCGTGTTGAACCTTGTTAGGTTTAGGTTGGCCCACTTCTCCAGTCTGTCCAGGTCTCTTTAGATTGCATCTCTTCTTTCTTTGGTATCAACCTCACCTCTCAGCTTGGTGTCATTTGTAAACTTGCTGAGAGACAAGAAGGGCCTTAAGAATGTAGGGGCAGGCAGCTTTAAATGCTCAGGTGGACTGTGGCTCTACTAAATGGGTGAAAAACCTGTAAAGATGGAAAAAGATAATAGAAATTTTAAGTGTTTAGTCAAATAGGACAAGGTTGCAGCTAACTTCTTTTCCCTTTACTATATATATGAACACAGCACAGAGGTCTTCAGTTAATCTTTTTTCCTTTTTTTTTTTTTTTTTTTTTTTTTCTAATACTAACATGAAAAACATACCCAAAGTAAAAAAAAGTTCTCCCACCTGGAAGAAGGTACTCCTTGGTTTCATCAGTACTGTCATTTCTGAGGCACCTCACAACCAAACTCACCGAGCAGCTAGTTAAGACATCTGTGAGACAGAAGTGATAGAAAACTTTCTGAGTTATTCAGAAGGGTGATACAATTCACAGTGAATTAATTTTTGTCCATTTGAAAACTCTTATGGGAGTACATTTACATGCTTTACAGTCTGTAGGCACAATTAGTCATTGCAGACGATTCACAGGTACATATTCCTAAGTTTTTAAGGTACTTAATTTATAAAACACTATACAGATATTAAAAAAAAATAAAATAATTTTTAAAAAAGGACAATTATCAGGGAAGCATATGTTTGTTTTGTTTTTGAACTGCTAGCATCCAAAGATACCCAAGGAGCAGTAGCACAGGAATTGTTAAGCTGGGTTTAGAGGAAAGGAAGGAAAATACATCCAGGCTGAGGTCTGCTTGATTTTGTTTTGCATACATTGCTTTTCAGATACAAAGTATGGGATTGTAGTTCAGAAAACAAAGTATTTCAGTTTACTGTATTTGTTCTTTTAAAAATTCAGTATATGAAAGAAATTGGAGATACACAGTCTACCAAGATATCTGGGAGAGAACAGGAGCTCATTCTGAGAGTGCTCTTTGTTTTTAGGCAAGCAAAGCTTTGAAATCTCCAGGCACAGTTTTCATGCTAGGACTGTTGAGATTCTGTTGAAGTAAATGTAGTGTTGTGTTTTTTTTTAAGACAGAAATCACAATTATCAATAACTGCAGGATTTGAAAAGTCAAAGTTGAAGATGAGACAGAGAAATTACAGTGATGTATAAAACTAAGCAAATCTGTCTACGTATAAATCATCTAATTATTGTCTGTTTTACTAAAGGCTCCATTATAGAGCATCTGCTCATGCAGTATGTATAGCTGTGAAATTAACATTTTTTAGATGCTCAAAATTTGGGAGGGTAGGTAGAGAAAGAAACTCATCATGCTTATTTTTTTACTTCAGAGTCTCTGCAAAGTTGTATGTGTTTTCCTTTTGATTCTGTTTAATAGGGGCAGGAACATTTTAACAACAGATGTTAGTGAAAAGCTTAAACTAAACTTCACCAGATGAACTTCCAGTTTTGAGGTGCCTTTTGTCATCTGGTGCTTGGTAACCACCTCATCTGCTCCAAGTTACAAAGATCTCCTGCTCTGGCACCTTCCTTAAGCCAATGTGAAAGGACTTCAGAAGGCATGAGTTTAAAGTATCAGACAGATGAGAATATTAGATCCTCTTCCAGTAGGAAATAGTACCTGAAGGTAGGAGAGGATCTGTTCTATTTTTTTTACAGTGAGCATTCACCTGTGTGGGGGAACTTTCTATTTGGCCCTATAATAACCTTGTGAAAACAATATTTTGGGAGTGCAAAATTATACAGAACTACGTGAAGGAGGCATTGTGCAATGTTAGTACAGGCATATGTCTGTATACTCGTGTGCAGATGCACAGACACAAATTCAGTGTTTATTTGGGCTTGTTGCAGTGGTTTACTGGGCACACTATCCTGTTTTTTTCTTGAACAGGTAAATGTTTTAGTACTGACCTTCTTAAAGCTAAGTGAAACTGTTTGAAATTCACTAAGTGGAAGAAGAAGCACCCAAAATTCAGCCCTTGTCCAGATGTTTTTCTAAAGTAAAGCAACCATGTTTGGCTAACTAGATCTCCCTGTAGGTTTGTGGAAATGCTGAAAAAATCTTTTGACTTTACTACTGTGGGTTCAGAAAAGTCACTTATCATGGATGGGCTTAAGCAAATGGGTTACAAGTACTTGGCGCTTTCTCTTGTGTCACACAGTTGAGTGCACTTCTGCAGAATTGACTTGGGATATTTCAGAAAAACAGAATGCATTCATAAAGGGAGATACTGATAAATTGATCATCTCTGACCTTTTCAACAAGCAATGGTTAAGCAACAAAAAAGTTTGTAGTTTGCCAATGCTAATCTGGAACTGCATTATAATTTGTAAACCAAAATGGCAGGGATGAATGGGACTCAGGAGGTCAGGCTGATGGTTGGACTTGATCTTGAAGGCCTTTTCCAACCTAGATGATTCTATGATTCTGATTCTAATTTGTATGTCACCTTTTCTTGTATTCAAATTTCAATAGAAAAAGAGTAGTGAGCTGATCAAAAAATCTGTCTCTACAGCTTCTTGTTTAGCTACTCACTTTAAGAGTGTTAGGGTAATGCATCACATAGAAATCTGTTCTTCCATCTGCTGGTCTAATGATACGTTAAGCTATAACAAAACATTCATTCCCAAAACCTTGAAATTTTATTCCCTGTATTACTGACATTATAATCCATTTCCTTCATACATTCAGAGCACTCTGCAACTTCGTAAAATAATTGCAAGACTGTGACATTTTATTTTTTTTTCTTTTGTGTGTTTGTTTGTTTGTTTGTTTGTTTCATCTTTCAGTTTCTTCCTTTCCTTTTCCTTTTCCTTCCTTCCAGCATTGTAGGGCAAAGGCTGTGGAAATGATGCTCACAGAATGGAGGTTTAAGTACATGCAGAAGGTTGTGTCATAAAGCCTTGTCATGGGGAAGAAATTATTTTTCCCCAGTTATATAAGTGAATGCCAAGACTTTCAATTAATATTCTCTTGGATCCAAGTGATCCAGTCCTCATTTAAAAGTTTCAAGCAATGGAGGCAAATAAAACCCCATGATAATAATCCTCTGGTGGTCAGTGCTCCTTCTTTGAAAGGCGTTTTATAATGACCTGCCAATACATCTTGCTGTGTGCTTATTTGAACTGTTTAAGAGCTCTTAAGTTCAAGTATATCTCTGTAAGCATTGCTGGTCCCTCCACATTTTAGCCTTTCTGCAGCAAGTTTTCTTGTCTCCCAGCAAAGACTTAACCCAACCCAAGAAAGACGTAGGGTCAGAAGAGAGTCTCACTGCAGAGAAGTTCTTCACCTACGACTGTAATAAAACAACTCATCTTTTCTTCACCAATTTTGTTTTTTTGAAAACATCTAGCCGAGCCCAATCAGGGTACCTCAACGAGTAACTGGATCTTTGCCATCTGTCCTCGGGGACATCATGCCTCTGTAAAGGTTGCTCTGACTCCATCAAGAGCTGGATATGCTTATTCTGTCCCCAGCAGAGGCAATGTCTGCTGAGAGGCTGAAGACGACTTTGCATAAAAAGTGGATGCTTTCATTTTAAGCTCACACAGATGCAAGGGGGTTTTTGGTGTTTAAGATCTTTTAAAAAGCAAGTGTACTGTCTTCTGAGTGCAGAGAATGGCCAGAAACACTGAGGAACAATATTGTCTCCCTGGCATTTTTCTGTCTTGGGTTTAAGTGCCTAATCTTGAAATGGGAAGTTTGGATACTTATGAATTGAACAGCTAAGACAATGTCACAGACATACTTTCTATGTAATAAATATCAGATCTATCATTCTTAGAAGCATTATGGTTAATTAACGCCAGCATTTTGAGAACATGTGCAGTTCTTTATTTTTGTGAGTGCACAATTCAAGCAGTGATAAATTTATTTTTATTAGCAAATGTAGAAATATCAGTATGGTAAATACCAACTTGAAGGTTGGACAAGATGATCTTGGAAGTCTTTTCCAACCTTAATGATTCTATGATTCTTGACTGGCAGGTGACTGACTTTTGAACAACATTACATTCCTACCTTTCCAGGTGTTTTTTAATTACTTCATTATTCAGATGCATTTGCAACCTCTGCTTCTAACTCACCTTCCCCATTATATGCAAATACTATTGAAATGACTGCAGAGCAAAAGGAACAAAAAACTGAATTTGACAATTTTTTCTGTAAAATTAGTAGCTAAATTGTTGTTGTTGCAAATCTCTGAACTGAGGTAGATCTGCAACAACTAATCTGTACTTTGGATGTAGCATAATATCAATTTTGGCATTCTTTAACCCCACTTAAACTGTGGAAAAAATTGTTCAATCTGACTTATGACTGACATAAGCCATTTCTGGCTGATTTGGAATTTCTAAAGCTTGAGACAATTGTAGTAAAGCTAAGCACCAAATATTTGTTGACACAAAATAACTGAATGCCAAGTGAACAATCAGATATATAATTATATTAATTTTGCCAACTGGCACAAAGGAATACTTAAATTATGTAAATTCTATTTTTTAGTATCATTATGATTTCTAATGATCAGTTTTGTAAAATGGGTTTCCAAGCCTGTTCTGCAAGTATCCATAATATACAATTTTGCTGATGTGGCCCTACTAGGAAACTGTAAGATGGTGGTGGCCCATGTAATGGGACCTTGCTTAAGAGCAAAGACATCTTGTCCCTGTTGTGGTTCATGGCTAACCTCTCCTTAAAGCCAATAGATTTAGAGTTCAGTGTTAAGTTCCCAATCAGAACTGGTGTTTTCTACATATTCCAAGAGAAGAGAAATTAATGATATAAGATCATGAGATGATTAATTAATGAGAGTTTTAGGAAAAAGAGGTGTTGCATAGGAAAAACCACTAAAAATTAGGTACCATCTCAGTACTCAGATATAGAAGAAGCGTGGGGGACTGATGACCTTCAATCAGGATACAGCTTCATTTCATATGGGGCAGTGCCATGTGGTTATGTGAAAACTGAAATGGTGCAGCATAGTGAAACCTTTCTTCACTTATTGCTGGAGAACATAGAAGTTGTATGTTGATGAGTGTCACACCAAAGATCCCTGAATACCCCTCTGGGTCCCACATTCTTAGTCTGAAGGGAAAGCAGAGCCCAGTCCGTCACCTTAACTACAGGGCTGCAAACAAACAGCAAGCAGTGACAGCAAACATGTTTGCTAGGGGAGTTGTCGTTTCAGAAGTGCATGATGGTAGACATGCCAAAGAGTAATGGATGGACTTATTGTATTAGTGTATTAGTGTATTAATGTAGTAGTGTTCCCTAAATTGGGAAAGCAAATGGTCAGCACTTACTGCCTTGGTGTCGACATCACATCCTTGCAGGGAAGAACAAGCCCAAGTGTTACTGGAAGTAAATGGAAAGGTTCTGGTGAAATACATAGACTTTGTATGCTGGGTCAGTCACCAGGAAAGGAGGGTGTTGTTTGTTTTTTTTTGGTTGGTTTGTTTTTTATTCCTTTCTTCTGCCTATGTTACCTCAATGGAGTTGTGCCTGACTGACCTCTCCTTCTGAGCACGTCTCGTTGTGTGTGGCTGTGGTTTGTTCCTGCCTCATACTTTACAAAATTTTTTTTCCCCAGTCTGGAGTTCTAAAAAAGCTGACATTGTTTTCAGATGTTATTTGCCTCATGCTGTTCTTGGGCCACTCCAACACTATGTCACAGGACCAAGCTGCTGGACTCTACACAATTCCAATAAACTTTGGAAACAAACACAGCAGTTGTTCTGCATTACTTTTTGTTGTATGGTGCCTAGGGATGCAATTATTTAAAAACTTAAAGTCTGAAATTAAAAATAGAATTATTTTTGTTAACTTCATCTGTTGTGGAAAATAAGTAAATATTCACATATGCAATCAGGTCAAATACTGTTCTTAAAAAAAATACATCTGTTTTTTAAAGAAGTGGATAAAATAAATAACAGACTTATGATTAGCAAAAGGAAAAAAAGCATTGGGTTACACTAGATACAGGTTTAACAGTAAAGTTCTGCTTGATACAGAACTAAAATTGGTCTGCCAAAAAATCATACCAAGCATTTAGGGTGAAAGAGATCAACGATCATGCACAACATAGAGCCAATGCCCAGAGCCAAAGCTCAGGTTACTTCCAGTACTCTCTAACAAACACAAAACTTCTCATGTGGAATATTGAAAGCTTCCCAAAATGTTCAAAGGAAGTAGATTGCTAAAAAAAATAATATTGGTAAAAATATGTAATACTTCTTGATAAGTAAAGCACTAAGCTACAACACTTACCAGTGATGGAGTAAAGCTAATACCTCCTTATCAGATACTAAAGGAAAAGCTGTATGTGCTAAGTTATAGTCCAAGTTAAATTAGCTATTTTATCTTCTTTTTACTTATGCAGAAATGTATCCAAACATCAAATGCTTTATGCTTTCATAAAAACTCAACTACAGAGATTCCAGGAAGATTTTCTAAAATGGGAGTGAATTAGTAACTCAATACAGCACTCAACATCTCCAGCTCTCTAGATTAACCCAAATTTTTCAGGAAAGCCTGTCTTTTAAAAAAAATAGCATGAATACAGGCATCACTTTAGCATGACAGAAGGTTCTAGTTTTGTGTCATGTTTTTGTTTCTTTGTTTTCAATTAAACTGTGTTTCTAAAAAGTACTGAAAATGAAGCATAAAACTCAGTTTGACTTGAGAAAATGATCTTTCTATACTACTCTTTTAATTTAAATAAAATGTTAATTTCCACCAATCAGTACATTATAGAAACAAATGTTCCTGTGTTGTAAAAACAGCTACAGATTGTCTGTGTGCATATCCCGTTAGCTATACTGACATCCTGTCTGAAGGTCATTGCACACAACAGCAATGTAAGCATGGGATAATGGGCACAAGCAACTTGGACAAAGTGAAGTGATTCCCAAACTCATGCATTAAATGGGTAAAAGACTATCAGATTAGACCCAAATATTAGGTTTTATGTTAGGCAGCCAACCCTTTTCTCTATAAATTTTTCTCCAAGACTATGTGGCAGTGAAGTTACTTTACCAGTGTCTGAAATGCCCTCTCAAGCTTGCTCAGAAGCAAGTTCTTTCATAGCACCATCACTAGAAGAAATGCAATATAGAGAATAAGTTTCATGGATCTGGGATTCATTATTTACAATAATTAAAAGGTCACTGTACTGAGGATTTGGTTATCAGTAATGTCTGTTCTTTGTGGAAGAATGTTGGTAATACAGTTTCTATTCAGTTTTCTTTAATAGAGTTGTGACTTTTGTTTGTTTGTTTGTTAGTAGAACTCAGGAAATAAACAATCATGTTAACATAACCTGTGCTAATTTGCTGGTTGTCATTGCAACTCTGCTCTGCCAAGGACAAAATAATAGAAAATAACTTAGGATAATACAGCCTGTAAATTACTTTTACCTGAAGAGTTAGTGTATTCCTATTCTGAACAGACCCTAGAAAAGTGAACATTAATTAGCTGACTGGGGGACATTTGTTTTAAAGAAAAACTTAACAAGAGAGAAAATAATGAGAACAGAAATATCATCTGGTTTTAATTATTGAACAGTATTTAGTGGTGATTAATCATTGTTAGTACTGCTGAAGCAGAAGCAAGAAAAAAGATTCACTCCAACATTTTGTAAAAAAAAATCTCAAAATGCTTAAGTCGGATCTTGGATCCTTTTTACTTAATTTTTACTTATCAGCATTGCTAGGGAACTTAGAAACTCAACGACTTGTGCACAAGAGAAATTAGCTGTGATATTATCCTGTCGTTATGTATTATCCTCATGCATAACTTTTCACTCTCATATTTGTTTTTCAGAATAATGCTCTGAATGATTTATGTAATGATCTTTCTGGCTATGGCATACTCACATGCTATTTCCCACAGCTCATGCAACTAATACTGCTGTTGCTGTGGAATTGCCAGCTACTTAATGCTCTATTTATGTCTGCTGCAGACTGAATGACTCTTAAAACCTACAAACCACTTTCAGGATAATCGTGTGAGGACTGTCTTATTTTTGTGGGTTCATGTACTTGGAGTAAGCTATGGAAGCTAAGTAAGCCCCTTCTTTAAAAAATACATATATCTTTTTTAAGATTGTGTGAATCTGATTTGATTTGCTATACAAAATTGCTGAGTTTTAGAAAACAAATATTCTTGTCTGACCATGATTGCTACAGGTAGAGAAGCACAGAGCCTTGTATAGAGCTCTCAGGAGCTCTTTTACTTAATTTTACCAAATATTGTTTTTTGGTGGTGGCTGTTCTGTGGGAGATTTAGAGATATGTCATGACCTGGGGCAGTCCATATGAGACCAAAGATTGCCAGAAGGCAGAAAAACAGTCAAAGACATGAAATAAATCTGTGGGTCATGCAGGTTGCCAGAGTACTTGAAAAAACTGTTGCTGAAATGCAGTGTATATTTTTAGGAGGAATAGCTTAAAGTAGAAGCTGTACTTTCCTTCCCGGAGGGAGACGGTAGTGGTGATGGTAGCTGGTGTCACTTTGCCCAGCTTTCAAGCTCATGACCTGAGAAAAGGCCATACACAGATCCCCTTTGAGAGCAGGGGAAGAGCTCCATTAGATTCAATTGATGATTGTTTTTTTCAGTGTTCTGTTATATTTTTATCAGTGTACCCAAGCCTTGCAGCAGCTGTGGTAAAACCACTTGGCACATATTAAGAAGTTAGCACATAAAAATTGTAAATGTGGCGTCTTCATAGAAGTACCTATGGTGAAAACCTAAGCCAGAGTGACTGCTTTCTGGCTTAACTATGACAGTCATGATAAATACACAAGTTTTGCAGAAGGTGAGCCAAAGGATACAGGTAACTGGCATAAAACCTTTATTGACTGCAATATTTATTAGGATATGACAGTAAACACAAATGAATCGACACTGTTATGCAGCTGTTACAGCCCAGGCAGTCTGAAGTACTTTAGTTTTGTTACTCTATAAAAAGCTAGTACAGAAAAAGGCATACCATATTCCAGCCATGTAAGGGGATTTTATTCTACTTTTTAACCTCATCCAACAATCAGGATGTAGCACCACATAGTGACAGATGGTTTTCATTGGGGCTATCTTCATCATTCCTTTCACTTCCAACAGAAGTCCCTCTGGAGGAGAAACCAAACAGCTGATTCTGTTGGTACTGGGGAAAAAAACATCTCCGTGGGCAGTGGGGGAGAAACTTCTGGGGAGAAAACAGCTCCTAGGGATAAGGTCTGAGGATGATAAAGAGTGTGATGCAACTGCAGAGACAAAGGCAGTTCTCCTTTTGATTATTATTTTTTTTAACTTAGATATCCAAGCAACATCTTACAGTGCAATTATTACAGGCTAGTGTGTGACTCAGGGAGTTATCACCTAGTAAAGGGTTTTTAATTGTGCACTCAGTAATGGTGACTGTTTCTTAAGACAGTCAGTGCGTGGTGCCTACCTGTGGCTTGGTGTTTGTCATTGAAGATGAGGCAAACATGCTTAGTTGTTCCATTAAGCCACCACAAATGCAGTAAAAGGAGAGGAAATAATCCAAGATGCTTGGATTGCAGTTGAAGTGCAAGAGACCTTCCTTTTCTTTTGTCATCAGACCTGAGCTGTGGTATTCCAGTTCTCAGTACAGCTGACAAGTGCTTCATCTCAGGAAAGACAGCAATGTGAGGTGAGGACAGAGCCGCACCAGTCTGCAGTCTCCACATAGTACTTCCTATCAGTGCATGAGCTACAGAGGAATGTTTTCATCACCTTGGCATTATTTTGAGGCTTTTTTTCTTATGCAAAGAAACTATGCCTTGGTTGAAGATGAGTAATCTTGATAACCTAAATCAAGAATCTGATCCATCATTCACTAACATTTGCAAAATTCTTTGAAAATGCAAACTGCAGTGCAAATACTCTTTGTTCCTGCTCTTCCATCACACTCCAATAGCAACTCTGATCGACTGGTGGAGATTTAATTGGTGGAGTTTAGTAGTTTTAGTTTTGCCAGGGTTGGAAAGACAAAACCAGAAAGATCTTGGTCTGTGGTTTTCACATCAGTGTACTATGAGAACAGGCTTTTTCCCCACAAGCCAGATAATTTATAAACCTCACTGGACTGAAGACTGAAAGATTTATCTTGTCCTAAGTAGGTTACTTTTTAGGCAATTGGTTTTCTGAGGGTTTAAAAAATGAAATAACACTGGCACAAGGTCAGTGTTAGTTTTTTGCTTCTCTGCTCTAGGCTGTCCATGGGAAGCATCAAATGCTTTTATTTATAAAATGTTTAGAAATAAAGAGCTGCAGAAGTTCATGTTTGTAGCTAGAGTTAGTAAATACACAGGGCTTGCTTAAGCTTCTCAGTGTTGACACAGTCATAATCACACAGAGGGCAACATTACAGCCTCATCCTTTGGGCTGCTTGAACCATTACATTCATCTTCAAGGCCTGATTCTCTCTGAGCTCAGGTCTCTGTGAAACTGAGTAAAATAACTTCTGCAGATGCTGTTGGAGACCTTGCCAACTAGTACAGAAATCCTCAGACTTTACTCAAGTTGAGATAAGCAGAGGCTGAAGCAGCCGCTGGTGCCAATGCTCAGCTGATAGAGGCCATCCTGAGTGAGGCCTCCACTTAGGTGGTGGAGGTCATGGAAGTTCAGGGGACAGCAGCTGCTGAGCATGGCCATGGGCGGTTGGAACAGGAAGCTTTCTGAGAGGTTATCTCTCTGGATGCTTCATGAAGAGCCTTGTTAGGCCTTGATTTGAGCCCAGACCTCTGCACAGGCTGCCATCCTGAGCTGAGGAGTCAGCTCAGAGCCTGGCACAGTCAGAGAAATGTGCTCTAGGACAGACTAGTGCCCCTTGCCTAGTGTATTTATGGTGTTCACTTTTTAAGTATGCATAAGGAATATCAGTTTCTATTATTACAGATTAAATCACATCTGAGGGAGACTGGTGCAGCAAAGGGGGGAGAATTACTTAGTGTGAATGGGAGTATCACTAAGACAGGGAATAAATTTTGTCTTCTAAGACCAGATCATGAATATGATCAAATTTTAAGAAGCTGGAAACCGAATCCTATTTCTTCCTTCTGCCCCTCCAGCAAAATGGGAAGACACTTTTTCATGACTACTGGAGTTGTAGTTTCTCTGACTTACTGCATGGGCCTCTTCCAAGGCAGACAGGAAGATGAATGCAGTAGCTAATCTTCCTATTCCTACTTGTCTCCTCCTTGTGCCTGCAATCTTGCAATTCGTGCAGCTCAATTGCACCATGAAAGGAGAGCTTCCCTTATAGCAGCTTATTTTAAATTTAGGTTGTGTTAAAACCTGAGATCAAAGTATTTTCAATAGCATAGGAGGAACTGATCCATAATAAAGCCCTTAAAGCTAACTTGGAAGTTGTAAGCTGACTTCTTCGCATGGGGAGAGGTCAGTCCGTCATTCATTGTGACTGTAGGGTTGTGTTGCAAGGTATGATAATACTGCTTTTAAGGACACATTTTGGGCTGGAAGTAATTGTTAGCTGCAAGGCTAGTGTGGGCTTTCAGGCATGACCTACAATACAAACTTAATGTTTAACTGCTGTGTGGCTGCCTGATGTTTCAGTGCTACTCATGTGAACAGCCAGCATTTTATGTGAACCACAAAAAGTACAGCAGGGGAGAAGAAATTGAAGTACTTCATTTAACATTACCATTGTAATCATGCTCTGCTTCCACTGAGGTTTAGAAATCAACAGGCAACACACAGAGTCCTTTGAGATATTTTGTACATATGCATGTTTCCCACGCACACAACATGGGAAACAAGCAGGAGGAGTTGGAAACCGTGGTGCAATTAGACAAATATGACCTGATTGCTTTCACAGAAACATGGTGGGACAGATCACATAACTGGAACACTGGAATAGGGGGATACAAGCTCTTCAGAAGAGATAGGCAGGGAAAGAGGGGTGGGGGTGTTGCTCTCTATGTTAGGGAAGGGATTGTTTGAGAAGAGCAGCCTCTGAGAAACAGGACAGGCTGAGAGCTTGTGGGTGAAAGTTAAGGACCACACCAATAAAGGATGCCTTGTGGTCAGGGATTATTACAGGCCACATGATCAAGGGGAGCCTGCGGATGAGCCTTTCTTGCTTCTACTACAAGAAACGTCATGCTTGCACGCTCTCATCCTGATGGGGGACTTTAACCACTCAGATATCTGCTGGGAAAACTACACAGCAGGCTGTGAGCAATACAGGAGTCTCCTGGAGTGCATTGAGGATAACCTCCTGGTCCATGTAATACTAAACAGAGGACAAACATTACTGGACCTTGTGCTTACCAATGCAGACAAGCTCATTAAAGATGTTAAGACTGGAGGCAGTCTGGGTTGCAGTGACCAAGCCCTGGCTGGGTTTCTGATCTTGAGGAATACTGGCCTGGCAAAGAGCAAAATCAGGACCCTGAACCTCCAGAGAGTGAACTTCAAGCTATTTAAAGACCTAGTGGATGGATCCAGAGATCCCGTGGAACACTACCCTTAGGGACTAAGGAGCTGAACAGAGCTGACAACTCGTTAAGGATGTTTTCATTGAAAAATGAAAACACAAAACTCTCCATTCTCCTGTGTAAGAAAGCAAGCAGGGGGAGCAGAAAACCAGGATGGCTGAGCAAGGACCTGCTGGTCAAACTGAGGCACAAGGAAATGCACAAACAGTGGAAGCAGGAACATGTGGCCTGGGAAGAGCACAGGGATATTGTCTGGAGGTGCAGGGATGGGATCATGAAAGCCAAGGCACAGATGGAACTGAGCTTGGCAAGGGATGCAAAGAGTAACATGAAGGAATTGTATAGGGACATTGGCCTGAAAAGAAAGGCGAAGGGGAGTGTACCTCCTCTGATAAACAAGAAGGGAGAACTGGTAATGACAGACATGGAGAAGGCTGAGGTACTCAGCAACTTCTTTGCCTCAGTCTATACTGTCAGTCAGGCTTCCCACATCTCTCATTTCCCTGAAAGTGTAGATGGGGACTGGGGGAGCAAAGTCTCTTCTACTGTAAATGAAGAGCAAGTTTGAGACTACCTGATGGAATGGAACAGTACATGTCTATGGGACCTGATGACATGCATCCCAGGGTCCTGAGGGAACTGGTTGATATAGTTGCCAAGCCTTTCTCCATCATAGCTGAAAAGTCTGGACAGTCATGTGAAGTCCCTGGTGACTGGAAAAAGGGAAACATCACTCCCATTTTAAAAAGGGTAGAAAGGAGGACCTGGGGAACTACAGACCGGTGAGCCTCACCTCTGTAGAGGGCAAGATCAAGGAAAAGATCCTCCTGGAAAAGTCAAGGCACATGCAGGACAAGGAGGTGATCTGAGATGGCAGCATGGCTTCACCAAGAGCAAATCATGCCTGATCAGTTTGGTAGCCTGCTACGATGGAGTGACTGCATCAGTCAACAGGGGAACTGATGACAACTGATGACATCTACCTGGACTTCTGTAAGGTCTTCAACATGGTCCCACATGACATCCTGATCTCTGAATTGGAAAGATGTGGATTTGAATGGTGGAGCATTCAGTGGATGAGGAATTGGCTTGAAGGTCACACCCAGAGAGTGGTGGTAAATGGCTCTATGCCCAGGGGAAGGCTAGTGGTGAGTGGTGTCCCTCAAGGGTATGTCTTGAACCAGGTGTTTTTTACTGTCTTTATCAACACCACAGACAATGGGATCAATTGTACCCTCAGCAAGTTTGCAGGCAACACCAAGCTGAGTGGTGCAGTTGATACCAAAGAAGGAAGAGATGCCATCCAAAGGGACCTGGAAAGGCTGGAGAAATGGGCCTACCTGAACCTAACGAGGTTCAACAAGGCCATGTGCAAGGTGCTGCCCCTAGATCATGGCAATCCCAGACATGAGGACAGACTGAGAGAAGAACTCACCAAGAGCAGCCCTGCAGAGCAGGATGTGGGGGTTCTGGTGGATGAAAGGCTCACCATGAGCCAGCAGTGTGTGCTTGCAGCCCAACTGCGTCCCGGGCTACATCAAAAGAGATGTGACCAGCAGGTCGAGGGATGTGGTTGTTCCGCTCTACTCTGCCCTTGTGAGGCCCCACCTAGAGTGGATGTCCAGGTCTGGGGCCCCCAGTAGCAGAAGCAGAGAAGCAGAAGGATGTGGGGCTGTTAGAATGGGTCCAGAGGAGGGCCACAAAGATGATCAGAGGGCTGGAGCCTCTTTCTATGAAGAAAGGCCAAGAGAGCTTGGGATGTCTAGACTAAAGAAGAGAAGTCTTGGAGAAGACCTCATTGCAGCTTTTCAGTCCTTAAAGAAAGTTATGAAAAAGATGGAGAACATTTTTTTTTGTTTTGTTTTGTTTTTCCTCGGGCAGACAGGACAAGGGAGAAGGACAGGACAAGAGGGAATGGTTTGTAATGGTAAACTAAAAGAGGAGAGATTTGGATTAGAGTTTTAGAGTTTAGGAGGACATTCTTCACTCAGAGGGTGATGAGACACTGGCACAGGTTTCCCAGAAAAGCTGTGGATGCCCCATCCCTGGAAGTGTTCAAGGCCAGGCTGGATTAGGCCCTGGGCAACCTGATCTAGTGGGAGGTGTCCCTGCCCATGGCGGGGATTTTGAAACCGAGTAAGCTTTAAGATCGCTTCCAACCCAAGCTGTTCTATGTTTCTATGGTTCCATGTTGCTCTTGCTTGCTTTCAGTGTCTCACCCGCTTTTTCATACTCTCACTCATTTATACAGGTTTCAGACAGTGTTTGATCCACTTAGTTTCATTTGAAGGCTTCTCTTAAATAAATCAAAAAGGAATAAAAAAAATTACAAACCTGACTGACTATTGCACAAGTTTTTCCAAAGGGATTGATATTTTGTGTATGCCTTTGTTAAAAAGAGATGATGCAAAGACATCTTCATAGAAGCTCATATGAGTAGTGGCTGACAGACCATCATCATCTGCTTGTTCACAGTTGTTTAGGAACAGAGCATGTTCAGAATCATAAGCAGGTACGTCTTCTCCCAAAAGTCTCAAATGGCAATGAGTCAGGTACTGCCTTGCACTAGCATAAAAAATTAAACAGGTGAAATTTGCCACCATCCATACTCCCTCACTTCTTCCTGCACTGGCCTGTTGCCATTACTTACCTTCTTTGGCCATTAGGCTCCTGTGGTTTGCTTTTGGGTTATATACCTGAGCTCTGGTGGTGTTAGGGGACTGAAAAAGGGAATTTCATTCCTCTGTTTTGCTTTTTCAGCTCTGTCTGACAGTTATGAGCTGATGGATATATGCAATGAGACAGATAATCTGTATTTAGGTTCCAGGAACACTTGTCACAAATACCTATCCATAATTAGTCCATCCACTGACTGTATCGGCAGCCAGGAATGTAACGTGTGTGAAGCAGATACTGGCGGTCAAAAAGGGCCAATCTCACAAATATTATATGCACATATGTTTAATTAATGTAAGGATGGGACTGTTTGACTTTGGAGAAGAGCTGCAATGAGGAGGGTTCTGAACAAATCTTTGGCTTACTTTCAACTAGTTTTTGTCACTCTTTTTAATCAGTTTTCTTTATTAGGATTACAGATAAACTGTATGCCTGGCGGGTATTACAGAGACAAGTATGTCAGCAAGTGTGCCAGATCATTAAGATGAATTTTCTTAACGACGTGATACCAGGAATTTATTCTGCTTCCACAGCTATGGTAAAAGATAAACTGGGAGCTAGGAAGGAAGGAGAGTTGTTGGAGGATATAAGCTTTCTAACGAAAACACTGGGGATGCTTATGCTGGAAGATTGAACAAATGTAATGATAAGTATGACTAACTGAGAACAATGCCCAGATGGCATGGGAAATGTAATTAACCTTTGGCAATGCAACAGTCTCAGAAAGATGAGACAAAAATCCACCGAGATGCATTAGAATAGTAAGATGTTCATATATATACAGTGATCAGTTTCCCTGTGTCAGTATCACTGTTATTATAAAATATGTATGGAGACTATATCAAGACCCAGAAGCAATCACTTTAAAATGCAGTAGCAAAAGACAAGAGAGGTAAAAGTAATGAAGATAACCAACAGATAACAATTTGGCTTACGGTTACCAAACTTGCAGTGTAAAAAATGATCCTTCTGGCAATAGAGAAAAACTAGGAGACATGGTACTTAATGAGGAAATTTGCTTCAGTGCTTCCCCCTAACAAGGTGTACTTCCTTCCTGACCTGACAGGCTGGTAAACCTCAGGATGCCATTAAACTGATAATGAAGTACTAAGCTAAAAATAGTCTTTTTTTTCTCTCTCTCTCTCTCTTTTTCTGAATCGTTTGTATAACCAATTTACTCATGAGTTTGAGACTTCTCTGTGTGGAAGCCTCCTGGGACAAGAAGTGTCATTTTCTTTCTGTAGCTCAGAGCAGATTTCAATGCGCATCATCTACTAAATAAGCAGAAAGAATTGGAAACTAGTCACTTGATTCTGTTTGTTTGCTAGCTGTGTTTGGATTATTGTTGAATGTGCTTTAAAAGCTTAAGCCTGAGCATAAATTTAACCAAGGAAAATGCCCTTCTTGAAAAATGTTGTATGCTTGTTTATTCTTTCTAAATGCTGTCCAGTTGTATACAGCCCCTCTGAAGCCAGATCTTCAAAATACACATTTCATGGGCAATGTAACTAGAAATGGGTTTCCACTAAGAGACACAACAAGAGTACCCCAAAGGCTCACTAGAGCTATTATTTAGGACTTTTAAGGTTTCCATTTTTAGGTTTAATTGGTATTTGTCTCTAACTACACTCAACTGTTGTATGTAGCCATGAGGCCATAGGCATCACAGAAGAAGATACCAGTCTTAACATGCGTAGACTGGCTGAAAATAAGTTTTCTAGAGGAAGTGGAGGGGACAAGGATACACCAAATCCTGCTTTGTGGAACATGGAAGTTAATCAACAGGTTATGGAAATCCTGTATCCCAAACCTCCAACAGGGAATTTCTGCTTTCCTACTTCAATGACAAGCAACAGCAGGAGGGTAGTACTATCCTGCTCAGGAGTTGCACAGGAACATTTTTAACTGCTTGTGGTTTTTTGTTTGTTTGTTTGTTTTGTTTTGTTTTGTTTTAAGAATGGATAATGCTTTATGTATTGAAGTAGGTTGGCATAAGGCATTGCTGAAGTCCGATAATTTATTTTACTTCTAGCTGTTTATAACCTTTCCATAAACCCCAGGCAATGAGGCAAAACTCAGGCTCTTTAGTTATTTTGCCCTTTGGCAGTGATTAACTTTTCTTCCTGCAGGCTGACCTGCAAAAGAACCAACGTGCTTTGCCAGGTTCCAGCCATCCATGCTTCCATGCTCTCTGTGCCATGATGTTTTACTATATGCAGAGTGGTACATGTGCATACTTTTTGATGAGACATAAGTAAATCTATACTAAGATAATGCTTTAAAAGGTTAGCTGATGGAATTTCATAATGATCACATCCTCAGACCTAATGAGATCTGTCCTTTCAATGGATTTGGCCTTTTAAAGGAGTTAGGCCGGAGTTCCTTCATTGTATCTATACAATTAGAATGAACTCCAAACCAGAGTGTTGGAGAAGTATGGCCCACTTGTTTCTAATACTATTCGCTGTCCCCACATGTATTAGGCTTGATAGGGATGCTTCAGGTTCAGGAAAAGGAAGCTTATCTTTCAAGTGATAAATAAATTTCTTCTCAGAAAGAGCAATTAGGCATTGGAATGGGTTGTCCAGGGAAGTGGTGGAGTCACCGTCCCTGGGGGTGTTCAAGGAAAGTTTGGACGTCGTGCTTAGGGACATGGTTTAGTGGGTGACGCTGGTAGTAGGGGTATGGTTGGACCAGATGATCTTGGAGGTCTTTTCCAACCTTCATGACTCTATGACTCTATGCTACTATGATTCTATTCCTGTGAAATATGAGCATACTTCTCTTTTAAGAAGTATTGGATGGCCATTAGGAATGGAGAACTAAATATTTCATATTTTGTTCTTTAGAATTGCCTGGGATGAAAGTAAAGGTGGTCTTCTCAAGGGCTTGCTACTATTGGATGCAGTTTCTTAGATTAGCAAGTTTCCCTTTCAAACTCCTGCATTTGTAGCCATTAGATGAAGATCACAACTTAAGTCATCTTAGTGACAGGGAGCCAGAATCTGACTTCAATAGCTATCTAGGAACTTAATCAGTTAAAAGAGCTATATAGTGTTATAAATCAGGAAGCCATAGTGTGTATGTAGTCTTCTAGAAAAATAGATGGCAATGATGCAACTTAGACAGCAGTTATTAGACTGCTAAGAAGTTCTAGCAGCACTAGTACAAGCTGAGGTGCAATCATCAAGCTGTTTCACTGTCACAGTCCTGTACCAAGTTTATAATAGTCACACACAAAAATATGCATCTCAAGGTTGATTTCATTGCAGCAGACAAAATAACACAGAGATCAAAATCCCAATTAACACCAGCACATGCCCCACACTTGTGTTGTTTTTATTTCTCATAATACTAGGGCTAATATCTAACTTTTAACTCTTGTTCTTATTATTTTTACATGTTGGTATTTCTCTTGGCTTTGGATAAGGAGAATAATGTTGTCCAGTTAAATTTTATCTGCATTGTTTCAATTAAGTTCTGTCCCGTGGTTTTCATGCACTACTGCAGTATCTTAGTAATTTGCTTGAAAGTTATTGAATAGAAACTGGATTTTATTTGCTGATTTACAGCAATTATTTTTAATTCCTGGGTCTATATGTCAGGCCTGATTTATTTGAGCAATATCAAGTTAGTTTGACAGTCACTAAAAGTATTACTGGTATGCTTGTTGCCGGAAAAGGAATGGGACTGCCCAGTCACTTCGGCATTTGGTTTTACTCAGCATTAAAACCTATATTTGTAAAACTAGTTAGTGTAGGAAAGGATCACTTTTTAAATTTTCTTGCAGTATTCCTACATGATTGTCGCATCTGGAGTGATCTCTAGAGGGCAATTTACATAGTGTGATGAAAGACTTTACCCCCAGAATTCAAGTTCAGAGGGAAATCTTCATGTAAACATATTAGGAGACCACTGAGCCTGCATTTTATTCCTGCTGAGAAGAATAAACTCTTCTTGTTCTCATATTAGTGTATCTTCCTATGTAGAGGAAAATGCAGTGGGAGTATTTTTAGCTGCTTTTGTCTGGAGGGTAAGAATAGGAAAGGGAAAATGAAAAGATGTGAATTTTGAGTCACTTTTCTTTAAAGTTTTTTTTTAAAAAAAAAACAACAGCATTTTTGGAGGACTAATTCCCTCCAGTAAGCATCAAAAGCTCAGCTACTGCCAATTAAAACACTACAAGATAAAATAATACAAAGTAAGTTCTTTTTAGTGAAGGAGAAGGGCTTGTTAGATTGCACCTTCAGAAACACATGGGGTGATCACACAGTCTTCGAATAAGAGGAAGCATAAATTTTGCATATAAATATGATTGTCTGGAGTGTGCTTGGCAAGCACCATAAACAAGCTAAGTTTCATGGATTTACAAAGTGTCATCAGTTGGTTCATCACTGAATAAAATATTAGAAGACTTGAATATGCCCCAAGTAGTTTTCAGTCTCACTGTAGTACTGACAAACACAATATATAGGGCAGAAGAGGTAGAAGCTGTCTCTTCCTTCAGCTCAAGTGTCCATGGTACCTAACGCACATAAGCTTCATTAGCAGTACCAGATGATGGTTTTACTAATGCAGGTGTCTTGCATAGAACACTACCGAAAGGCTTTAGATGATAAGATTTTTTTGGATGCATTGGATAGGAAGGACAGAAGTGTTCAATACAGGAGATAAATGTTAAAATTAAACATTTATGCAGGTGAAGTCTGGGGAAAAATGAATATAAAGTTAATTGAAGGATTTCAAGACAAATTACAGTGCAACAAAATAGTAGTATTCAATGTAAGATGATCTTTATTTCAAAACTCAAGTCTTAAAGAGAAGTCATATTCATTGAGCTTCCAATGAAGTCTTTGTTAGCAAGTGGAAGACTGACACAGTATCACTGAAGTCTAGCATTAAAATGTAAAGCTATTAAAAAGAGAAATGTTTTTAATTTTCTAGATATTTTTTATTTGTAAGTGTTTGCAAAATATATTTTTTAATTTTCATATGTTCAACTTTTTCCATTAATGGTCAGGACTCTAAAAGTGATATTTTTAATGAGATCATATTTGAATACAATCATGCTTGCAAGAGCTGGAGCTTGACAAGTCAAATATGCTCAAACTGGGCACATAATTGAGTTAACAACAACAATGAACAAAAGAATTAACTGTTAAGCTATCTGTAGAAATTCTGTGACTGTATTGCTCCAAGTATTCTCCTTTAAAAATGAAAAACACTTTGCTTTTTGGTCTCCATTTCTGGCTGTACTAGTCCTGAAGTTTTCAAATGCCCAACTCCTTTGCTAACCAGTGCTGCCCATGTTCTCCATCCTGCACGTTATTGCATGGAGCATCAACAGCTCAGGAATTATGCTGAATAGACCACTGTAAGCAGTATAGAAAAGCAGGTTTCAAACTGCTCCAGTTTGCTAGAACATTCATTTACACAAGCTTCACACAAAGAGAAATTTGTTACTAAAACCTGGGCATGAAGTTAAATAATATGTACAACATTTGTAGTTTATACAAGTCATTTTTTAGCATAATCTCACCGGGTCAGGGGAAATCAGTTGAGCTCAGCTGATGTTTACTTGTGTGAGTGGAGAATGAAGTGTGGTTAGGAAGTTAATATGTGGGACATGTGTATGATGGTGTATGATGTTAGCAGCCCTCCTTTCAGCCTTGTGGTGGAAATGGTGAGAGCTATTTTTGAATATTTCCTGGGGAAAACACAGACTTGGTCATACATGAAGGTTTAATTTTGACCATTTTCCCTTAATATTCAGTTTACAGATGACGAACAGGAACCACGAGTCCAGTGTAAAGCTCAGCGAGGTCAGCAGTAACTTTTCCATCAAGTGGAGCCACATTTTGATCAGGTCTGATCTGACTTGTTCTCTTCAAGACTGTGTATATAACAAGGAGGCATTGGTCTCATAGTCTCACTGCAAGGCTGAAAAACAGCTAGCTTTAAATCTCTGGGCATAGTAGGTGCAATCTGTGTACATTTTTCAGCTGTCCCAAAGTGTGCAGATGTAGTATTTTTTCCACTTGGCCTGAAAACATGAACATAACATGATGCATGCTGTGTAGAGGGAGCACCCTGCACTTTCAGATTGTAATTTTCCTGGTAAAAGGAGCACAAGAAATGAAGTATCTGTAGAGTAGAATCCAGACAGGGTCTGGAGAATCTGTCTGATCCAATTAAAACTGCTGCTGTTGTTAGTTGCAATAGATAAGCTTTGTGATGAAATGTTAGGTACTTGCAGTCAGAGGGATAATTGAACATTTCACGGTTCCTGTGTTAAAGGAAGTGCAGTGTTAGTAATATATATTGCACAAAAAAAGATTGCTGAACTTCACAACCAAGTATTTACTGAGTCAATTCTAAAGAGGAATTCTGACTTTAAAGGACTGACATGGGATGCTTTGTCCTTCGGCCTTTGTTGTTGACAAATGAAATGTCCTGGTGCAGGCCTCACCTTGCAGGTTTTAGGCCAAGAATTAAACATGCATCTCTGGAGTTAGGTTTCAAAATCTGCCTTTCTGCAGCTGTAATGTAATTTAGGAAAATTAAAGAGAATCTAGTGTATGCTTTCTAATGGAAAAATGAACTTCCAGACCTCTAAACTGTGAGCTTTCAGAGTATAACTATGTACTAATTCTATTGATGAATTTTGGTGCATCTGTTTGCACTCCTGTCCTCCTTCCCTGACAAATTGGGCACCATGCACAGGCAGGCATATCTTCCAACTTTCAGGAGACAGTACATATCCTGCTACAGGGAACTTGAGCTCTTCAGAAAACCTTTGACGAAAAGAATCTTTGTTAGCAAACGGTGTCTGGCCGTGTGGGCTGGGGAACCTCTAAGAGCGCTGCAGGGAGTGCCGTGTAGGCAGAAGACAGCCTGCAGCAGGGCTCCTGCATGCTGGTGCGTGCCATTGGCAAGTGCCCATTAAGTGGGTGGTTTTGGAGTCTGACTCTCAACAACCACTTGTTACCAGGAATTTACAAATGCAAACTGCATATACAGAAACACTAGTTTATTTCCTGGATTATGCTTAGTAAGAGTGCAATTAGGCACGTTAGGCTGTTCCATTCGTTCCCATGTTCTACCAGTCTCTGCAAGCACAGGGGGCCCATTCAAGCAAGGGACAGCTGTGGAAATACAGGTTTCCTGCAACCCACGTTGCTTCGGGGAGCCTGGAAGCAGCTTGCTCAGCTTGGGAAATGCACGGCTAGGGCTGGAAAATCTGCTTGCAGCACCTAGCAGTTACGCTGAATCACAGCTTCCTCTTGTTTGTCTTCTAGGAAAAATGAGACAGAGATCTTGCATTCCAACTAGTATGAAGAAAGACATCACTAGAAAAGGCTAGTGGAAAAGAAAATCTGCATCTTTCTCTATACTTTGAAAGAAGGTATCATTGCTATTTCCAGATCACTGTAAACTATATTTGTATCTCCCTTTCTCTCTTTTTTTTTTTTAAAAAAAAATTGTTATTAATGCAAGATTAAAATACCACTAAAATGATTACTTCTGTCATATATTATCATGCTTTCTTAAGCGCTTCAGCTAGCAAATTTTATGAGATTTCCTAGGCTTGTGACATCCTCCATTTTGACAGCTAGCAAGAAAAGAAAAATTGAAACAGAAGACTTCAGTTAGCATCTGTACAGACATATAAGACAATTCCTTATGTTCCACAATGCCCAAAACGTAGTCTGTTGCTCTCATGAAAAGTGGTTCAAGGTTCAGTACATAACAAAAAGATAATTAATTTATGGGTGGACAATGATTTTCAAAGAAGAATCTTAAGGACTATTCATGCTCAATTGCTTTGTGCCAGTGCCTGAGACTACCACGTAGTTCTTTGATGTGCATGTTTATAGAATTACACTTTGCATGCAGCCTACTGTATGGCTGTTTTTAAGAGGCCCTGGAGCCCTGTGCCATCAGACCAACTGAGCAGAAAATGTTATCTACAGCATGAAGAGTTAGTAAACTGTGTGCTGAAACAGCCAACCTGAAATTTCTTAGCATCGGTGAAATTCAGTATTGCACTGCTTACTATTTGTTGGCATCCTTTAAAGTGAAATCTTGCAAGGAGCGTGAACTTTACCATCCTCTTGCAACACTCTCAGTTGTCTCTCATAGCTCACTGGATTTTTTTTTTTTTTGTAGTTGTTGTTATTGCAATTGTTACAAAATGAATGCTGCTGGAAGGCTGTAATTATTGTTCTTCAACACCAATTCCACTGTTGTTGTGTCCCAGAACTGCTGTGTGCAGTAATGCACTCCCAGCCATCCACAGTGATAGCTGGAGTCCAGTGAGTGTTTTGCACCACTGCAGTGAAAAGTTTAGATGAGTGTCCTCCCCTCCCCTAAGCAACATGACTGTCAGTTGTAGGAGTTGCTTCATCGTCTCGAGCTGTAGAAATTAACTTTTAACTCTTAGTTAAGAGTCTTTCATGCAACTTCTGTGGGACTCGGATGTTTTTGATGGAAAATCCTGTACTTTGTTTTGTTTTGATTATTATTTCATAACAAACATGGTAAAGTGTACCAGTTTTAATGATGCCTGCATCTACTGAGGCCATATAGGGCAGCAGGCCTTTCCCGTTACACATCCTGTTCTTGGTAGTGGTGTAGGCTTAGTTACTTGGAAAAACAACCCAGGTACACACAGGATCACTCAGCAGGGCTGGAACCGAGTCCAGAAGCAAAAAGCAATAGTAGCTAGAGGGCTGGGGTCTTAGGGAGGTGAAGAGAGAGGAGACATGGCCAAAGGCACATCACAGAGGACAGGAGGGGCTGGTTGGGAGCTTGGGCTGTGTGAGCCCTTCTGGCATCTCCCGTGGCATGAGGTTCCCAAGTCTTCTGTTCCTAAACTGATGACTGCCAGCTGAAAGAAGTACGGATATACCCACATGTTGGATGACAGCATCTCGGGCTATGAGTGGTACTCTGTTTGTTTCTTTTCTCACTAAACCTCAGTGGGGTTGAAACCAGGAGGGGATCCATGCTACTCTGTGTGGTGGAGTTTGGAGGGAAGAGCCAAGGTACACGTAAAACAATTCTAACCATGAATGTCTTGGAAATGATGTATAATACTCCCTAATAAGACTGTCAGAGTTATTAAAGTCAGAGTTTCAGGCACCTTAGCATGTCCTGCAATTTTAGAAACTTTCTGGCCATGCCACCTTCATGGTACCCTGGTATTATTTCTTAATAGGTAAAAAATTATTAAGTATAAAATAATAAAATTCAGTATAAAATAATAAAATAAATTTCACAGTACTCTGAGGATGAGAATTCTGTTTCTTCTGT
>CM021729.1:42374354-42419431 GCA_011074415.1 Stictonetta naevosa
AATACCTTTAACTAAAAAGCAGTGTGATGGATTTTCTTCATATTCTGCAGAATCTCCTTTGTTGCTGGTATAATTTGAGCAGTATTTATGTAAAATCAATTTTCCAAACAGAACGTATTGAACTAAAAAGGGCTTCTCAGTAGAAACTGATTGTAGCCTTAGGATCTGATCCAGAAAACACTGTGCACGTACTTCACTTGTTTTTTGTGAGTCATTTAATTGAAGTTAGATCTATGAGGTGAGTACTTCTAGAATTGGCCTTTGCCAGTGGTGAAATAGCTCAGACTTCTGGAGGTGTTTTGGAGCAGTTTCCTTCTGGCAACTCATTTTCATTAGGTTGATAAATTCCCAGCCTGAGCCTCTTGAAGGTGTCTGGTCCTCAGCTGCTGCTTGTTCTGATTACTTCCTTCTTCAAATGGAAGACTTCACTTTTCTGTCACATCACACACATGCCTCAGCCTGCCCCACGTCTCAGATAAGCATTTCTCCGGTTTGTTATGTTTGCTTAGACATGATGAAATAAACCAGTGAAAAAGAAACTGAGCCCATTTGCTCATCTCAGGGGCCTGAAGTTTCAAATTGTTTGACAACGTCAAGTAAACATCTCAGTATATTCGTGTTGAAAGGGGTTTCGGGACAGATCTGGCTTTGTGTGCAGTTTTAAATATCAGGTGAAATTTTGGAAGCCAGTAATTGGCACACAGACCGAAAGTCTTCCAGGGACTGCTGAAAATCCTTATAAAGTTCCTCAGAGCTGCAGCTGCCATTCAGTTGGAGGAAGCACAGAGACCCTGTGATGAAGGTCAGGAGCTCTGTTTTATCTTTCTGGAGTAGGTAATCATTTAAATTCAACACTGCTTTGTGATGTAACTGCAACAGATCCTTCTAAGTGTACTATGCATGTCAGAGGGTGAAATGAAAGTGCCTTGGATGTGCTAGTGGTGTTTTCTATTCCAAATGCAGTACATTGAGCATCCTTTTCAAAAGTTCTTTCATTAACTGTGGAGTTTTAGCCTATGCCACTATTTGAGAGGCTCTTCCAGAGCTGGATCCTCTGAAGGCTGGGCATTTTTTTCTGACTCTTACCCTAAATTTATTTATGGCCAGTTATTAGCTATTTGTTCTTAAGCCAGCATTGTCTATTAGCTTAAGTAGCACTTCTCCTTCACTGATGTCCCCCATCTGTCCTCCCAATTTCTGGCCGTCCCCGAGGTGCACTTACATGATCTTGCTGGGTTAGATGAGTCGAACTTTTAAAGTCTGCTCTTGTAGAATGAGCTCTCAGTTTTCTTGGTGCCCCTTCTCTGTACCAGCTGAAGTGATTCTTTCTTGAGCACAGGAGACTGTCACCAGCGCGTCTCGGGGGAGCTTCCTTGCTACTACTTCCCTGTAGCAAGGAGCTGCATGGCTGCAGTTGTGGCCTTGCCCAGGCTACTTGCTGCTGCTCCCCTGCAGGAAGCGCCCTTTCCCCAGCATTGGGACAAATAATCTTGGGACATTTCAGCAAATCCTCCTTGTTTTTCTCTGCCTGTGTATCTGGAACAGTAATCGATGTTCAATTTAAGATGGCGCTTAACGAAATAATGCCTTGCCAGCTAGGCCAGTATTTTGTTTCAAATGTGATCCTTTTTATGAGCTTTTTTTTTTTTTTTTTTTTTTTTTTTCAAAAATGGAAACTGTTGCTCGTGGTCTCAATTTATTGCAGAAGTAATTGAGTACATTGACACATTTTAATATAATACATTTCAGAGTATCATAGTGCAGGCCTGACTGTAGCATCTGGCCTTACGTCTTATTCTTTGCCAGCGCGGTAGTCCCTCTTCCACTGCCACGCTAATTAATCAGCTCAGCACTTTGCTGGAATCATTGCCTGAGTTTCAGTTTCACAAAAGGATTTGCTGACTTGGCTTCTTAGCTATAAAGTAACTTGACAGTGCACATTTCCAAAACAGAAGACTGAAACCTAGAATCTAAACAGAAGCATATTTAGAAACACGTGTATGCTACTTCAGGAGAAAAATACATGCTGTGACTGAAATCCGTATAGCCATTGAAATTACTTATTCATTGCTTTTGACTTCCATTTCAGAAATAGCTAGTGAAACTACGACAGCTTTTAAGGTTAGACTGTAAAAATTTTATTTTATTTTTTAATTTATTATTTAATACTACTTTTGTCTGTCCTGGCCTGATCTAATGTCTGAATTGCTTAGGTTTAATTCTTTGTTCATGTGGGTCAGACAAGACAAAAACAGTGCCTGGAGACATCAGCCTGTGAAGCATGTTCAGGCTGTTTTTTTATCTGCTCAAGCTTTTGATCACAGTAATAGGAACACCATAAAATACTGTCTCAATTCAAGTGCCTTCTCCTGTATCTTGTGAAAGTTATGGGGTGGGAGATCACAACAACGCCCTCATGTGCATTATTCCTTGCATGTGCTTGTTCCTGGGTGTCTCTCAGGTGCAGCATTTCTTCTCTGGCTGAGCCAGCTGGATACCTCAGGGCACAGACTGTGGTGGTCCAAGGGTGTCACCTGTGCTAAAAGGGCTCAGTGATGTTGCCCTGCCTTCTTCGCCACCCAGCTGCCGGGACAGACGGTGCTGAGCTGTGGAGCTGCTGGCTTTTTAAGGCCTGCCTTGGGAAAGCAGCAAACACCTGCAGTTCCCACTGAGGTGAAGGAGAAGTGCAGGTGCTCAGCAGTTCTCTGCCAGGTCACCTTTTAAACAAATATGTTTCGCAAACCCTTTTGGCAGTCGCTTTTAAAAGCAGAATCCCCACTGCCAGGAGCTTTCAGTTCCTCTCATTTTCCCGGTGGTTTCTCATTACGAGGATTCATGGAAATTGAACAAGGTGAAGGTTGCAATCTGTCATGTCTAGAAGCATCCAAATATAACCTGGAACAGTGAAGCATACACCCCTGGGAGTGTTTTTCAGTAAATGGAATGAAAACTCCGAGGAAAGTAGCTGCGAGCCTTTCACACGTGACTTTGTGGTGTTCACTGTAAATTTACAGTAAAATGACAACCTGCTCGAGTGTAGAGCCAAGTGTCCTCACTCTGCACAAGCCCTGCTGAGGTGAGCGCTACGTGCAAGACCCTTGCCTTTTGTCTGATCCTGCTGTGGTGGGAGCGTGTGAGCAGATGGGTGGGCGCTCTGCTGCTGGTTGGCATCAGCCCCCGCTCCTGGCATTTGGGAGTTCTCATTCATCTTCAGGTTGAGATCCTGCTTGGAAAGGAAGCAGGACTATTCAGCCTCCCTCTTTTAATAGTGTCTTCCTTTGCACTTTCACTTGCACCTTCTTGCAGAAGGGGCTTATAGTCGTACAAAGTAGTTACAAAGCACTTCCCACTTTGTTAGGATTTTAAAAGGCAACTCAAGAAAAAAATAGTTAATGTATTTAACTATTTTTTAAAAATTTATTTTTATGTTCTCTTGAATTCCTGAGTCATACTTGAAAAAGAATGCAGGCTGCTGTGTTACTGTGTGGCATTGAAATCTCACAAAAAATTTGTGAAGTGGTCACTGTGTATTTCCATCTGAGAGACGGTGAGGCCGAGGCAAACTTGTCTGCTGATTTGGGCCTATCCTGACAGTGATGGGCTAGAGCCAGTGGCTTCCTGCTCCTGGCTGCAATTGATTTCCTGACTGTGGTTTTACCCTGTATTAAGATGGAGAGAGAAGTGCTGCATTTGTTTTCCTGGAGCAGGAAAAACAGGAAAAGATGAAGCAGGGTTTAAAAGAACAGGTGGGATGCCTAGGTGAGCATCCTTGCTGCAGCCAACGTAGCTTTTTTGTTGCACTGACAGCAGAGAATGGGAGCACTGCTGTCAGGAGTGTGACAATCTGTCCAAAATCTTTACCTATTCACAGCAAAAAGTTGCATGGCTTGGTAGTCATCCTGTTTAAAGATTGACCTAAGTGATGAGGTTTTTATATTAAAAGAGCTCAGTGTGCTGTTGTATGCTGAACTTCCTTCACCTCTGTGACCTGAAATCCTGATTATAGAAACAGGGGCATACAGGATTGATAGCTGTTCAATCAGCCTTCACTCCAGCAGTTGACTTTCAGGCACTCTGTTCTGCAAGATTAATGTCCTCTTAGTAAAAGTAACCTTGTATGAATCCAACTCTGCTTGCATGCGGATACCTGAAAGCAAGTTAAAAATGGCTTTGCCGATATTACAGGCAGAATTATAATAAATAAATAAAAACTTAAAGTAGGATACAAAGCACTAACAAACAGTATCTGTGCTCTGGAGCTGTGAGAAGAGTGTGTGATTCTTTCTGCTCTGAGAAGGGAGTTTCTGAAATGTTTCAGCAGCCGAATGCCACAGGCAGCACTTTGCCAGCCCATTTCAGTGAGACACATCCCCTTCTCAGGTCAGCTTTTCTACAGCTGAACAAATGATGCTGTGGGTACGTATGGCTGGAGGTGTGCCTCAGCAAGAGGGATAACTTCAGCTGGGAGCTCTCTAGGGACAGCCAAAGCCATGTCCTGCGTGCGGTCTCTGTTTGCCCTTCCTGAAGGGGCAGGTCCATGTTTCACAAGCATGCAGCTCATCTCGGGCCACACGTGCTCCCCTTGCTGACACTTGCTTTGTCTGCATTTTGCCTGCAGTGGCTGAGGAACCCAGGCCCCCAGCATGAGAAACGGACTCTCTTTGGAGACATGGTGTGCTTCTTGTTCATAACGCCGCTGGCGACCATCTCTGGCTGGCTGTGTCTACGAGGAGCTGTGGACCACCTGCACTTTAGTAGTAGGCTAGAAGCTGTTGGCCTCATTGCACTCACTGTCGCACTCTTCACTATTTACCTCTTTTGGACCCTAGTAAGTATCGGTTTCCTATTCAACTCACAGGAGTGAGGGAAAGAGTAAATCAGAAAATTAATTGCAGCTCTGCCACAGAGTGCTGCAGAGTGGGTGGACTATTGTATGAAGTGTCACTTATGCTTAGCGCTGGTATAAATAAATATAAAACTACAAGAACTCTTGTGGTTACATACCTGTTAAGTTCTGTGGTAAGCTAGAAAGATGCTGTACATTTCAGATCAGTAATTCCCAAATCCCAAACACTGGAGAGGACAGCAAGAGGGAGAGAGGTACCAGGTGGTTTCCCACAAAGCTGGCACACCTAAGAATTTTCCATGCTGCTCTTTGTACAATCCCTTGTCACTACATTTACAAGTTTGTAGGAGCCCCTAGCCCCCGAGTGGTTACATCATTAGCACACTGCTGACACCACAGAGTTATTCTGCACATCCTCAGAGAGGAAGGGTTCCTTGCTGGGTCGGGGTCTCCCAGCCTAGGGGCAAGATTTTTACTGTATAATGAGGATAGTTCACAGGTAGTTCACATTAGAATACTCCTAATCTTTGTTTTTCAGCCAGCTATGATGCTCTGGTACAACTATTCATGTTACATTGATTCAAGGGCATACATGAGGATGTTTCCCCCAAGAATGTCAACAGAACAGTCTTCCTGATGAGCAGTTCCTCTGTTAATCATCCTTTAGACATCTCCAAGGCCTGGGTCATCTTGCCCTTTCCTCAAAGTACATTTTTTATCTGTTTCACACAAAAGAGAGTTAACTATGCATTGGTATCAATAGTAAGATCAAAAAAGAGAGGGAAGAAACAAATAAAAATCTCCCCCATCCCCCCAATAACTAACGAGAATTTATTGGGGGGAGACGTACGACTCCAAGAAGGCTATGAAAGGTAACAGCTCTTTCACTTCGTTCAGAACAGTAAAACCTCGGCTCATCCACAGAGGACTTCAGGCTAATTTTAACACAGTGGTAGAGAAATCTCAGAGTTTTGCCTCAGCCTCCTGCAGTTTCATTTTCTTTGCTTCTGCTTCCTTTCCCCATAAAGCAGCAGCTCTGTCCTTTGACAGGAAGGCAGCTACTCCAGCAGTGACAGGACGCTTAGGTTTCCTGCCACACTGTGTGTAGCCATTTCCTTCGGGTTGTCAAGCAAAGGTTGCTCAAATTGCCTTAGCACATGACTGCCTTAGAAATCCAAATGCTGCCTTTATATAAATCACAAACATCAGAATGGTTTTAAGTTGGAAATGGCATTTTGGCTGATTTGCTTGGTTAAATTACTTGTGACATGTGGATTTATCCAACCTTGCTCATTAAGACTTCTGCAGCATCTCAGCTGTAATCACCATCAGCAGTTATTGCTATTGTACTGGTAGTGGTAAAAATGACCTCTATTCACTTTATAACTTTTCCCCCTTCAGAAGTTTAGCGAGAAATCTGTGTGCCCTTTATTAACCTTAAGGTTATTTGACACTTGGAGAATGTGTTGATAGCAAGCTTGATGTAAACGCATACCTCGGTTGGTTTAACTGAAGTACAGTATCTTTAGTGCCCACTGAGTTGTGTAAGACGTTCGGTTGTAACCTGCCATTCAGCCCAGCAGGAGGCTGATGGGCTAATGAAGCGCTCTGTCCATCAGGCAAGAGCAAGGCAGGAGGCCTTTCAGGACACAGTAAATGCCCTGTTCAGCGGGAGTTAATTCAGTGGGCAGAGCGGAGGGAGACGTGCTGGGAAGGATGCTCGGGCTCTGTTCACAGAACAGAAGGTGCCCTCGTTTCTCTCCCAGCATTAGCGCTGGATGAAAGACTTTAGCCGAGGTTTATGTACATCTGTAAAATAAGTCAACAGGCTCAGGTGCCAGCGTATTGTCACATGCTTCATCAGAACGCAGGGCCATAAAGGCAAGGAAGAGGTTTAATACAACTACTTTACAAACAGCACTGTGCACTCTACACACGGTCGATGTGCTCAGCAGCCTGGGATGCATCAGTCACACAGAGAAGCACCAGCCTGCCTTTACCTCTGGGGAGCACCACACTGCCCTCACTCTGCAGCGAGGGCTGACCTGCCAGCAGAAGTGCTAACCCCATCGAGGGCTTCAGCAGCACCCTCCCTAATTTTTTTTTTTATTCCCTACTTTTCAAGGCTTAGCAGATGGGTGAATCCTGTACTACCACTTGCTTAGTTAAGGCTGTACAGGGACTATGTTGATTGCTGTTGGGTAAATTACACACAACATGTGATATAATGCTCCTCTAGGACCTGGGAAAATTAAGAAAACTAAAGCTTCATTTTACTTCCAATAAATCAGCTTATTTTCTCTGGAGACAAAAGCTGGCATATAGATTATTTGCACACCACAGTAGCCCAGTGAAAATGGGAGAGATGCTGTTTTTAGCATCCAAGAAGCTATTTTATCCCTTCCCCCACAACAGCCAAGTTCTCCATAAATATACTGTTACTTTTCCAAACATATTTGATTACTGTAACTGATCTACAACCATATATATATATATATATATACCGCTATGCCTGAGATGAAAGCTTCAGACAAAATGGAGATTTCTGTTTAAGAGTTCAGGGCCACATTCTGCTTTCTCACACCTAGGTAATCTTGACTTCTATAATATCAATAGGGATTGGGGTGCAATAGGATTTGGCCTTTCAGCTCCCAGTACAACGTAACCGTTGGTTAAAAACAAAGACTAGCCTAAATTAATCCAAATTAGAAACACAGACATCTCCCCTTGCTATGCTGTTGAAAAGGTGAACAAAGAAATTCAGTGTGGCAAGGACCATTGTAAAAACAGGCGTTTGTTTAGCATCTCGAGTTTCCCATCCCGTGCAACTGTTTAGGGAGAGAAACGCTGGCTCTGGATGAAATCGAGTAGCTGACATCACTTGGAAACCGCTTTCAGGCAAGAACCCGTTGTAAACAAGCTGTCAAACTTAACTGGGATATCCTGTGAAAATGCCTTAAACAAACAAACAATTAAAACCGGGATTAACAATGTAGCTGTTTCTCAAATAATCTGATGTGATGCTACTGGAAGACCCTTCCTAGACTCCAGCTTGCTCCTCTGAAGCAGTCACAGCACTTTGCTTGGCATTCATCTTTGCCGTTTTTTTTTGTTTTGTTTTGTTTTGTTTTGTTTTTTTAACTACCATAAGAATTCTGCTGATACTGCAGCTCTTTTAAAAAAGAGATTTCTCATGTCCTTACACATAGGATGTTCCACAGAAATGAAGATGCAGGCTGCTTTACCTTCAGGGGGAGCAGAGGAGATCGAAAGGTGGGGAATGTATTCATCTGTTGGAAGAGCTGTCTTATTGAACAAAAGCTCTGTGGGTTTCCCTCGTTAACAGCAGACAACTGGATGAAGATCTAACAATAATAACAATAATTTAAAAAAAACTACTTTTTTTTTTACTTTTTTTTTTTTTTTTTTCCTTGTCCCTAGAGGGATTTTATAGAATGGTAAATCATTTATTTAGCTAAAAGGACCCCTTTGCACTAAGAAGGATTTCATAGGCATGTTGGTGCCTAACACAAAGCACCAGGCTTTGCAGTCACTCCATACCTCACCGGGGCTGCTGCAGGGGGTAGGGAACCGAGCAGCACAGCCCCTTTGACAGAAACACTGGTTGGAAGCAGCACACAAACGCTTCACTGCAAACAGCGGCATCTTCCATCTGCCTGTGCAAACCAAGCGTGTTACCTCCAGATACAGCATCTGCATGGTACCTTCTATCATCTGAATAGCAGCGACCCACAGAAGTGGGACAGGTGCATAAAAATTAATGACGAATAACAGGCTGCGCACGAAAACAGAATAGCTAATGAGACAAGGTTCCTTCTGCGCTCACTGCTTGGGTGTCTCCTGCCCACAGCTCAATAACGTAATTGTTGTTTGGCATGTTTCACCCAAAAGGTCCCAAGCCAGCTAACAGCTTTTAACAAAGCTGTGAATGTACAGCATCTTACACAGACTTAACTCACTGCACCTGACTGTCACTAAAATAAGCAGTAAACTATTAAAAAAATAATACAGGGCCAAGCTATCTTGCATATATGCATAGCAGTCATTTCTCTTCCACTCTTAGCAGAACCACACTGAGGCTTAGCTGATTAAACTCAGAAGACAACCTCAGTTGAGACACTAATTCTAAGACAGTGAGAAGATGGCTCAGACCTTGCTGTGTCTGGGCAGCCCTGAGCTTGATGCATACAGCAATAAAGCCATTACAAGGTAGAACATATGACCCTGTCAGTATGCACACCTTAGCTACCTGCAAGTCTTCACCAGCCAGCCAGCTCCGTTTTTGTCAGTTTAACAACTCAAATTCCAAAATTCATCTGGTTGTAAATGGCTACCAGTAATTCCAGGTCTTGGGAAATTCTGGCAGGACGCCCAACTTTTCGTTTTGTAAAAAGGGAACGAGTGGTGGGCAATAGCAGAAGGTAGGGCACAAGCTGCTTTTCTCTTCTGCCGTGGATATGTGGGGAACAAGCCATCTGTATGTTAGGTCTGATCTTTGCCAACCACCTTTTTGCTCAATTTTATTCCACCCAGTCAGGCTGCTTACGGGTGTTTAGTCCCACTTGAAGATTTCCCCCCTCCAACCCTAATTGATTCCTTGGAGGAGTGAAGTGATTCTAAGTGCACTGCTCCTCTTTTCTCTCTGTAGGTATCATTTAGATATCATTGCAGATTGTACAACGAGTGGCGTCGGACCAACCAGCGGGTGATACTCCTAATCCCAAAGTCTGCCAATGTTCCCTCCAACCAGCAGTCCCTGCTGGGCCTGCCATCAGTCAAAAGGAACTCAAAGGAGACAATCGTCTGATCTGGGGATTTCTGCACTGGGTCCGTGCACTAAAAATATTTTCCTCAAACTCATTGGGCTCAGACACCGTCCAGAACCCACTAGTGTGCTGTTCTGACTTACAAACTCTTCACAGACGAAGAAATCACTGTCTGAATTCAAATCATGGATGCTGCAATCATATGATATTTGCTAAGCTGCCAAACGTTTATTTAGCAGATACTATATGGAAGCTCATGTTAATACTTGCATCAACAAGTGATGCAAACTTTTCTATTGTTTAAAAATATTAAACTATGATAATTAACAATGCACCACAGGTGTAAAGAGTGCTTTGTTTTTATTGCTTCTGTTCCTATAGTTCTATGTCCTCAGGTAGATGGATAGTAACCAGTGCTGTATTTTGTGTTTCTGAATCACATCAACAGTATTGCAGGATGGATTTTTTTTTCTCCCCAACTGATTTTATTTGAAGGATAACTAGCACTTTGGATTGTTAAAATACTTTTTTTTTGTGTGTGTGTGATGACTTCTACAAATTGGCATATTATTTAAACACTATGAAGTGATTGGAAGATGATCTTCTGTTTCTTGTTTGACAGAGAAGTTCTGATAGGAAAATCCTTCATGAATAAATTTGGAATATCTGAAAGAAGAAGCGACACAAATTGCAATAATCTTCTTACTTAAAAGTATTCTATTAAGTAACACTCAGGGAACAAAAAAATTGCACTTTTTCCACTCAGAAGCAACAAATTAGGCATCACATTGTGCACTGAATTTCTGCTGGTGTGAATTTACTTTGCGTTTACACCAAGTTGAATTTAACCCTAATTGTATAAATTATTTTTGTAAGGCAAACTCTGCATTCATAATGAATGAGATTATTAGACATGTTTTAGGGAGCAGGAACTTGTCTTGCATAATTATTAACAATCCTTTAAAGCTGCAGAATTTTCAGCTTGACAGGTAGATTTAGGAGTGTATGTAAACCCTGACCTCTCTTAGTGGCACTGAGACTAGGGCTTTTTTAAAAAAATGTAAAACACAACCTACAGGGGTGACTGAATTTGCAATCTAAATACTATTCTTTATTCCTGGATGGCATTATCTATTTCCCCTTTGGCTTTTGCCCAAATCGTTCAAGAATTCTTTACTCTTAAAAGAGACATAACATTTATTTAGATATATATACATATATATATATATTTACAAAACTATGTAATTAACAAATTCTACTAGAATTTGTAATTGATACATAGCTTCTTTGAATGTGATTTTGTGTGTTTGGTTTAGAGGTGTCTGTAGACGGTAATGCCACCACGTGCATTATTTTCCAAAGTCTGTAGCAATTGATTATAAAAGGAACAGACAACAAGAAGGATAATCATTTACATAATCTGGACAGATCAAGGTAATATGGGTATTCACCCACAGAACTTATTTAATGCTCTGTTCTAGGGGCGAGAAAGCTTCATGCACCAAGACAAATCTGTTAACATGACTGAAGCTAGAATTGTCCAAATAACAGCATAAAGAAGCTATTTAGCAATAGTTGCAACTTTCATAGGGGTAAAGGAATCTACCATCTACATAATACTGTAACAACAGTTTTATTCAGACATAAAACTGCAGTTTCACAGTAAGAAACAATCAACTTGTGTCTAAAACAATCAAGAACCTACAAGTCTGCAATCATTATTCTGACGGTAAGGCCAAGAGTTGGTCATATGTTTGGTATCAGGCACCTGCTTCTCTTCCGGAATAAAACAGGGAAAAATTCACAAAATTCTGAAGAAACGTGTATCAAACTGTGATTGCCTAACTTGTTTACTGATTTGTTACCATCTTTTCAGAGTAACTGGACAGAAGACTGAAAATGCACATAAGCAGAGTGTTTCAGGTTAAAAGGAAACCTGCTGGCCACAGGCAGAGAAATAAAGGAAGCCTAGCTGGGTCACAACACTGCCACACTAGGACAACCAAGATTTTAATGCCTACACATTTTCCATATATAAGATTTCTTCAAAATTAAGTTGCTGCTTCTGCTTCTTTTGGGAGATATTCCAAAAAGTTGCACCATGAAAGAAATGTGAAGTCATTCTTATTTTATAAAACAACAACAACAAAAAAAAAAAATGGGATGATATGGAATTCCCAAAGTAACAGGGTAAATGATCATTCAAATCAAGCTGCACATCATCTGCACACAGATCAACATAATGACTTCAACCAGCTGGTCTGTGTTAGTTCAGGTTTCCTTTCTGGTTTCAAGACAAGTCATTTAGGCAGAAGGCGGCAACCTGAAGCAACCAAAGAGAAGGTACAGTCCAGTTTTAGCACTGTATTTACATTGCTACTCTAGTTGCTGTGCGTCACAAGCAAGTACAGCAGAACTGACTGGTGAAGCGACTAGCAATGGTCTCCCAGATATTTTATTGAGGAAAAACAATAAAAGACCATTAAAAGAAATAATAAAATAATAATAACAACAATGATGACATAGAAGAGACCCAGGCACACACCTATCCTTTTGCACTAAACTAATGGGAGGAAAAAAAAAAAAAAAAAAAAAAAAAAAAAAAGGCACACTTGATGTTCCCCCCCCTCTTTTTTTTCCCTGAAACACAAAAGATAGGTGATGTTAATCTCTTATTCCCGCTTCTGTTCTAAAGTAAAAACTTGCAGACAGAAGGTTTCTTCTGACCAATACTGCATTTTCTGCTATTAGTTGAGGCCATTGTTGCCACACCAGTTTTGAAATTATAATCAAAATTCAGACTTGGATCATTACAGCAGCTTTTCTACAACAGCAATATTGCTATAGAGCAGAAAATGCTTAAGAGCCAAAATTAATAGCAAGAAGTAGCTACAGCTAGCAAAGCTCTTGGCAGTTCAGTGATGTCTTTGTTATGTTATCTTTAAAAAGAATTCCCAGTTAAGCAAAAATATAAGTTAACTAATGAAAGGATAGAAGATTTTTTTTAAACACAGTGTCATTCAATTTCCTTCTAAGCAACATTACGCTTTCTTCTCATGCAGTTGGCCTTGTATTTATATTCCCTTTCCATGTAAGAAATGACAGACAACAGTATCCAAATCAGTATTATGAGATGAAAGTGATAAAATTCAACCTAAGTCACAAAAAAAACACAACTCTAAAGCTCAGACAGAATTGTGTTTTGTTTCTTTTCACATCCTGTTTGCTGATGAAAACACCATCTTAAGTATATAGAGTTAAGCTCAGTCTACTACAATTCAGAATAAATGATTACTGCAATGCAAGACAAAAATGTCGTTTCCCTTCTACATAACCCTTTCCCTGCAAGCCTAGTTTATCACAAATATAATCAAATAGACATAAAAAATACGACAAAATTAAAGAGAGATTAAGCAGTAGTGTTTGATAAAAATAACGATGCTGCCAAGGTAAGACATTCCACAGCAGGCAGCTCTGTGACTCCTTGCTTGTACTGGGGAGTAAAACAGAGGAAGCAGCAGTATAAACCACCTTGGGAAGAAGGAGGGAGTACATTGAATTGGTAAAATATATTGATGTGTATGTATAAACATACAATTCCTATAAATGAAGTTTGAGAAATACCACAGCCTTCTCCTCAACCAGAAGGAAGTCACATTGTGAGTAGGATTAACCATCCCTCAGGTTCTTTACTCCATTCTGTATAGTTCTGTCAGACTGAGACTTGAAACACATTTACATTTTATTTATTAAAAAGAGCTTGCGCCATTTTCACAGTAGGAAGTCATGAAGGGCAATTTGACAACTTCACAAATAATGGGCATCAGAGCCAGTACACATAAGTGGCCTTTGATGCCAAAGAGATACCACAGAGCTCATCAGAAAAAGATATGAGGAGTTACAAAGAGGACCACTTATGCACTGAGAGCTAAAAGAGCTTTACTATATCAAATGCAGGTAAGATTGAAAATTAACTGCTAACAATTAAGCTTTTCATCTGACATCGTTTATGAGACCAAGCTCCATTGAAAAGAGCTGCTTAATTAAACAGGAATTTTCTTTGCAACTAGAAGGAGTTGAGGGAACTGACTGATATAGTTGCCAAGCCTTTCTCCATCCTATTTGAAAAGTCTGGGCAGCCAGATGAAGTCCCAGGTGACTGGAAAAAGGGAAACATCACTCCCATTTTAAAAAGGGTAGAAAGAATGACCTGGGGAGCTACAGACCGGTGAGCCTCACCTCTGTAGAGGGCAAGATCAAGGAAAAGATCCTCCTGGAAGCAATGTCAAGGTACATGCAGGATGAGGTGATCCGAGATTACCCACATGGCTTCACCACAGGCAAATAACCTGCTATATTGAAGTGGCTGCTTCAGTCAACAAGGGAAAACCAACTGATGATATCTACCTGGACTTCTGTAAGGTCTTCAACACGGTCCCACATGACATCCCGATCTCTGAATTGGAAAGATGGGAATTTGAACAGTGGAGCATTCAGCAGATAAGGAATTGGCTTGAAGGTCACACCCACAGAGTGGTGGTGAATGGCTCTGTGCCCAGGGGAAGGCTGATGGTGAGTGGTGTCCCTCAAGGGTATGTCTTGGGGCCAGTGCTTCTTACTGTCCAGGTACATTTGGATAGCATCCCTTCCTTCTTTGATATCAATTGCACCCTCAGCAAGTTTGCAGATGACACCAAGCTGAGTGGTACAGTTGATACCAAAGAAGGAAGGAATGCCTTCCATCCAAATGGACCTGGACAGGCTAGGGAAGTGGGTCTATATGAACCTCATGAGGTTCAACAAGGCCATGTGCAGGGTGCTGTACCTGGGTACAGGCAATTCCAGACAGGAGCCCAGACTGGGAGAAGAACTCATCGAGAACAGCCCTGCAGAGAAGGACTTGGGGATTCTGGTATAAGAAAAACTTGACATGAGCCAGCAGTGTGCACTTGCACCCCAGAAGGCCAACTGCATCCTGGGCTGCATCAAAAGAGATGCAACCAGCAGGTCGAGGAGTATGGTTGTCCTCCTCCGCCCCTGTGAGGCCCCATGCAGAGTGCTATGTCCAGGTCTGGGACCCCCAGCACAAGAAGGTTGTGGGGCTGTTAGAGCGGGTCCAGAGGAGGGCCACAAAGTTGATCACAGGGCTGGAGCACCTCTCCTATGAGGGAAGGCTGAGAGACCTGGGGATGTTCAGACTAAAGAAAAGTCTCATTGGAGACCTCATTGCAGCTTTTCAGTCCTTAAAGGGGACATAAAAAAGATGGAGAATGACTTTTTGCTCAGGTAGACAATGACAGGACAAGGGGGAATGGTTTTAAACTAAAAGAGGGAAGATTTAGATTAGATGTTAGGAAGAAATTCTTCACTGTAAGGGTGGTGAGGCCATGTAACAGGTTGCCCAGAGAACCTGAGGATGCCCCATCCCTGGAGGTGTTGGACAAGGCCGTGCCAAGCAGGGTGGCATCCCTGCCCACGGCAGGGGATATGGAATGAGCTGATCTTTAAGCTCCCTTCCAACCCAAGCCATTCTATGACAAACATCAGAATTAAATACTGCCTATTTACTGCCTAATGGTGATTTGGGGCATTGAAAGTAATTCTAAAGCCCTTAGACAAGCCAATATATACAACAGAGCCCCCCACTTTTATAAATACCCAGTAGGCCTGTAAAGCAGAGTCTACATTATAGATATGTAGTATGCACCGTGATTATGACACTACACTGCATGCCAATTCATTATCATTGTTCTCTCTCTATGTATATATATTATTTCTTTCCCACACGTAGCAGTAGGGGAATTAGCTTTTTCAAAATCAAGGGCTACATCACAACAGCTGCCAAGTCTGTTAGCACTTGTGACTGCTTTTAGTTCTTATCAAATTTTTACTGACTGCCCCTTACACCTCACAGGGGCAATGCTACAGAGCTTTTTCCCCTCCCTTTGATGCCACAAGGTTATAGAACTGATTAAAACTTTTCCCTCAACTGTATCCTAAGTGTACAAAATAGTTCCACAGCAGAATTTAAGTATACATAGTCAGTGTTAATACACTCTTTACAAAACCCCATTATGAAGAGAAAAACACACCACCTTCTGGGAAACAAAGATGCTGCAGTTGCACAGAAAACTGATGTAATTTTTATTTTATTTTTTTCAGGCTTAAAGAGAAAGTCAAGACTTTATTGCCAATAATCTTTCCTGTTCATAAAATGCAACACTGAAATTAGCTTTGAAAACTCACATCCAAAATTTAATTGATAACTGAATGAAAATAACCTATCATACAATCAGTCTAAACTGGAATCTACCCATATTGATACCACTAAATGTAAGTTTCCTTTCTCCAGAGTTAATCTTACAGGAACAAGTTC
The DNA here is from genome assembly GCA_011074415.1 of Stictonetta naevosa. Lineage (NCBI taxonomy): Eukaryota > Metazoa > Chordata > Aves > Anseriformes > Anatidae > Stictonetta > Stictonetta naevosa. The sequence goes on from CM021729.1 coordinate 42,390,364, forward strand.
TGCATTTATGCAAACCCATGCAAGGAAACTGGAGAGAAGCAGCAAAGAACTCAGAACAGTAACTATACACTAAGCAAAACCAGAGGTAAGTAGTAGCTAACTTTTGCTCTAATCCTGGGATGTATCTAGTTGAATATTACAAATTAAATGTCCCAATGTTTCCTTGATATTATCTGTCATAAAAAGAGAAAGCCTAAATAAGCATTGAAATCCATTGTATACAGCCTGTTTCCTTTACAAAATCATCAGTTACTACTCGCTGTTCTACTTCAGACAAGAGTTTTGTAAGTTTTTATCCCCATCAACAACTTACCTTCTTTGCCTGGAGGAAAGTACTCATAGTTGATTGTTGTAGCCTTTTCTTCAAGTCATTTTTATCAAGTAGAAGGACCTACACTGCTTACAGTCCTGCATAGATTTGAAAGACACTATTTCCCAGACCCCTTTTTCACTCTGAAAACACTCAAATTAGCGTCAAAACAATACAGTTAATACGGTTATATTTCTCTGTGAGATGTTAAGAACAGCATTAAAACTGCCTCTTTTACAAAGGTAGACAAAGGAATCATTGTCTTCTATTGAACAGAGAGTGTAGTTATATATATATTTACACAGCTACTGATTTTTCTTTCTATGTTTTACTGTCTGTTTGGACAAATATTTTGTAGGAATATAGAACCATAGAACTATCAAGGGGGAATGGTTTTAAACTAAACCTCAACAGGACAAGAGGGTATGGTGTTAAACTAAAAGAGGGGAGATTTAGATTAAAGGTTAGGAGGAAATTCTTCACTGAGCAGGTGGTGAGGCACTGGAACAGATTGCCCAGAGAAGTTGTGGATGCCCCATACCTGGAGGTGTTTAAGAGGAGGTTAGATGAGGCCCTGGGCAACCTGATCTAATAGGTGGCATCCCTGCCCATGGCTGGGGCATTGGAACTAGATGATCTTTGAAGTGTCTTCTAACCCAAGCCGTTCTGTGATTCCATGATCTAGGTTGGAAAAGACCTTGGAGATTGTCAAGTCCAACCCTCAGCTTGACATAGTGAGTGTCCTCACCAAACCACATCCCTTAGCGCCACAACTATGTCTATTAAATACCTCCAGGGATGGGGACTTCACCACTTCCCTGGGTAGACCATTCCAATGCTTGGCCACCCTCACTCTCCATGAAGATCCAATCTAAAACTCCCCTGGTGCAACTTGAGACCATTTCCTCATCCTATCATGTAGAGCAGGGATAAAGAAGTCAGATAAGACACAAGACAACTTGTAGCGTACAGCTACAGTTGATTACACTGGGGTTTAGTAATAAACTTGTTTACTATAAAGCAATCTAAAATTTTGCTGCTTTGCTAAGAGCAGTCTGAAACTCAAACATCTATAGAACTAGAAACAAATGACAGGAACAAACACCTTGCCTCAGGAATGCTCGCTATTGTGTTGGGTTTACCTGGCAAGGGTTTGGTAGGTGGGGAGCTGCGGGTGTGGTCTCTATGAGCAGAGCCAGCTCCAGACGGCACCAAAAGGACCTGCGGCTGGCCGGAGATGCACCAATAAGTGAGGTTGGTTGGGCCTTTGGGAGAGCAGATTTAAGAAAAGGGAAAAAACAAACAACAACAAAAAAACTGCTGTGCAGCAGCAGCGGGGGGGGAAGTGAGAACCATCTCTGCAGCCCCCCAGGTGAGTGCAGCAGGAGGGCAGGAGGTGCTCCAGGCAGGCAGCAGCAGTTCCCCTGCGGCCTGTGCAGGGAGAGGCCCCTGGTGGAGCAGGCTGTCCCCCTGCAGCCCATGGGTCCCACATGGAGCAGATCTCCACGCTGCAGCCCGTGGAGGAGCCCCCGCTGGAGCAGGTGGATGTGGCCTGGAGGAGGCTGCGGCCCATGGAGAGCCCCCGCAGGAGCAGGCCCCGGGCCGGAGCTGCAGCCCGTGGAGAGGAGCCCACGCAGGAGCAGGGGTCTGGGGGGAGCTGCCGCCCACCCGTGGGGGACCCGTGCTGGAGCAGTTTGCTCCTGGGGGATGGATGGACCCCGTGGGACGGAGCCGTGTGGGAGCAGTTCCTGGAGAGCTGCTGCCTGTGGGCAGCCCCCCCAGGCTCAGTTGGGGAAGGACGGCATCCTGTGGGAGGGACCCCATGGGGAACAGGGGCAGGGACTGTGAGGGAGCAGCAGAGACAAAGCGTTAGGGACTGACCGCAGTCACCATTCCCCGTTCCCCTTTGCTGTTTGGGAGGAAGAGGTGAGATGGGGTGGATAAAGGGAAGGTGTTTGTAGTTTGCTTTGAGTTTCTCAGTTCTCTAGCTTGCTAGTAATAGGTAATAAATTTAATTAATCTCCCTGTACTGAGCCTGTTTTGCCCATGACCATAATGAGTGATCTCCCTGTCCTTATCTCAACCCTTGAGATCTTTTAGTCATGTTTTCTATTTTCTCCCCCTTCTCCTTTGATAAGGGGGAGTGAGAGAGCAGTTGTGGTAGAGCTCAGCTGCCCAGCTGGCTAAAACCACCACAATCATACAACACTAGTGCTGTAAAAATGAAACTATTTGTTTCTTAAAATCTTTTTCTGGTTTTCACAGGAATTAATGAATTTTAGCAGATAGATTTATAGCTAAGTTTTTCTAGTTGAATGCAGCAAATCCCTACCAGCTTTTATGTGCCAGGAGGATACAATGTGTATCTCCTGTAAACTATAACTGATCCGTATCAGATCTTGATAATTTGTATCTGTTATCAACTCTAGAAGAAACAATGTACATAAAAATATTCTTGAAATACTACTATAAAAGTAGTAATGAAAATGTCTATAGAGCTAACTAGGACATTGTTTGCTTACTTTCTAAAGGTCATCAGCTAGCAAATAAGCTAGAGAATCATAGAATATCCCAAGCTGCAAGAGACCCATAAGGATCATCTAGTCCAACTCCTGGCACCACACAGGTCTACCCAAAAATTCAGACCATATGACTAAACACAGTCCAAATGCTTCTTAAACTCTGACAGGCTTGGTGCAGTGACTGTTTCTCTGAGGAGCCTGTTCTAGTGTGCGACCACCCTCTTGGTGAAGAACCTCTTCCTGATGTCTAGCCTAAACTTCCCCTGCCTCAGCTTGACACCATTCCCATGTGTCCTATCACTGGTGATTAAGGAGAATTGGTCGTCGCCTGCCCCTCCACTCCCCCTGACAAACCTGTAGACCGTGATGAGGTCTCCCCTCAGCCTCCTCTTCTCCAGGTTGAACAGGCCAAGGGACCTCAGCCGCTCCTCGTACATCTTCCCCTCTAGGCCCTTCACCATCTTAGTAGCCCTCCCCTGGACACTCTCCAACAGTTTCACACCCTTTTTGTACTGTGGTGTCCAGAACTGCACACAGTGCTCGAGGTGAGGCCACACCAGCGCAGAGTAGAACAGGAAACAAAAAAATACAGTTTAGACAACAGCTAATAAAGCTATCATAAATAATTATGTAATAAAATAGAGCTAATAAGCTCATTTCTCAATGTTATGCTACCTTTACCAAATCTGTCTGCCTTCTCTCACCTGGGCTGGTGTAGATTATGGCAGTAACTACAATAGTCCAGGCAGCGTATTTTAACAGTTCCAGACTAACATGAAAACTCTTGTTCCTAAGTGGGCCGTATGGGAATTAGTATTGACATAAAATCATATTTGCATTTACTACATGTGCAGTAATTTTTCAGGCTTGTGGTTGTTTTTTCACAGTAATTAAAGGTCCACCTAATTTCAGAGTTGGAAAGGGGGAAAGTAGGTGGGAGAACTTGTTCTGTCCAGTAAAGCAGAAACATTCTAAAGTTTACATCGTACTTTGCAGGATAGTGTAGGAAATTCTGTTGTGCTCCTCCCCGCCCCCTCCAAAAAGAGTATGTATTTCAATAACAAGATCTCCATCTGGTGGTAGAATGCTTCATTCTAAAAGTTAACAGTACACAGCAGAAAGGTCATTTACATTTCCTAACATTCTTTATGCTAGGTAGTATACTAAGTAAAGTACTTCTGGAAGTAAAACCATCTTTCTAAAAAACAGCATTTTTCCCACTGCCATCTATCACAACGGTGCTGATTTACCTGAATATTGTAAAGACTCATCTAAAGGCTCTTTATACAAAAGCCTCAAGTAGCAGCTCCTAGGTACATGCCCAGGTAAGAGTTACAGCACTGTTCAATATTCTGTAGTGACGAAAGACTGTAAGACTCCAAAACCACTTATACTGGCAGGTTCTTAGCATGAAATAAGATGGCAACCAATGGCTACATGCAAAATAACCTCTCTCAGCAGTGGTGAAGAGCAGTAACAAACCTATTTAACTAACCCAGTTAAGTCTTTACTGGAATCTACTGCTGCTAGACTTTATTATTAGTTTTGAAAATAACATCCAAGGATTAGAATAAAGTTTCCCACAACTTAAGTGTTTATAGGGGTAATGCCCAGAGATACCCAAGACTAATGAACAGAAGGCCATTATTTCTAGAAATCAAATTTAGAAGTATTCAGAATATTACAGGATACACAAAATGATACTGAAAATATATGAAAATGTTTATACTATGTAAGAATATTTACATGTGAATAGAAAATTAAATCATCTTTTACTTTGAGGCTTAATGAAGTCATTTAAGCCACCTTTACTGTCAAAATAAGCAGCCTCAATCCATACTGCACTACAGTCTCCATCCATATAACCCTTGTCCACCTTCATCACCTCATACTGACACAAATTTGAAATGCCATTATGTAGTTCACCAGAATAGGAAATGGATCTAACATGGAAGACATGTTAAAAAAAACATCAAGTCTGTCACAGAACTAATGTTAGAAAAAAAGCTCCAATGACTACAATGATTCTAGCCGTGCTTTTAAAAATTCTTCCAGATTAAGATGAAGATAACTGCATAAACAGGTATGCAGTCTGAATAAAGCTCTAAAGAATTCATGTTCCAAACGTCAAGTTATACTACCCATTATTTTAAAATAAATCTTTACAAGTCAAGTGCCACTATTCCATTCACATGGAAGTTTTTCCACTTTCAAAGTTTATCAGTTCTAAATATTCAGCAATCATTCAACTTCAGCTCATTCCTATCACAAAATAAATTCCAAAAGCTTTATCAGAAGTGTCTATACAGAGATGCTTTTTATTCAAAGCTTTCAGACATCAAGCGAATGCAAAAAAGGACAAAAACTTTCCACAATGGCAAAATTACAATTGTTTTCCATACAAATGTAGGCTACATCTCTAAAAGATTTGGTTTTGTTCCTAAAAGTTGTAAACAAGCAAAGCATTCCATATTAAAACATACCTTTATTAAAAATATCACATAAGCAAATTTAAGCTGGTTACACTACCTTAACACAACTAATGCATGTAACATGGATCCCCTTTCAGAATAAGAAATCTAAGCAAAGAAAAGAGTACCAATAGAAAGTTGTACTGCATCCTTCAGCTGAGAGCTCACATGATCATCTGGGCTATGCTTCCTTTATAACTTCTTTTTTAAAAAAACAAGCAATGAGAAAAAAGCTGTTCTTTTCATAGTTTCATAACCTTGATTGTGCTGTAGAAAAAGACCAAGTCTTCCGTAAAAAAAGAGTTCATAGTATTGCAAATGCCTTTCCCTTCCCCGAGAGCACCTAAATATAGAGAGGTCAACAGTACCTGGCTAGAGGTGTATAGTCTAAGAAGATCAATCCCCAATAAGCAGTGGTGTATTACCCTTCCAGTAAGGTTTCTATTACAAAAAACCTGGCATATAGAACTGGGTAGGAGTTTCATTATTCAAACAGTACGTTGTTCAGAATCAACTATTCACATCCTGCGAGAAAGTTACAGATAGTTTCTTTTACAAAACTTCCTTTTCAGTGACAAGGGAAATTAAGGCCATCACTCTCAGATTAAAAATTCACATAAATGAAATACAAAAATATGTTGTGCTTCTGAGAAGGCTCTGTTCTGTAGACAAGAATCACCATTATTTGAGGAACTTGGCTGGCCGGAGGAGTTTACATGACCACACAGCTTCTGTTAGATGCCCTTGGGCCTCCCTGTTGTGAACAGAAGTAGTCAGGTTTGGAAACAAAATTCAATAGTAAAAGGATTAGCAACTCAATAATATACTGCATATTTTTAATATATGAAATTACTAGCCTGGTATGGTCTAGCCAAGAGTCAGAATACCATAAAGCTGTAATACAACCTCTTACATTAAGTTAAAATTAACTTTTTTTTTTAAATAACAATTTAAATTTAAAAATAAAACAAAAGAAAACTCACCACACAGACATAACTGCAAAAATCTGTTCTGTGTTTATCTGATTTTTACTATCTAAACAACCTCTGTAGGACAACAGTTAACACATACCTGCTGGTGGAAAAGGTCTTCTTCCTCAACAATAACTTCTTCACCTTCATCCTCCTCTTCCCCCTCATGCATAGTTGTTTTAAAGACAGTGCTTCTCTGAGCAACCTCCTGCAACAGAGTTACTTTTTAAAGACTTGGCTCCTCTTAAGATCTGATGCCAATCTACTTGTATTTTGAGAAATGGGAGTGCCATCTGGTTGGAAAGCTACTCGTACAGTTTGTCTATGCAGAACAGTACATGAAGATCATATAACCAGCATTCCTAGCACTTCAATTTTAAATCTCTGAACAATTAAAAAAGTCTAACAAGACATGTGTCAAGTTTTTCCAGAGTTTGTTACAAAAAGATACTGTAATTTACTTCAACTGCTACATGTCATAGTGACTTACCTACCCAAAATTAAAACTTTAATCTTACCAACTCCCCATGAACACAGTTTTAATGAAAATCAAACTAAAAAAAGGAGAGGCTTACTAGTATCTTTTACCTCAAAATACATTTTAAGGCAATGCCTAATTCTTGGCATCTGGGCAACATTTGAACAAGTCATTCTACTACTCCATACAGGGAGGAGACAGGGAAGAAATAAAAGAATCCACAAGCTTCCAAACATCACATTCCTATACTGCAATTAAGTTTAAGACAGGTACAGTATGCTGGGTTGAAAAGCAGCAGCAGAAAATATTACTAGACACTCGTATGCACTGAAGTGCAAAGTTCTTACAGTGGTTCTACCTTCATCTTTATAGGGGTAGATGCTGGGATGGCTAAACAGTCAAAGAAGTTTAAACATATGAAGTACTTTACCTCTCCCTGAGAATTTTTCAGTACAACTTTCACATCTTCACCAGTGCCCCAAGAATTCTGGTTCTTCCAGATGAGGTCAGTAGGTGGGCTAGCAGTTACTCCAGCATTTGCAGCCCAAATCTGTTCAGGGTCACAAATGAACATTACTTGCTAGTCTTATACATTTCCATGAATTGAGCTAATGAATTCCATTTAGGTAACACCAATGAATCTCTTAAAGTTAAAAAAAAATACAAGTCTCTGCCTAGCCACTTCCAAAGATTGTTTTACTGTAAAATATCCTTATATTTTTAATACAGACTTTTGAATATGTAAATGCATTTATTTATGGTCAGAATTATTGTTCTATAAGAAAACGTGTTTCTGAAAAATGCAGTTCTCTTCACTGAGTTATTTTTCCCAGCAATTGATACAATGAATGCCAAATATAAATGGAAGTGATTGTTTTCTGAACATGTGTATGGTTAAGAGCAAAACTAAAACCTTCACACTGATATATATATACTGATACACACAAATTGGCCTAAAGCCTGTTTCAGAGGAACAGCCGAGGCTCGACAACTTACTGTAACAGTTTGTCCTGCCTTCAGTACATATCTTGAGGTATATCTGTAACTAGCAGATACGTCTCCTATTTTTCTGATCATCTCCCAACCTCCCATAGGTTGATCCTAACAAAAAGAAAAAATGTTTCCATCAAGAGTCTTTCTATTACATGTTGGGTATTGTACATATAAAGACACAATGCATGTGGCACAAGTCATGGTAAAAAATTAAAGCACCAATCATTGGGAAAGGCCCTACTCTCCAAGAACTTAGAGCCGAGGTTGTGCTTATGTTTCAACAGGAACAGGTCCTAGATGGGTGTCAGCACAATCGGTTTGTCCAGCCGTCTCATCATCTGCCTTAACATGATCACAGCACTCTCCTCAGCAGTTTGGACTCCAGCTCAAACAAAAAACAACGTATGGGAAGGGCTAGCTGGCATATGCAGGACCCACAAACAAGGACTCCAGGAGCTGGAGGTGCAGCCAGAGCCCCCCCCGGCTGGGCAGCACTCAGTGCCTGCCTCTCCCAGGGATGTGGTTACAAAGTTTGTTAAAGACAGAATTAGTATGCCTGGCAGTTTTTCTCTGTTATGATTTGTGTTAATAAAGGAGGAGATGTGGGAATGTGGTCACGGGGGTCGATAAGCCCCATGGTTGGTGATAACATATGACTCTTAACGATGAGGCCATTAAGAATGTAAAGAGTTTGGAGGGAACAAAGAAGGGTGATTCAGTAGATGCCTCGTTGTCTCGGGTTGCTTGTTCTCCAGCCGTTAAGGCATGGAAGCTGCTGGGCTGTTGCCAGGCAAAGTTGTTGACCAATGAATAGTTAGTGGGAAAGTACTGCTGTGGGCCAAATGGTATAAGGGAGCTTGTCGTAAGGAAGATGAATAGCCTTCAGTAAGAGAGAAATTATGTCAAAGTAGAAGCAGTTATTGACCCTAACAGAACCCTGGTGTCCATATGGTCATTACACCACAAATGCATATACAGAATTTTCAGTGAAAACATTTAATATCAATTTACCTTCAGCATGTAAATAACTACAGTTTTAGTCAAATTGATCTTACCTCTTATTGAATAAAGGGTTAAAACAACTAGGAATCACAGATGGTCCTAAATGAGTGGGATGCTTAGGCAGGATTTGCAGAACAACAGAACACCAGAAAAGAAGAAGCATTGTCCTTGGGATGCCAGAATAGGCCATAAAACTAGAGAGATAGCAGGAATACCAGCCATGAAACCAGCACAAACAGGATGTGTGGGCGAGCAGGGGTCCAAAAGTGTCCACTCAGCAGAAAATTGGACTAAAGGTGAAAAGTACATTGGGAGGAAGACTCGCAGCCTTCCTCCTTGGGACCACTGCCCACCCTTTAACGACCACTACTCAAGGACTAAAAACAAATCTGCGCAAGCGTAAAGCATTAAGAGACTAATTAGCATGAAAAGCGAGGGTAGGCGGGACAGGTAATAAATATGTATAGGCGCTCATGAAATATTAATCGCTTCACTGTATAAATTTGGCACAGCTTTCTACTCTGGTATGCACGATAGGTGGAATGATCCCCCGTGCATCCAGTGCTGCCAATAGAGAATACTTCGTCACTAAGAAGATTTCTGACTTTGTTCTTCAAATCATTATTTCAAGAGAAAGCTCAATATATCCTGCTTTTTAATTCTCATGTTACATTTTTTAAATAAATGTTTATCATTTGCATCTTTTTTTTTTTTAAAGTGTAGTCTAAATAAATACCACAGAAATCTTACAAATACATACTATGTTTTTGGAAGCACAATCTGGAGACAAGACAATAATAAGACAAGAAGATTTTCTGGAAAATAAATCATTCTTTTTTGGTCTTCTTAAAAGATGTTTCTAAATATGCACACCTCTCACTATTTACTCTTTTTGTTAAATATTTCAAAAAATATTTGAAAGGAATGATAAGCATTGGTAAATCTAATAAGAAAACATATACAGGTCATCACTTCAGAACGACAATTTCAAAACAGGTATAGATTTCTTAAATTCTCCCCTCCCACCCAACAGACACCTTCCAAATATTAAACAGTGGAATCTGGAAAGTTAATCATTTAAAAATAAAGAATCTTATTTACCTTAATGGTTGCTGACATTCAATTAGTCATTGCAATAAAAATATATAAAATCCTCTTTAAATGTATGGTATATTTTCCATCTATTTAGATATATACATTGCTCTGTCCAACACTTCTGAGCATCTCCAAGTACAACTTATAACACTGCACTACAGACTATTGCTATACTGCTGCCAAAGTACAATAACCATGAATCACCTGTGGCTGCTTATAACTGAACCAATGGTCCACTCATGGAGCAATGAATGTAGTAGTTAGATGTGGCCCACAATAGGAGGGAAATTCACATGTTACACACAGGCATGGGGGGATTACTAAAAAAAACTCAAAGGGAAAAAATGGCAGGTCCTGATTCATTAGCAGCAAGCTAAATTCAGGTAAATTAAAGACATCTGGACAACTGTCTTGGTCTAGACAGGTAAATGTTAAGGCTTTGTTCACTGAGTAAACAAGGATAGGCACACCTAGCCTGTAAGTCTTATCCCAGACAGGTAATTAAGATTAATTCATGTACCTGAGGAAGTGTATCTTCATTTATTAGAGGGAAAACTTAGATGCTGTGAACCAGATTAATCTTTGCCATTTAAAACATCAAGATAAGGTCCCTTATGGTAAAGCTAAAAGATCTGACTACAGTAGACAAAGCCTATGTAACACTGAAAAAAAAGAACAGTTAGCAATTCTGAACACAGTTTAGGTGCATACAGCACATGAGAAAACAAGAATTACTTGGACTTTTTCTGAAACTAAGGTTACAAGAAATCGGGTCTCCTAATTCTGGCACCCTACTGAAGCAATGTTCTTTTTTTTTCCTCACAAACTACGGGAGGAAAAAAAGCTCTCTCTGTCCAAATGGATACCAAAGGTTTTCCGGTACCCCAGTGTCCGGCCCTATCCTGTGACGATCTGTAGAATTTTGCAGTGCCTTGGGAGGGAACAAATTATTGAATGTAATGGTTAACATCCTTTCAATCAAAACATGAGTAACAAAACACTTCTGTAAATGAAATATGCTTTGATAAATAGATAGTCTTGCTTCTCCAACTGATATGAACTTCAAACTACTCAGAGAAAAATAATCTGGAATCTTTGGCACAGGCATCAAGGGCTCCTACTTCTAGAAACTGTGGATGCAACCAAGGAGGAAGGAAAACTATGATTTAAAGAAGCTATATGCAAATAGAAGGGACACTCATAATTACATTTAGACCTTAACTTTCCATCAGTATGCATTTCTTCCCAGGCCTTTTAAAGCAGAGACAAACTTCAAAAGAGACTCGGAAATGGTATAAGCAGACAATGTGACCATGTTAACTGTAAAGCCAGATCACACTTGGCAAGGTAAACTCTGAGGAGTAATACAACACTCAGGTGAGTGGGATACCTAAGGATAAAATAGTTGCCAAGAAAATTAAATAATTAAAACCAACCATCATCAACCCAGACTACTGTATGAAAGCTCATTTTGTGATACACTAATTTCTTCATGGCATCTTTTATACAGCCCAATTTAGCTCCAGAATTAACATGAAGCCTGGGATCTGACCACTGAGGAGGTTGTCTTCTACCGCTTGTTGTCAGCCCACTGTAAAGTCATGTTCATTTTCTAACCTGTTCAGAGGTGTTCTTCAAGCGGATGAATTTTCCATCAACATCTATCTCCTCAATAGACACATTTCCAGTGGCAGAAGCTGAGTGGGAGATGCTGACACTACTGCTGGCTTCAGATTCCTCCACAATAATCCTCCTCCTCTTTCCTCTGGTTGTACGTACACTACGGCTTGATGAAGCCTGTGAAACTGTCACTTGAGAAGACGGACTTGGAGAAAGTTTGAGCCTAAATCAAAGAACACAAGACACGCATAAACCACACTTTGTTTTTATTTTTATTTTTTACCTTGAATTATATAACCTTTTTTCCTATCCTCTCCTCTTCCCAAAGATTTATATAGATAAAGGTACAGGAATACTATAAACAAACAACATTACATCAAAAATTGAAGCTGTAGGTTTTTTAACAAGTTAAATAAAATGTTGTTGAATGGGTGATTAATTTTTTGGGAACATGAAATACTAAAGGACTATGTTAACATTATAAAGTATCTGTATGCCTTTGGTAGTGACTGCATTCCTGGGTATCTGGAAGAAGTAAAAAAAAACAAAACACAAAAACTACCACTACCACAAAAAAAAAGTCTTACAGGGGCTTATGCTTTTGTATGAGATTTAGGCAAAAAGCCAATTGCAAAACTCTTTGTAAATTGTATTTTATCCCCACATTTGAGAGCTATCAGCCAAGATGAGTGATATGTCAGTCAAAAACACTGAAATATCAAACAATTTCAAATGAAAGCTGTGGCTTGCCTAGCAAAATATTGCTCAGTATTGCTGAAGCCTGGGATCACATGTGAAAAGTGAATGTATTTGATAGGCTGAGTAATCCTAATAGCTATTACTGTATTAAAACTATTCTAGCAACATCTCACAAGTGGCTCACAATTAAATAACCCCATAATTACCTCTGAAAAACAGTATTAGTAGTGGTGCCAAATAGATCCACAAATGACAATTCAATATTTCCTCAGGGACGACTCTTGATAGTGGAATGATATCTGTTCCCTGGGAGAACTGCTGGTCTGATACTCAAGCAGGTACTTTCACAAGGACTTGAGTGTGTATCAGACACTTCACGAATACATTCCCAGAACTGCCTTTTAACAGAATTAAGCAAGTGAAGCATATATATATATAGAGAGACACCAAGATCTGTTGCCATGTTCTTTCATACCTCTCCTCTTCACCTTCCAGCAGTTTCCGGTATGCACTGATTTCCATATCAAGTGCCAGTTTAACATCCAGAAGTTGTCCATAGTCATTCAACTGCTGCTGCATCTGATTTCTGATCTCTGCCATTTCCCTCTCTCTCTCAGATAGTATTTTGCAGCAGTTTTCCCGTTCCTTGACCAAGGTGTCCTCAAGCTCTTGCACTCTATTTTGCCATACTCTAGACTAGAAAGCAGTGAAAAAACATCAGAACAGTGGTCTAAAGGGAAGCTCCGATCTCCAAACATTCTGCTTTACAGGTAACCTCAAACTAAAAAAAAAATAAATAGGTCAAGTATTTTCCCTCCCTTTCAGAATTCAAACTCACCCATATTCTTCCTCCTGTTCTCTACATTTTCTTCTAGAAATGTAACACCTTAAGTTCCAGTGAAGTTTGCAACCTACTCTGGAAGAGAGCTACCTACTTAATTTTTCTGAAATCTGAAAACGTTACCACAGCTGCATTCACTCAGTTGGAAAAAACTGATCTGAAGAGTCAGACTGCTTAAGACATGCTGGGCAGGACAACACAGAACGAAGACGCAGCTCAGTGGTCTTCATATCCTGTAATAAGTATTTTTTCAGATGTCTCTTCCTTGCTTCAGCCTACTGCTCCCAATTCCAAAATACTATGAGAAAGTTTCTATAAAGGAACAGGGTTTGTTCTCAGAGAATGATAAAACTTGTCTGCCTACCTGCTGAAATTAGTGGTAATTGGTCCACAAGGAAAGAGAATTTGTTACATACTTGAGAAAATCACATAAAGCAAATAAAATTTAATATTGTACACACAGAACGGAATGCTTACCAAAGAATAACTCAATAATGACATCTTTAAAATTTACTTTCCCCAAGCATGTTTTCTCTGATAGTCTCTGAAAATCTTTTAAAGGACAGACATGGAAACCAAGGATCACCTTGCCTGGTGTTAAGTAACCAAGTCTGATATGCAGGCATGCTGCTCGGGAAGTCATCATAGTCCAGAGGCAATGAAAACAGGCAGCCTGCGAGGCTGATGCAGAGGACCAATGCAATTAGTTACCAATCCTAAGACTCAATATTGAGTTTATGAAAAGGAGTTCAGTGTCACATAGAAAACCCTAGTGGAAACGGCTACAGTGTTCCACGCTGGTAATCCAAACAACAATCAGTGATAAGAGTTTTCTTTCAGGAGAAGAAAGCTAGTTGAAATCAATGCTAGCAATCTGAAAAGAAACTTGTACTTGTTGACACCGCTGGCATTACAAAAAGCACAGCAGCAAAATTTTTAGGTGGAGAGTTACAGTCAAACTTGCAGAGAGTCATTTTGATAGCCTTGAAATTCACAGCAAATAACCCTGCTAATTCAGAAGCAAGTTCTCTGAACCTAGCCGTCACTTAATGTAAGCAACAGAATGCAGATAATTAAGAAAGAAGGAAAAAGAGATCCCTCAGAAACACATTGACTGAGCCACCAGAAGAAACAACAGTATGTAAAGGCAGGAGTAGTAACAGCTAAGTAGACAGAAGTCTTAATCCACTTCTTGTGCAACTTCACGCACACTGATTTTGTCACCTGATCTTTTCCAGAGACAAACTTGCCTGCATAATAGGAAAATTGGTACTCCTTGTACCCTTAAAGACAAATCCCAGTCGTGAAGTTGAACATACTTACAAGTTAAGGGAAAGACAGTTTTTGATTTTTAATGTAAAAAAAATTGTAGCAGGACTGAAGGGTCACAAATAGCTTGTTACCTCTTTCTGAAGACTGTTGAGAAGGGAAGAGAGTGTTTCAATTCTTATGCGACTTTCATCAAGCTCTTCTCTTACTGACTTGGCTGTACTATCACTCATCTCAGAGGACAGTTTAGCATTGTCAAGCTGTAGTAGATCAAGTTAAGACATTTAAAAGAAAAAATATACACCAAACAAAAACACATGCTACACTAAGCTGCAAAGATCCTCTCTGCAGCTCTAACAATGAAACACCTCTCTTTAAGGGAGAAACATGGCAATTCAATTACCATTTCATATTGCACTATCTGAAAACAGAATCCTCTGAACATTTATACTAGGATAAATAAATACCCATTAATAAATACCCATTAGTAATGTCTTCAATGGAAACTTTGGAAGTTGGACTGCTAAGTTCAGTTTTCATGCTGGTCAGTATTTACCGTTACCTATTTAAATACTTTAAGTATGCTTCAATAGAAGCTAAACTAAAATTGCTAGTTTTCTACAAAAACAAGCAAACTAACTGATGCTAATTATCAGCCAAGTTAGCACATAGGGAATGTGCCTTCAGATTTCAGTGCCGGTGCCAAGAGTCAGTACTTCTGCATTTTAATCACTACTTCACACAAATATTTTTATGTATTTAAGCTAGCTATAACATCCTGCTGATCACCACCTCAACTACTTCAGCAGCACCACAGACTTAAGTTGTGTTGAACTCATAGGTACAAATCAAATGGTATAATTTCTTATTTCTTAAAGAAGAAGGAATTAAAAAAACTCAATTATGAAAGGTTTTTCAGATTAGAAAATAGGAAAAGATTTTTTTGCTAGCTCTTATTTTAAAATTACCTTCTTTCTCTAGTTTTTTCAAGTCAGATTGAAGCCCTGAGGATAGGCAATGGCACACTGTCACCCCACCTTGTTTTTAAAAACACAACAAGCAGCCACAGAAACTGGGTTCAGTTGAGACATCAGGATCCCTCCTTACAGATATGCTGAATAATTTAGAGGAAGGAAATTATGAAGTATGACTGATTTCAGTTTGAATATGCTTTCACTCTTCTGTAGAAGTACAAACCATTGGGTGTGGTAAAGCTTTCACACAAGAATTTTTACATAGGGTCTGAGGACTGAGGATGCTGTCTTCTCAGAAAGCTATTTCATGAAATAAGCTCTATACAAAACACAGGACACCTTACTGATCAAGACTGTTACAATGTAATTATAATAAACATATTAACTTCCTTGAATTTGTAGCAATCCCAGTACAAATCTTCTTCCACACAGTTCAGTCACACCATGCTTTCTACACTTACATTGTTGTGCTGCTTGAGTTTTAACTCTGCTTCTAAAATAAGACCTGAAAATTTACCTTCAAAAACACTGATTTTAAACCAAGCTTCAGAATTAAACCCTTTGAAGTGCAAGTAATTATGTTAGGATACTTCCATTTACCAAAGCAAAAATAAAGAACAGACTCACTTTGACACGGTAAGTCTGTTCCAGATCTTCTTTGTACAGCTTCATTTGTGCATCATGCTGCTCTCTTATTTCCTGAAGTGCTTGGGTCAGTTTATGTTCATATTCGATTTGGTGACCAGAACCAACCTCAACTAAGCGAGTTTCATGTTTCCGTCTTGTCTCATTGATTTCCTAAAACCAGAAAAATAAAACATCCATTCAATAAGTGAGGCGAAACAAACTATAGATGACTATCCACTGAGTAGCTAGTAATACATTTTTTTAGCTAGTCTTGTGGGTTTTCATTAGAGTAGTTTAATGCTGTTTCTACTGCAGGTTTCTCACAGTGCCGCTTTCCCTGTCTGCCAGCAAAGCACCTTATTTTGCAATTGAAAACACTTAGGATACCATCAGCATGTGAAGTCACATTTCCTTCTGAGAGCTGCCTACATTTTCAACACATACACCTCAATATGATTAGATTTTAGAAATAACCCCCAATTCTTATCTATCTTTCATGCTTGCTCAAAATCAAAGTACTATGAAATTAAACAGTCACTTTCACTATCAACATTTTCCCCATTTATTTGTATGCTTAATCTTGATGGCTGAAAAAAAAAAAATGAGGATTCTAAACACTAACGAAACTGAAAACAGAACTAGCAGGAAATGTGCACGTGGAATGAAATACAGTAGGGTTATGTTATTTTTGTTACTACTTTAACTTTTCTCCTGAAAATCTTGAAGCACTAACAAGTGGAAGGAAGTGTGGCAAGAAGAGTTCTAAAAGAAACACCCAGCAATTTTTTATACTCTTCAACGGTATCCTATCAGAAAGTTCCGAAATTAAAAAAAAGTTCATAGATTGTTTGAGTGTCATTCAACACTTTGTTTCCCACAGAAGCACAACGTGAGAAATTAGTCTCTTACACTATGAGAAGATTGCACATTGCAATACCATTGACAGAATTTAATCACAAAATATAACACATGAAGCTATTTTACAACTTATAATATCTG
This sequence comes from Stictonetta naevosa, assembly GCA_011074415.1. Lineage (NCBI taxonomy): Eukaryota > Metazoa > Chordata > Aves > Anseriformes > Anatidae > Stictonetta > Stictonetta naevosa. The sequence continues at coordinate 42,407,235 of CM021729.1, forward strand.
AGCTCACATTATTTTTCTATATTAAAAAGATGGAAATCTTCCAGCTAGAACAGAAATAAATCCTGCTCTGAGTGGGAGTTTAAACCAGATGAGGTTCATCACAACCCAAATTATTCTACTACTCCAGAATTACACACTCACACTCCCCCCCCCCCCCAGTTTCTTCTTTCCTTTATAAATACAAATACTTCACACTAAGGTAATTTACCTCCTCATACATATTTTTACGGAATTCCAAATCCTCAATGAGACTTTGACAACGATTTTCAAGATCCACCTTCAGTAAAGTTTCATCTGCAAGCTGTTTCTTGGCAGCAGCTAAAGAAGCTTCAAGCTTCAAGAAAGAAAAAATGTTTAGCACAACAAATACAGAACAAAACTCACATAACACAACCTCAGCTACCTACATGTACAGTTAATTAACTACATTTAAGGTTAAACATGACAATCAAATCCAGTAGAAAGCATTCATGCATTTTTCCCCCCTTTGTGATTGTTTGCACAAGTGAATTCCAGATATTGCACATTGATAAATTGCATTTTAATGGTAGTTATCAAATGTCCTTACAAACCTGCATTTTTTCTGCTTGGCAAGTACCAGTTTCCTGGTTTCATGTATCTGTTAAACTCATTCTTATGAGGTAGTGTTGCTTGAAATTGCAAATCAGATGCTTCAAAGGGTCAACAAAACTAGCACAAGTCTTTTGTCTTTGTTTTATCAGATGTCCAGGACCTAGACAGCCACAGGCAGAACCACATGGAGTGCACAGAGAATCACAAACTTAAAGGTAGGAAGCACATTCAAGTATAAATCATACTGATACTTCTGCTTCCATGGAAAATCAACTCTGTTCTTGGTGCGTGTGTCTTTTCCCATTATGAGAAACAACTACAGTGTCTTTTCTCCAGCACTCTCTCACTGCCTCAGCAACTTTCCTATTGAAGAACTATTTCTAATTTTTATATGGAATCTTGCTGCAATTTAAAACTGGCACTTTTTGGTCTGCTTTTGACTTACACAGACAACTGACTGCACTAGTCTTGAAGATCAAGACTACAAACACGCTGTCTATGGAGAGTTTGTTGTCTACTGCAACTTCCAGATTCCTTCTGGAAAACTGGTACTGAACTAGTTATTCATTGCTTATGTTTGTGAAGCCAGTCTCTCCCCACAACCTGTTCTCCAGTTTGTCAAGTCTATTCTGAGCTCTTGATTTGTTTGTCAATGTAAGTGTTATCCCTTGTTATTTCACAGGGTCTGCAGTAAAAAAAAAAGCACTATTTCACCATTCATGCTGTTCATAAACCAAACCATACTGGACAGACACCTAATTCAATACTGTCTCCTATTCTGATACATAGCTTCCTTCTAGTTTTGACCATGACAGATTTGTATTCATATTTTGGCTATGGAGTTGCATGTCCACAATGACATGCTGTTTATATTATAAATGTATTACACACAAATCACCTCATCTACTGACTGAAGCTTAATAGTTAAATATGTCTGCTCACCTGTACAATTTGATCTCTTAAATCGTCAAGTTCTCCTTCCAAACTTCTCTTATCACCAAGAGCTGTGGCCAGTGCAGCTTCTTTAGAATTGAGTGCTGCTTCAAACTCTCTAAGTTTGTCTTGGGCTCCATTAAAATCGGACTCCTTTTTTGCATAGCTGGAATAAAGGAGAGAAAGCTGTAAGAAAGAGTAGAAATACCCCAAAGTAGGCTGGTGACTAATAAAACAAGGTCTAATCTGAATATCAAACTTCAGACACTTAATACAAACACTGTCTTGGCTTAAATTACTTCAGTTTAAATGAACTCCTTAGTTCTGTTTTGTCATCCCATCCCTGGGGGTTTTTAAGGAAAGGCTGGATGTGGTACTTAGGGACGTGTTTCAGTAGGCGATATTGGTGGTAGGGAAGCAGTTGGACCCGATGATCTTGGAGATCTTTTCCAACCTTAATGATTCTGATTTTACATAGCAACAGCCAAATACTTTGCTTGAGCTGTAGAAACCTGATCATAGGGGAAACACAGTGTGTCAAAGGATCTTAAAAGTAAGGCATATATGGAAAGGGGAAGAAACTGTGTCTATTAAAGGTCTTTCTCTTTAGTAAGCCTCTGCAAAAACGCCCTGTCCTCGCCAGTTTTAATAAGTTCCTACCAGAACTAAGTTCCCACATCAAGAGGCCCTTTCCATAGGGTGGAAACAAATAATCTTTGTTGTCTTTTATCCATGTAGGAACTTGTGGAAATCCACTGTCTGGGCTGCAAATAGCCCTCTTCCAAGCAACAGACCAATTTCTCAATTAAAATCAATGTTCGCTATGTAAAAGCTGTAAGTAGAAGTTGCAGCATAGTGAGCTCTTTTGCAACACATAATGGCAAAGTCCACAGATCAGAGGAAAGATACCCACGTCCCATCTATCTGATAGTCCATGCCATCAGTGAAACTGCACTGGTGATGAGGTACAGATGTCTTTAAGACAAATACTCAGGGTTTCCAAATTACCATTCACATTAATTTTCAGGTCCATGCAAGTGGTCAAACAGTGTCTCAGGGGGTTACTCTGTAGAAGGATGTATGCAAATAAAGCAACCAAGTAAGTAGTAAAATAATTCTAAAATGTTTATTCTTTTCTCTCTGGGATATCCAGATTTTTCTAGTGAAGGAAGCAGCATATGTAAATGCTTACAATCAAACTATATTCATTTTACAGGAATGGACAGATTAGGACAACAGCTAGCAGGTTCATGTCCAGTTTTCACACTTCTCTGAAAAAAAATTGCATTTACAACACTAAACTGACTAAAAATAGGTAAAGATTCTTAAAAGCTAGATTCAAAGGGTTAAAGCGCTAATACATCCATTACTTTTCAAATCAAGGTACAGAACATACAAGAAACGAAGGCAAAGCTTCTCATCAAAATGAGACCAGTCAAATCAACCTACAATTTTAAAAATGAGAGACTTCTAAATTTAAAAGAGGCTTTTCCAAAATAACATAAGTAGATTAATTAATATCATGCTCAAAAGTGTGCACAAAGGCTTGCAAGAAAATCTTTACAAAGTGAAGTAATTTGGGGATGATCTAGGCTTTGCAGCCACAAGATGGCAGGCTTTATGTAACAGACTTAGTACTATCTAACCCTGTCTCTGTTGGGTAACAGTACTCACTGAGATCATACACAGCAAAAGCCTGAGACACACAGGCTGTTCTAAACTCCAACATATTTTCAAGCATTTATTGTCATTTCTGCTGCTCGGCACCATCCAGTACAACAGTGCTATCTAGTTCCTCAATGGCACTTTACCTATCACTTCTTAGACCCACCAGTTCTTAACAGTTTGGTCCAAGGTTCAGATCAGAGCACAAAATTTAGGTTTTGGCCATGTGGGCTCTTACTTGTAACTCCATTACTCATTGGAGTAATGCTACCATGTCATTCCTCTCCCCCCAGACCTGCTAAGAACTTCAGCCTTCAAGGATGCTGTGTGGCAGAGGAGAAAAAACAGGGAAAGATGTCTTACTATGGTGTACCCCTACAGTAAAAATCTCTTCATCATCTATTGGGATAGATGAGGGCCCACACCAGGTCCTCATTGTTTGATCACTGATAGATAACATTTATCCAAAAAATGCAGAAACTCTCAGCCTCGTAAGGCTTCATGCTGAAGTCAAGCCTGTCAAGTTGGATCCTGAGACTAGAAGTCCTATGTGATTAGACTGCTTGGAGAGCTGTAGTGTGTCCCTCTCTGAATTATTCTGGATTTCAGAATAGGAAAATTCTCTATACTCCTTAAATAAAGTAACTTTTTTAAAAAAAAATCTCCCCCAGTGCAAATACCTCTATCACTTACAAACTGGTACGCAGCTGAGAACACAATTCTTAGAACTGAGACAGAGAAAGGTATGTACTGTGGGCTAGCAACAACAATTATTAAAACCTAATACACTACCTGTACTACTAAGTTAAGCACTGCCAGTTACATCAAGTACTCCACTTGCTTGTTTGTAACAAGACTGGCTGTGAAGCTATCCTATAATTTAATGACTGAAGTCATATTAAAAAATAAATGCATTAAAATTTAGTTATTCGTGTTATGAGTTGTCTAACTATGAGACAATTCATCTGAACACATTCTCAAGAAGAAAACAGAAACTGAAGATCAACGCTTCATTTGCTGAAAGCCAGATGAAATCTCAGCAACTCAGTAGTGTCATCCCAGCCCTAAAGAAATACAGGAAAGAAGGTCAACAAGATCAGAAAAACCTCTGAATTATGGAAAGAAACAAATATATACAATATATACTTCATCCTTACACTTAGTAATTTTAACAGGAAGAACTTCAGCTTTCTGTAGAAGAAAAAAAGCTAGCTGTTGATACGCTGAAGTTGCATTTTAAAACAAAAACAAGAAAACTAAACACCTTCTTGTTGCAGTGTTCAGAACTGTGCTCCTTCAAGTACTTCTGCTCTTGAAAGAAACAAAAGTGAAGAATTAATTGTTGGCTTGCCTCTTCTTCAAAGAAGAAACCTGCTTTTCTCTTTTTGTAGCACTTGGATCTTTTTATCCAAGGAATTGTGTGGTTTATGTCAAAATAATTCAGAATTAAGATCTGACCAAAATCAAGCCAATTCCCCTTTATTTTCTCTGTACTTCAGGGAGAACTTGCACTTCAAAACCGTAACCTGTATCACTCAACTCATAGAGACTCTGAAGCATGCCTCTCAACTGATACTACCAGCACTGCTCTCACTAATAGAGTTACAGCCACAAATGCTTTAGAAAAGGCTCTGCACACACTACAACAAAACAACTCAATCTGTTTTCCCCAGCACACTCCAGCCACCCAAGCAAGCTGACAGTAGCAAGGATGCCAAGCTGCCATTCTCAAGAGTGCAAGCAACTCTGATGCTGGGGTACATCTGCCCACAACACCTTTACACAAGATAATTTCTCACATCAGATGCAGCCTAGTCAATGCACAGAGGTCTAGATGGTTTGATTGGCCCACCGTTCCCACAAAATAGTTTGTAAAACAGAGAGATGAGTTCATACAACTCTAAGGTACTGTGGTTAAGCAGTATCTGGTTACCTGTGGCATCTCATTTAAGCTAATTCAAAGCTCTCAGAAATATGAATGCCACGGTGCTATCACTGCTCTGGCGAGTTGACTAGACCACTCAGTTTGCAAACCAGTGAAATGGCCAAGACACTTAACAGCTCAGTGAAAGAGGAAGGCTCCTTTTTCATGCTCTTGTAATCACCCTTCCTCTTTCCTCATCTCTGAAGTTCATGAAACACCCTAGAACTTCTTTGCAATCTCCTTGAATTTCTTACCAAGCTAGCAGAAAAGCCACTCTGCAAACAGATAAAACTACTTTTACACCAGTTTAGTAAGATGAATAGACCCCAGAGGTCAGATAAATCACACGATAAGAGAAGCAGAAAGATTGCTCCTTTCAGTCAGCAGCTAGATCTTAAGCTGAGCTTGGGTGTGATTTAAAGTTCCTTTGAAGCTGACCAAGTGCAAGACACCAAGCACCCTAGGGAAGATCCATTTCAGTCTCCCAGCAACCCTCTACTCATTTCTGCCTGTATTTAGACAGCTAGATCACAAAGGAAAGCATTACCAGCAGTAACCTCAAAAAAATATGGTTTTCAGCTAATTCAAGAAGCAACTATACAAGTGTTGATAACGCAGACCATACTTACTGCCCTGTAAAATTACATGGTATTGCACATTGTGTTAATTTTCCACCAATAATGGAAAAATGTGAAAAACTAAAGAACAAATCTAGTCATTGGCAGCTAGGTAAATAAAATATGAAGCATTTGTTTTCCATGGTTTTTTTGTTTGTTTTTTGTTTTTCCCCTAAAGGAGAGGAAACAATAAAGCTGTGTTTTGCAAGGATACAATTAACAAAAACATAAGAGACATCTGTCTGAAAGCATTAATGATTTTGTAAATGTATCAACATGACAATAAGAGTGATAGGACATGCTTGCCACTTCTGCAAGCTAATAAATGTAACTTGGTTTCAGATTTCTCATTTTATCCAGTTTATTTGACTGGAAATGGTGAGTGTTTAAGACTGTTGCTGAATGCATATCCCCAGTCACTTACTGCTCAACCATGTCTCTTCTTGAAGAGCTCAGCTGACCATGTGAATCCAACTACTCTAACCACCAGCCTTGGCAGAGCCTTTACGCAAGTACTGCATGCATCAAGCCACTGCTCAAAATTCATTATTTTTACAGGATCTGAAAAAGAAGTGTAGAAGCATATGCACACATGGTTTCATAAAATCTGATGAGTTTCTTTCTGTATTTGCCCAATCCTAAAATAACTCAGGATTCAACAACTAATGACCAGTTCACTGAATCCATAAGAGTGGTATGAAGCCATTTTACCGATGATTAAACATTCCAAATGAGCAGAGTATGTTTTTTTTTCCTATAGCACTTCATGTTTATAAAAAAGAACATGATTAATATGAAATCCCTATATATTTCTTTTTTTTTTTTTCAATAATTGAGGGGGACAAAGGCAGGAAGGAATCAACAATAGGTCTGCTGTGAGAGCCTGCACCTTCTAACAGGTGCACTAACTTTTGAAAAATGATTAAGGTGACAAGGAAAATAATCTCCTATGATTTAAAATACAGAACTCACTATCTGCAGCAAAACCAAACTGAGGTCCCACAGTTGTGCAGAATCCTTTGCCAGATTTAGGTATATATACATATCAACCATAATCCTGTCCAAGTATATCTTAAAACATGAGTAAACAATTCAAAGCACTTCAAAATGCTGATTAGATTATAGCTAAAGTGCAATTGCTCCTTGAATTTTCAGTAAGACCCCCATACAAGTAATCTGTTTCTTAAATGACAGTAGTACCCATTAAATTTCTGCAGAACATGCTTAGTCAAGAGTTTAATAAAACCCTCTAGAAGGTAAAAAAAATAAATAAAGTACTGAAACTTTTCAAAACAGCTGAAGAACAAACTGCTTATAGTTGTCTAAACTCTAAACCAGGGTAGCAACATACAGCAGGAATTTGATAAAATAAAGTTTTGTCATTATTTCACTGTCTTAGACAGCAGTAGATCTCAATTTCTGTACATGGCTGAAATTTACCACTAGAGCTTACTTTCCAAGTCTACTGCTCTGACTTATCATTACATGTCCAGGTATCTGAGAACAAACCTTTAGCTCTCAGGTCATACCCCACACAGCAAGCCACAGGAAGTGGTTACATCTCACCCTGCAGGGAAGACACACTCTTGGATCATTTAAGAAACATTCTTACATTCGACTTTAAGTTATTGTGCAACACGTTAATTACTCCCCTCCCTACTTCTCTGGGATGCTGTCTCTAGGGGAGACATCAGAACAGTGACAGGGTTCCGATTAAAGCTCCCGGCAGCTCCCGAGCCGCCCATCATCACCTGACTTCCCAATGCCACCCACCGTAACAAAAATTGCAAAGTGTTAAATCAGCTGCCCCAAACTGTACCTCTAGCTCCTTGCAGCATACCACACGCACACCATGGGAAACCCTGGAACAGCTGTTAGAACTTTGCCTGCATTAACAACATGGCTCTTCTGAGCAGTTGCTCGGGGTACCAGCTGCACGGCGCTGCCTGCTGGCACAGCAATTATGACAGTAACAGTTAGGATGATACATAGTTATTACTGATATTTATTAGGCTATTACTGCCTGATCCCACCTTAGTTACTCACTTCTGAGTAAGGATGGAGAGGGTAGACTGAAGACAACTCAGAAGAGATACAGATAACCTCTTTAATGTTAAAATGCTTAAGACTAGTTCCTTGCCACAACTACTTCATTATAGATTTTCACACCCTGGAACAGTTGACAATCCACTGTACCCTTTACCAGTATCTTTGATACAGCAACACTGAGCCCCGCGACCGAACTGTCCCCGTGTATTTTAACAATATCAGGTAACACAGCTGTGTAAAACTTCACAACATGAACTGCTGTCAGGTTAATTGCTCAAGTTACAACAGGACTTTTCTTCCTCACATTTTGCTCTGCAGTTCTCCCCGGTTTGCAGCTGTTGCAAGCCATGAAAGCCTGACATGCTTCCACCCAAAAGCAGGAACTTCATCCAGTCAGAAGGGTGCTGGAATGATGGAGTCCCACGTTTCTAACTGACACTTGAGTGATCTTTAGGTATTTCACTTCAACACTTCTTTCCCTACTTTGCCTGCATCGTCTGCTCAGGTCTTTCCACCCACCCCAAATCTGCAGTAACCCAAAATCCCAGTCAAGGCTGCCCAGTGGAGGGAGGGTCATTCTGAGTGAAATTAGCAGCTTAAAGCTTGGCGCTAATTTCTGAGTTTCCCAATTGAGCTTACTGTGTAGCCACGCTGATATTTGTTTCAACAAGGGTGAAACAAAAAAGTGGGTGGCTACAGAAGCAAGAACAAGGATCCCACAGTTCCCAAAACTGTGGTTTTAATTAGCAGTAAACTTAGGTTGCTGAACTACAGATCACTTTTCCTACAGCCCTTGAATGCAGAGATGTAGTAATCACAGTTGAGCATACTACTTAAAGGAAGGAAGGAAATGCAGGAATTTCTCTACAACAGCTATCACCAACAGGAAAGCATACAGTAAAGTCTCGCCTAATCGGGAAAAAAAATGGAAATACTGTTAAATCGGTAACTTCTCCCAATTCTTTCACAAGTGAGGAACAGAATTCCTTTTTTTCCACCTCAGGAGAACTATCCCAGAGTTCTGTACTCCTAAGCTCAAGGGTACATGGATTTTTCCACAACGCATTCTTGAGATGAGAGACTTATTTCAGCTTATTCAGCTTCTTCTTATTACGTCTGTTTTTGCTTTCAGAAAACAACTTATCTTCCCCATTGTTTCCTCAGAACAAAGTTTATTTTCTTCACCTCATTTTTTTTTTCTGTTTCTTCAATATTTGAACTGTTAAGAGAAGCCTTCATATTCATTTACTTACAGCAGTACCCACTGCATGGCAGAAACTCTGCAAGCAGAGAATGTGAAGAGTCCAGTATATATGGCAGCATCAACTTCAGAAAAAATGCAGCTTTTCTTGAGGGATTAAACATGAGAACAGAACTGAGTTCTGGTACTTAAGTTCATGAAATCACACCATACATCTGAGAATGAAGTCAACTAATAGGAAATAAATAGGTGAATGAGCCTTGAAATGTAGCAGTGCTGCAGAACTTCGGAAGTGACCAGAAGATTCAGTTTGATGCACTCATTAGGCAGAAAGTCAAGGGACTGAAAGAGGGTTGGAATAATAAAAAAAAGCGCAGCAGAAGGGTTTTGTACTAACTAAAGAAAGTGGAGCTCCACATATATCTGGAGAAACAATAACCACCTTCAGAAATATTCAAACAGAGCACGATGGCCATGAAATCATTTTGCCCAGAGTCAGCCAACTAAATAGCCAGTCATCTGTGCTCCTTCCACAGTCCCAATATGACTCAACAGAACAATTAATTCTACCATTTATCTCCAGTGACTCTAAAGGAAACCAAATAACCAGCCACTGCTAATCTGACTCTCAGGATGTGGCTGCCAGGACACTCAAGCCAAGAGAATGGTTTGCAGCTTGGCAGGAGACGCAGTCCCACACAGCCTGCTCCTCTCCCTCGCCCTCAGTAACACCCTATATGCCAGCCCTGGTACTTTTCTACCTCAGAAGTGAGCAGCTTTCTGCATTGTTAATGATCTAGATTAATAACTGAATAATCAAGACAAAGGACAGAATCACAGGGAGGTGGTAGGAAGATAGGGTACTGTTTCCTTCACAGCAACACACAACGCAATAAGCTAATTTGTGTCCATCTACAACCTTACACAACCAAAAGTGGGTGAGATGAATCCCACTCCAATAACCAGGATGAGTATTTTGCAAAGAAGGTCTAAACACTCTGCAAGAACTAGTACGGTTGATCTACCCAGTATTTAAGCCACAGCCAGCACGTACACCATACTTCCATTCATCTTACCAAAAGAACAAATAAATTTGTGTTCAGAGAATGTGAATTCTCACTACACTTTACAAATGGAAATCTGTAGTCCTAAAGTACCCCCATGCACATTCGTACAAAGTATTATAAGTGTGGTTTTGCCAGTTTTTAATACATTTCAACAGGTGTAATAAAGAATTCTCCAAATACAGGAATTTTCCATATGGGAAGAAAAAAAAAAACACCTTTTCTTTGGAAGACTTTGGAAACAGAGTTACAGATAAGCCTGGGTATCTCCAAGATATGCATCCTAAAAATACCCAAAGATGACCTAAGAAACTACATGCCATAATAAGGTCTGCCAAACTACAAATAACCACAGACATATTTACATAAAATCTGGCAGTTTTATGCAGCTGCAAGTGTTCACCTCACTAAGCTATCAAGTAGTTCTAGCCCAGAACTAAAATCTCATTGTGCTTTGTGGTGCAACAAGACGATCTCAGACAGGTATTCATATCAAGGAATATTACACTCATCTTCATAAGAGGACACAGCAGCAGCACAAGAACAATTTTTACAGTCATCTTTTTACATTGGTTATCAGTGCACAGGAAAATGCAAATGAGAAAATGAAGAACCTCCATGCTCACATTACTAAAAATGTCTCAATTACAGCCACAGAAAGGGAAGAAGCAGTAATGGCTTTTCCTATAGATTGTGTCTTCATCCTAAGCCTCCGCCTATTCATCTGTCAGCTTCTGAGAAGAATATACGTCTCTCGCCATCCAGTCACAAAGAGATGGAAATTCCTGGCTAGTCTTTCAAGTCATTTTGATGCCCATCTGCAGCTGCACTGTGCTTTCCCTGCCACTGTCAATATTGCTTGTGACAGAAGTCTTTCATGGGTTGACAAAGAGCAACCACAAGGACTTGCTGGTTAGCAGCACACAATAAAGCATGCAAAGCAAGCCACGTTAGGAGCCCAGACGATGTAAGAGATGTCTGCAGACACATGAAAACATCAGTGCAGTACTGTACACACTCAGGATCTTTTTCATTATTGAAATCAGAACCGAGACTGTATTTAGCTGAAAATAAGTTAATCAGATTATACAAGAACAGAGCAAGGTTAAAAGCACGGCTCCTTGTTTTTCTTTCAAGACTAGTCCACGGATAAGGTACGGCATACCCACGGCGACATCAGGTGCGCTTTGCTAGCCCAAACGGCGGGAAAAAACGCCCAAGCAGCAAATTATCTTTTGTTAACGAAAAACTACAGCGGGCGCAGAACCGAGCCTCGACTCACGTAAAAACAAGCAGGGTGCATGGGGCTGTGGGCAACCTGGTCAGGTGGGAGGCGTCCCTGCCCGCGGCAGCGGGGTGGAATTGGATGTTTTTTGGAGGGATTGGGGGGGGGGGGGCGGCGCAAGGGGGGGGCGTAACTACGATGCCTCGCCCCGCCTCGGGGCCGGGCCGCCGCTTCCCGCCGGGGCGGATCGGGGCGGCGCTGCCTCCTCCTCCGCCCGCTCATTCATTCCCTGCCCGGACGGGCCCGGCGCCGGGGACAGCCCTCCTCCGCCTCCCCCGGGAGGGGATGGGAAGGGAAGGGGCCCCCCTCACCTGCCCAGCAGCTGCTCGTGTTCGGCGCGGACCCTGCCGAGCTCGATCTGCAGCTTGGCCCGCTCCCGCGCCGTGTCGTCCAGCGCCTGCCGGGCGTCGGCCAGCTCGGCCTCGTAGAGCGCCTTGAGGCCAGTGACCTCGCGGCCGCGCACCTCCTCCCGCTCGGTGACCTGCAGCTGCAGGGCGCTGTTCGCCGTCTCCAGGCTGCGCACCTTGTCGATGTACACGGCCAGCCGGTCGTTCAGCTGCCGCAGCTCCTCCTTCTCCTGCAGGCGGGAGATGCGCGTGGGGTTCAGCAGCGTGGCGGACGCCCTGCCCCGCGAGCGCCGGCCCAGCGGCATGGCGGGCGGCATGGCGGGCGGCATGGGGGACGACATGGCGGCGGCGGCAGCACCGGCAGCAGCGGCGGGCTCGGCGCCGAAATCTAAAATGGCCGGCGCCCGCCCAGCCCCGCCGGCCCGCGCCCCCGACCCTCCGCCGCCGCCGCCCACGTGGCCGGCCCGCGGCCAATGGCGCGCCGAGGCGGGCCGCGCGCCCGCCGCGCCAGGCGCTATTCAAAACCCGCCGCCGGCTGC
>CM021729.1:42419531-42463386 GCA_011074415.1 Stictonetta naevosa
GCCGGCTGCAACTGTCAGACGCCGCCCCGCCCCCTTCCCCCTCCCACCCCCCGTGAGAGGCCCGGCCCGGCCCCGCCGCCCTTTGTTGGCCAACCCCCCCGGTTCTCCCAACGCCTCCCTGGCGCTGTAGTAGTCGCAATTTAATAAATGTAATTATGCGGAGCCGGCTCGGGCCAGGTTTCGGTGGTGGCGTGTGGATGCGCCTTATCTGGTGCCAGTCTGACTCTCGAAGGCGCGCTGCGAGTGAGGCGTCGTGTGAAGCTGCGGGCTGAGCTCGCCTTCCTCGGGGCGAGGCTCGGTCCCTCGGTGCCACAAAGTGCACCCGGCAGATGAAACAGCCGAGTTCCGCTCCGGGGACTTGCTGAAAGTCCATTTTGTGGCTTCAGATCAGCAGCATCCCTTCACGAGCACGACTGACTAGGCTGCGCCTCTGTAAATCAGTTTACACCACGATCACTCGGCGAACAATTCATAGGATTGCTTCAAAACCCAGTGGTTCTTCTCACACAAATCCCTGGAGGAAGGGCTTGTCAGAGGGAAAACACTAAGATTTTCTTCTCACATCATTTAACAAGGTTCTTTCTAGAGTGAGCCACAAATGGAGGCTAAAAACTTGGTAGTTTTCCACAGGACATGAGGTTGCCCCATCTGAAGCTGGGGACCGCACGTCCATTCCCAGACATTCATTCCCAGCTCAGTTTGCCTTACCAAATTAATTTTTGCAAATTTCAACTATTAAGAGACATCCCCTTAAGGAAATATATATATATATTCCAGTCAAAGGGGCTTATATGACTACAGGTAATTTAGCCACAGCGGGGAGTCCCTGTTTTTTCCTGCATGGTGCCTTTGTTGTTGACTCAGATTGTTCTCTCTTCCTTTTCCGTCTGCCTGTTAATGCAATCCTCTCTTTCCCAGCCCTTTGGAAAACAGCAAAGCTGGTTAGAAAGAGTGAAAACAGCTGGAAAAAGAAAAGGAAAAAAAAAAAAAAAGGAATTTCATCTCTATAGCACCTGCTGCAACATAAAATTGTCAGTAAAGTAGGATTATGACCCAAGGTAGTTTTACACTGCAGCTGGCACTAGACTGAAAGGATCTGTATTCACAGGCAGTATGAGAGACAAGTAAAATTTGGGACACTTTAGTGGTGTACAAGCTGAGCCCTCTGCAGGTGTTTAGTGTTGGCTTTCGTTACGTCTGCTTCATGGATTTAACACAGCACTGGGTTTTAAATCACTGAGCTTTCATTCTGCTATAAAGATGTATATTACGACTCTCCTACTCCCACCCCCCATATTTGCAGTTATTGTGCTTGAAGTGAAGCATATTGTTTTTACCAAAGGAGTTATGGGAAGTTTTTAATTTCATCTTGAGATTAACAGGACATATTTAAACATTTAAAGCTCCCTGTCGTTTGCTTACACTTGAGATTTCTTCCTGGTATTTATGTGATTGAATTTATCTTGTTCCACTAGGCTGAGACAGAAAATAAGAACAGAAAAGCGTGTAAACCGTGCCTCGGCTGATGTCAGACACTTTGCTTGTGATACTGAATATCGGCATTGTTCCCCTGTGCTCTTGGCAGCTTGGCCCTGATAGAAACCACGTATGTGGTATCCTTCCTTTGTGTGGAGAAGCCGGTAAGTGCCATTATTAAATCAGCCAGAGGGGTCACACTGCTCAGAGGCACAAGACAGCCACAGAGGACCGAGCATTGACACTCCCATGCCTACAGACTGCTGCCCAAGGGAGTCAGGAGCGTCTTCTCTACCTCAAAGAAAGCAAAACAAAGGAACGCGCTGTTTACCCTTGTGGCTTACAACTCGACTCAAAACGATTTCAGCTTATTGCTTTGCAGCTCTTAGAACTGATCTCTGAAGAAGAACTTTCACACAGCTTTGAAATACCACCATCACAGCCTGATACATGTACAGCCAGCATAAATCGTATATATCAGGCATCTGTATATCTTACAGACACAGCAGGCTACACAACATTGAGACCTCCCTCCCCTAAACAAGGAAAATATTTCACTGAGATAGGATAGCATTTGTTCCTTTCATTTTAAAAGAAAAGTCTCAGCTTTCCAACATGCACCATTTAACAGCAAAGTTTTCATTTGTAAACTTTTTATGTAAAAGTAATTTATGTAAACAAAATTATAGAATCTGGGGGAGTTTGTGGAAGATTAGCACAGACTCCATGATTCCTGGAAAATAAGCCATTTTTACCATTCCTGACATTGTATTGTTAAAATGCATATTTTTTCAATATATATATAGTAATTTGTATTTATTTACTTTTGAAACGGGCATGAATCATGGTAAACACATTCCATCAGTGTGTCAGTACTACAAGGGTAAATGTTACTTTAAGGAGTCAAATACCACTCTTCTAAGCAGGAAACTGATAAATGCTTGAAACTTTAGTTTGAGTATTTATCAGTGAAATATTGCCTATTTGTTTCCACAAAAAAAAAAAAAAAAAAAATTGTTTCCATGTCTGCTACAGAAGAGTCCATCTGAGTAAATGCTGCAGTCTGTGCTTTGAAGAAGTGAGCAAAACCAACAAAATCTGAATGCCGATATTTTTCTGTAACAAGTTACAGAAAAAATAGTTACAGTCCTGCTAGATGTAGCAGGGATCTAGAAGGGCTGTTCCTGTCAGCTGCAGTCAGTATCAAGTAAGTGAAACTTTACTAAGCATTTTCATAACCTTGGAGCACAAAACAAACTTTTACTTGTATGCACAGCATATCAGTACCTGATCTCAAGTGCCATTAACTTTACACTAAAGTGCTGAAAAAAAACTCTTTCAGCAGATTTTTTTTTTTCCCCTTGTTATCATTTATACATCATAAATATTACAATATTTAATTCTGGCAAGTCAACAAAAATGTTAATTCCTTTGCTTATATAGTACTGACTAGAGACCACTACTGGGGTCACTCTGAAATAGAATCTTGCTTTATTTTCCCTTTGCAATGTTAGGGGAGTGTGGGGGGGAGAGGAAGTGGCAAGCAGGGAATAGGTATGTCTACAGATGTTTGGAAAGACAGCAAAATCTGGAGACTCATCACATCAGCAGATAGGATAATAGTAATACTCCTCCCTGTTTTTTGGCTTTGATAATGCAAAAGTGATGCCAGTCAGATAACTGTAAGGTCTGCACGGTCCATGTGTTTCTAATTACTACTTTGTATTGTAATAACTCATGTACGACTACATTACTTTTAATCAGTTCCCTCATGTATAACTCAAAGCCTTTCCTAAGAAGTACTTTCAAATTATTAATTTTAAACTGTACCCCATCAGGATTCAAACCGAGCTATCAATATTTCCTGCATATATATGAAATGTATAAAGTAAAACAATAACATAAAATAAAGGTTCTAGGATTTCTTACGTTACTGCTTAAGGTACAAATATATATTCCTTTCTGCTGAAGCCATCACGTTGAAAGCTTTTTGAAGACTTTATTTTGTGTTCTGTGGGATATCTATCCTTCAGGAGAAGCTGAAATAGCATGAATAGAGGTATTTGGGATGCGGCCTTGCTGTATCTGCATGCTTACGGCACACTAAGATCGATGAAGGCAGGGGAGTAGAAAGGAATGTAGCCTGAAGCAGCAGTGCAGGAAAGACTGAGGCAAAAAGAATGTTGCAAGAGTTGTAGCACTCCTCAGTATCCATTACTGAAACCACCACTGTTCATTTTTCTTTGGTCAAGCAGATCCTAGAGTTTTTGAGGCAGAGAAAATCACACTGTGATGCATGCTTAGAGGAAGGAATACACGGTGGTGGTTGATATTGACTTAGATAATGTCCAGGAAATATTCTATACCCATCACCCCCCTCTGTATACAAGTACATGTAGGAGAGATGTAGTGATATTACTGTTAGTCCTTGCTAAAGTCACTTCCCACAGTGATTGCAAAACCCCAAAGCAGAAAGAAAGAAACTATGGATGGTAAAAGAGAAGCAGGATCTGATGATATATAGCTCCACATGAGCTATAAGCTGAAAGCATATTAGGGACACTTTTAAAACTTCTGTGCGAAACTAGAAACATCCCATTTCCACACAAGCAAACAGCTATAAAACAAATTACAGAGAAACTCGTTGCTTAATAATATACCAGTTAGCACAGGAGACTTATGCTTATACAGAAATAATAGTCTTTGGGAAGAACTTTTTGTTGAAAAATTAGAGCGGTATTAACCATTCTAATACATGAGAGCACTTTGTTGTAGCTAGTGACAGAACAACTCCAATTCACTTAGTAAGGACAATGGCTAAGAGAACACATTAATTGTTGCCAACATCTGTGACTTTGTCATCAGTTTTACAAAGCTGTTTATTTTTGTTTCAAAGACTAATTATGAATTCCACTGAATAATCACAACTGAAAGTTTTAGTTAACATATTATTGTCCTTTTAGTGGTAGAGGAAAAAAAAACATTGAAAGTGTGAGTTAGTGCAAAATTAAACATCTTAATTAAATAAAATTAAACAATTGCTTTAACTCTAAATTAGTACCTGAGAGGTGACAGTGAGCATAGTGAGTTTCCTGGTTTCTGTGCATTAATGTGGGCTCTCATGTGGTCTATCTGTTCCACATCTCCAAGCAAGTTTAGTACTGAATTTCAGAAAACTGGATTTTAGTAGCCTGTTGCTCACTCACATATGCTGCTCTCTCACTAGCCAGAGCTCATTTATTCAAGAGAATAAACACCTGGAAAAGCCATGGGAGAAATATCCAACTGTATTTAACACCATGAATCACTGTGCTCACCAGACTGGCTCCAGTCTGTACTGGCAGAGCATTAAAAAAAACAAAAACAAACCAAAAAAACAAAAAACAGTACTAGGTCACAGAAAAACCACAACAAAAATCAAAACACCACAACCCATGCACATTGATGATGGGATGGAACAAGAAGGGCAGCTCAGACTGATGCACAGTATTAAGATTTCTTTGCTTCCATCAGAAAGAGCTCCAGGCTCCACAACAGGAGTTAGGATAGTTACTGGCTTTTAGAGAGCTTCAGTGACAACACTGAAATCCCCCAATATGTACTGAGCCTGTCTGCTCCTAAAGTAGTTGCTATGCGTGACAATCACAACATATAATAAACTCGCAGCAAATTTCAGGTGTTGACATGCCTTTATATTTAGTTTTATACCAATAGCTTCTTTTATGTGCCTGGGAAGATAAGGAGTGTCAGTGTTTGTTCTAAGGGTGTTGCAGCCTCCATACAGGCATTGGAAATACCAGTTTTCACTTTATACATTTGAAGATTTAGAGGCATGTGAAAGACTTACGCATTTTAAAAATAAATTACAAGACAATAATTATGCTTTTAACGTTTGTTGTCTAGGTTGTAGAGTTCTTTAATAATGCTATTCATAAAGAAGTCTTACAACAACCGTACTATATGTCAGAGTTAGGAACTGTGATTACCTCCAGATGTCAAGGGATTCTAATATGGAGCGCTAGCACAAGGAAGATACTGTAAATGGCAGGACAATTTCAAAGCAAATTAAGATTAGTCTGCTTCCTAAGCATTTTGCATTTTTCTAAAAGGGGAAAAAACAAACAAGAAAACAGCAACCCCACAACACCCTGATATTCCCTCAAACTAAAACCAAACAGTAAATTCCTTCTTCCCCAGGACTCAAATCTGCTCTAGTTGAAGTCACTATATTCAACAGCAGCAGGATCCAGCCAGCCAAAGGGATAACAAAGAAGTCACCCTGGTACATCACGTTATCCCCAGTTTTTTTTAGTATTTTCTTTATTAGTGTCTGTGTGGTTAGTATGTTGATACAATCTCAATTTAATTACTCTTTAATTACTCATAGCTGGACTGCAATAGTGTTATAGTTAAAATATGGAAAAAATCACCATCTGTGTTTTTTTCTCTTACTAGGCTTGAAGACCGGAGGTTTGATGAGTCGGTGGTTTTGACCAAACATTAAGACATTGAATTAATCATAAGTCCAATAAAATTAAATTACAGGACAGCAAGTCATAATACTAAAACTGTATTATACTCAGTTAATCACAGGTTTAAAATCCACAAGAAAACATAATTTTCAATACTTCATTTTAAGACCTGTATTTCTAGTCTATGTGGAAGTACAGAGAAGTACGACATGTTTCTTAGCTTGTATTGAGGGAGGTAAATACAGCACACTGAGACACATAAACACACATCCAACAATGGCGATAGTACGCTGCTGTCCATTATGACTTTTTGCACTGGTACAATTGCAGTTGGCAGAAGCCAGAGTTAACATCATTTCTTAGCTGTGTAATATTCTCTGATAGAACACTCTCTCTGATTGAAACTCTCCTTATGTTTTTTACGACTTTTTGCTTCTGAAAATTCAGAAAAGGGGGGCTTGCTCCAGACTCCTCAAGTTGATAGTAATAACCTGTTCCATTTTTAAGTGTTACTTTACCTGTATCTGTGGAATCATTTCCACTTTCTTGGAGGAGGAAAAAATTGCAATCTTCAAAACTGTCATAGTTTGTCTTTTCACAGCCTGGATACTTATAGCCCTGAATGACAAGGCTGAAGAGATTATGGATGCCAAGAACACCATACTCTTGTAGCCACTTGCAAAAAAATATATATTTTAAGAATGTCCTTGTTGTGACTGAGATAGAGTTAACTTCCTTCCTAATAGCTGGTATGGTGCTGTTTTGGATTTAGGATGAAAATAATGTTTATGACACACTGATGTTTTAGTTATTTCAGAGCAGTACTTACACAGAGCTAAGGATTTTTCAGCATCTCACACTGCCCGACCAGCGAGGAGGCTGGGGATGCACAAGGAGCCAGGAGGGGACACCACCAGGACAGCTGGCCTGAACTGTGACCAGAGGAATATTCCATACCCTTTGCCACCATGGTATTGTGCATCTTTTTTTTTTTTTTCTTTGTTCCTCTCCTTTCTTGTTAAACTTTCCTTATCTAAACCCACAAGTTCTTGCACTTCTTTTATTTATTTATTTTTTTTAATTTCTATTTTTGAATAAAATAAATTTAAGTTCTCTCCCATATCCCACTGCTGGAGAGTGAACTAACAACTACGTGGTGCCGAGCTGCCTGCTGGATTAAACCACAACAGAGGGCAAAAGAAAAGATTCACCAAAACACCAGTAGGAAGTTGCAACATGTTTTTGTCTACTACGTTTTCATTT
Source organism: Stictonetta naevosa (assembly GCA_011074415.1). NCBI lineage: Eukaryota > Metazoa > Chordata > Aves > Anseriformes > Anatidae > Stictonetta > Stictonetta naevosa. The sequence goes on from CM021729.1 coordinate 42,426,743, forward strand.
CTGGAACTCTGTGAATAGCATGCTGTAATTACAAGTGAGTATAGAATATTTTCAGCTCTACAAATTAAATAGAAAAGATGCTCTAAGGCACGATGGTGTATGACCTCTACATTTTCTTTCACTGTTGCCATATTTCATTCTGGCATTCTTCTTCCTACTTCCTGAAAGCAATGCAGACACAAACACTCCTGTATTTTACTATTTTCTTATTCATTATTCTTTAGAAGTCAAATGCTGATTCTACTAAGCAGGTTCAACTAGTTGGTACTTGAAGTACTGTTTAATTTCACACTACTCATGGTTGTAATTAATAGGTAGAACTATATTCTAATAAAAAACTCAAACTGCATGCAGATTCTAACCCTGTGGATAAAGGCCAGCAGAAAGAGTGACACAGAAGACTTTCTCTTGCTGCATGTAGAAATCTGAATGGTGAAGACTCATGCGTACATGAGCAGAGGACTTGGAATGCAGAAATTCTGTTACTGAAACACCAGCGCCAAACTCAGCAGTTCAGAAAAATCCCTTAATTCTCACAGAGCTGTGGTTTCTACATGACACATTAGTTGTGTACCTCACTGGAGCACTAAGCCATTCAGGGTGGATTTTATTATCTGCATGGAAGCAGAGGTAAGAGGCAATGCTCCCAGAAGCATAGGAGCATAGGCTCTGCCACTCTGAAATCATTACCGTGACCCAGTGCATTCTTGGTAGAGATTTCAGCAGTCAGTGCTCCCCTGTGTACATTCACCACTACATGCACGCATAGAGTCATACTGTAAAAAAATAGCCACTGTTACATATGAGGGCATATCAATGTTTATTGGATGAGAAAGTTGATAGTGAGGTGTATACAGGTGATACAGCTTTCTGGTCAAGAATTCACTATGAAGTAACAAATATTTCATGCACTGGAAAGATATAAAAGTAGATTTTTAATTAGGTGCAGAAATTACAAGCAGGTTCTTACCTTTTAAATAGTTAGCAATGTCATTACAGACATTATTTTTTTGCATGCTAGAGGAAAGTAAGAGGGTATAAGGAGTGTCTTACCAGCCCTTTCTTCCTGATGAGACGTCCTAGAAAACCACGTTTTTTTCTTTGTACTGATATGTACAGGGTAAACTATTCGTTAAGAAGGACCCATACTAGGATGAAGAGTTTTATTGCGCATATCCTCTGTACTTCAGTAAAAGTGACTTGACCCTGACATTTTTATTAATACCTGACTTTTGTGGAACAACAGATGAGTGACATTCATAAAATAAAATAACAGTCCTTTATGTTTTCCCTGTGATTCATAGAATCTCAGAATCATTAGGGTTGGAAAAGACCTCCAAGATCATCCGGTCCAATCATACCGCTACTACCAGTGTCACCCACTAAACCATGCCCTAAGCACCACGTCCAACCTTTCCTTGAACACCCCCAGGGACGGTGACTCCACCACCTCCCTGAGCAACTTATTCCAATGCCTGACTACTCTTTCTGAGAAGAAATGTCTCCTCATTTCCAACCGAACCTCCTCTGGCACAACTTGAGGCCATTCCCTCCAGTCCTATCACTAGTTACCTGTGAGAAGAGGCCAACCACCAGTTCATTGACATTCACACTAAATGATTCAAGAATGTCTAAAGTAAACTGCAGAAAATTAAGTATTGCTTATTTCCATTTGGCTTCAGTGACTGAACTCTTGTATTGCTTTTGCCTCTAGTATGCAGGAAGCAAGTTCTATTAAAGCCAGCTCATTACCCCAGCATGAATGAGGGGTAAGACTAACTAAGATGAAGCAAGCCACAAATTAATAACACAAATCTGACCTATGTGCACATATGCCCCTCTCTTGGGGACTACATCCTACCATACCACAACGCTGAGCTCCCAGACAGAGCCCAGGCAGCTCGCTGACTCGCAGCTGTGCTGGCTGAAGCCGAAGGTCAGATCCAAAGCTGCAAGCACTAAGGTTTGTGCAGCTGTGCCTAAGGGCAGTAGGGCAGGAGTTGTCAACAATAAAGAGGAGTAGATGAGCATGATCATCAATCACTCTCAACCTCTTCTGGATCAACTTGGCATCACCATCTCAGGGGTGGCAATACCTAGGATGGGAATGCATCACCATGCAGTGCTGCTTCCAGGCGTGCTAGGACATCCTCCCAGCACCCAGCATGCCCCAGGAAAAGCTGCTGCCTCTTGAAAGTTCTGGTTTCTCCTGATGATCATTTTGCTCTGAGCGGGATTTCCAAGGTTATGTATGGGCCTCCCTTTTGTTCCCAGAAGAAGCCATCTACCACTCTCCTCTGTTGCTAAATTAACAAAGTACTGACCAAATATAGGATATTTTGTTCTTTATAGGATTTCTTTTTTTATTTTTTAACCACCAACAGCTTTCAAGGTATGCTATATCAAAAAAAGTATGCTTGTACATTCATGTTCCTGTATTTTACCTCTTATCAAATGAGAGACTGAACTTACGAATATTATGATCTGTGTGTGCCTCACGGGGAATTTCAATCTTAGTGATCCCAGATGTGTAGGCACCGTTTGAACTAATTTCCCCAAATCCGTTTCATTTTTGCATGTACATGTGTCTCTGAGTCATATTCAAAAGCCGTTCACCTAACACTACAAAGCTCCCTCCTTACCCATTAGAAATTGCATTTAGAATTACATTACATTTAGAAATTTCTCCAAGCAGGTTAGACAAGTAGGAAGTGTTTTGATGTCATGCCTTCTTAAGTTTCTGGTACTCTTCATTTTTCTTGGGCAATAGTTTTATTTGGATCAGTGTAAAATTGTTTAATGTAAAATCATCATCTGCTGCCTGGCACATGAAGAATTTTTGGAATCCTAAAGCTTAGCTCCTCACGGTTTAAGAGATTTTTGTATTAATTCCAAATGGCCAAAGGGCCAAATTCCATCCAGAGATAAATGGCTGCTCATCCACACCGACTTTAATGGAATCTGCTCTGCTCAGCAAAGGACAAGATTTGATAAAAGGTACTTACCTGATTCTGCACTCATTTGCAGAAGTAAACACTGCATACTTCTCTTGAAGCATTATTGAAACAGCAAAGAGAATTAAACATTGCAAAGAGGAGAAGTGTACTTCCTAAGTATTGAGTTAACATCTCTTACCGACAAAAAATATTTTAGAGTTAGAAAGAAATCTTGAATGAATAAAAGTTGTGATGTGTTGTAATAGACTGTGAATGGGAAAGTATACAGCTTTTTATAACAATGACTTAAAAAACAAACAAAAACAAACAAAAAAAAACCATCCGCAACCACCTTGTTTCCTGTAAAGGAAACCACCTTGGTTCTTATAAAGAAAGTATAATGCCAGTAAGGTTATTGCTAAAATAGTGATATGCTGCCTGCAAAATAAAACTCTGATGCATTTCTGGAACTACATCTGCAAACTCTAAGAACCCCTTTCTCTTCCAACTTTCTTGAAGCTTCAAGTAGTTGCTCATCTGATTCAAAAAGTTCAAAGACATCTGAGTAATTATTTCAGGCATTGAGCCAATAATTGCTTTAACATCTTGAAGAGATTATCTAGTTCTGAAAATATGCATACAACTAGACAATGGTTAACCCACAAAATAACCTCTCCAGAGATCTGGGCTGGAGTCCTAAAAAACAAAATATATTGTGTTCTACCCTTTCTTTTCAGAATCTAGCTTTCTTTTTGTGACTCTGATTTCCACTAAATATGCTGTTGCAAAACATCACTTCTTCTTCTGTATGACAATATCTAATAACATTATGGAAGAGAAATATAGGGCGTAGAAACAACCAGGAGGAAATAAAGAAGTCTTTTTTTAAAATTATTTTTAATTTTGGGTGTAGAACAAAATTCATGTCTCACTTTGAATCAACTGCCAAGCCTCAGAATACCCTAAATACAAGATAACTTAAAAATATAATCAATTCTTAGCTCTTTTTTTTTTTTTTTAATATTTATTTACTTTTATTTTTTTATCTTGAAAGCAGCTCCTTTGTTCTTTAAGACAGAAAACTTGTTATTCTTCCACCTTCCCTGGTAACTCTTGTGTAACTAACTGGCTAAGCACAAAGGTTGAAAAAATTCACAAAACAACAAAAATTTACAGTAAAAAAAAAAAGGGGGGGGTGTTGATGTAAAGGAAGCATTCATAAGCATGGGACATAGACTTAACTGAGGTCCTTTATAAAGGGAAAAAGGAAAATACCCTGAGCCATTGTTGGGTAGGAACATGACATGCAATCCAACTGTTCCTTTAAAAACAATGAACACAGACTGTCATTTTAATCTTTAGTCAGAAGAATTCCAGCCAACTCTGTGATGTTTTGTACTGTTCTGTCTTCAAAACTCCCTGACTTTTAAGCCACTGTAGTATAGTACACAGTTTAAGAAACGATGTCTGCTTTCCAAGACACAAAAGTTTGTCGCACAGTTACACACTAGAGAGAATAAAAATAGAAGAAAGAAAATAGTGCTAGATCATGTCAATTCCAAAGTAGCTCATGCCTTCCTTCTCTCCGTTAGATGTTTTTTCTACTGCAGCATCGTTTAGTATAATAACATGGACTGAATATTAGTCAGTAACATTAATTAAAGGACGTAACAAAGAGTATTCCCAGTGCTTTCACAAGTAAACAAGTAGTTATTTCTTATCCCAAGGTAAAGAAGTCAAAGAAGGAAAACATAGTCTAGATAAGTGCCTTTACTTTCTGTCTTGTGACGTTCCAACTAGTCTCAGAACATATCCCTTACATGCCCTTCTCTGCTATATGCCAATAAAGTGTTGGTCCTAAATCCTTTCTATTATCATACTGTGAAGCATACGCTTTGGTTGAATAACACTAATAAAAGTCCTCATTACACAGAAGAGGATGCAATTTTAGTGAATATCATTAATTTGCACTTAAATTAGAGAGTATGAAACTAAAATACTTCAGTGTGTAGCAAGAACTATCAAATACTAAACATATATAGACATACACAGACAAATTTTTTACTCACATTGTCAAAATACAGCCCTACAGCCATACACGTGTATTGGGTTTACCTGGAAAGGTTTTGGTAACAGGGGAGCTGCAGGGGTTGTCTCTGTGAGCAGAGCCCAGCAGCTGCCCCATGTCAGAGCAGAGCCAGCTCCAGATGGCACCAAAAAAAGCTGGGACCTGCTGCTGGCCAGAGCTGGGCCAGGGAGTGACACCGGGTGGGCCTGTGGGAGAGCAGGCTGAAGGAAGGGAAAAAAAACAACAAACCAAACCAACCAACCAACCAAATAAAAAACCTGCTGTGCAACAGCAGGTGGGAAAGAGAAATGAGAAAATGTTAGAGAAGCAGCCGTGCAGCCCCCAGGTGAGTGCAGCAGGAGGGCAGGAGGTGCTCCAGGCAGGCAGCAGCAGTTCCCCTGCGGGCTGTGCAGGGAGAGGCCCCTGGTGGAGCAGGCTGTCCCCTTGCAGCCCATGGGTCCCACACGGAGCAGATCTCCACGCTGCAGCCCGTGGAGGAGCCCCCGCTGGAGCAGGTGGATGTGGCCTGGAGGAGGCTGCGGCCCATGGAGAGCCCCCGCAGGAGCAGGCCCCGGGCCGGAGCTGCAGCCCGTGGAGAGGAGCCCACGCAGGAGCAGGGGTCTGGGGGGAGCTGCCCACCCGTGGGGGACCCGTGCTGGAGCAGTTTGCTCCTGGGGGATGGATGGACCCCGTGGGACGGAGCCGTGTGGGAGCAGTTCCTGGAGAGCTGCTGCCTGTAGGCAGCCCCCACAGGCTCAGTTGGGGAAGGACGGCATCCCCCATTCCCCCTCATCGCTCAGGAGGAGGTGGAATAGGGTGGATAGGGAGAAGGTGTTTTTAGTTTTAGTTCTGACTGCTTTGTCCTGTTAGCAGCAGACAATAAATTATATTAATCTCCCTACGCTCAGCCTGTTTTTCCCTTGGCGGTAATTGTTAAGTGATTTCCCTGTCCTTATCTCAACGCTTGAGCCCTTTCCATTTTATCCCCCCCAGCCCCCCCCTTGAGTAGTGATTAGCTGGCCAGCGGTGTGAAACCACCACAAGATGGTAAAACTTCTTTTAAAGAACTGGCTTGGAAGCACAAATTAACATGGATATGTTATCTTTTAAAATCATTATTATTTTAAATAAATAGAATTACTGTTGGTCTCTGACATACACATACAACCCACATGAACTTATCCCTGTGGCCAGCACATTTTGAGAAAACTCTGTTCCTGCCTTTTGGCTTTGCTAGGAAATGTTGGGGCAATTCTGACACTTAGAAGAGGAAAGAGATCACACACACTTTTTGTTAACATTTTATTTTTTTATTGTGTTTGGCTATTTTTTTTTTTTTCATTTTCCACTTGATGCTGAGCCAAGGGCACAGTGGGCACCCTTGTCTGGTCTTCAGTGAGCCCCCAGTACAACTTTAAAACAGGGTTTACTGAGTTTGGCTCTGGGTCCTGCTGCAAACACCTCCTTATCAGGTTTTAGACAATAGAATGTGTTTCCTCAATTGCTCTTCCTCTGGGAAAGCTTGGCCACAGACGAGATGCTGAATTCCTCCTAGATGCTTCGCAGTCTTGATTCAGTATGTTTTCCGGCACATGGGGAGAATTTCCTTCCACGAACCAACTGCTCACTTTGGTCTCTCTCCCAGCTCTTCAGCCTGAAAGCTCTGGAGTTGCTGAAACAAGCTCCTTCCTGTATGATGTATTTCCACTTAAAAAAATCAAATGAAACAAACAAACAAACAAAACAACCAGTTTCTTCCAGGCTTCCTGAATGACCTCTGTCAGCCTTCAAGCACTGCAGCTTAGCTCGTAGTCCTGTGACCCTTAACATTTTTCCTTTTGACCATTAAGCGTGAGTAAGCATTCCCCAGTGAGGCTGAGCGCCACCTCTGTCAAGGTCCAACTCTTCTTTTGAAACACATTACAATAAACAGAGTAGAAATGACTTTGAAACATTTAAAGATGTCCTAGGGTCTGTTTTCTGTAGCTGAAGTCTGATCACCTTGGGAGACAACCGGAGCAAACATGTAGCTGGGCCTGTGCTGGAAAGAGGGATGATGGACAGTTGCAGAGCTGCATGAATAGCATGCTTGTGGAGACAAGACATAAATGTGAAGCAATGCAGGAACAGCCGTGCAACTGGAACAGGAACAAACAAGTGAAATTTTCTTACGTGTTGCTCTTGAACATCCCTCCCACCCCCGTTACATACACAGCAGTTAACATCTTTTCTCAGGCCCACTGTACCTGCTCCCTTGTAAACTGTGGTTTGCAGACTCTGGATAGGTTAAAGGCTTTTGAAAAGGGCTCATTAAATCATCCTGCGTGTTGTTCTCAATTAAAAGGTTAATAATATTGCATGTTGAACTGTCAACATATAACCACATTCTTTTGAACTGAAAGGTCAAGACACATAGATCTACTTTTAGGTATTTTAAGTGTTTCTGAAGCAGCTGTTATCATTTCTGAATACTTGGCAGTATTGAAAGTGCATGTAATTATGTCTTCAGGGAAGAATCTTCTGCTGTTGCCCTTTTAAACACATTTCCTTGTAAAAATAAATTATTTAAAATCTTTCTATTCCTCAACTCAAGTAATTCTGCAGAGACGATTTGGCAGTATTATTAGATTCAATTCACAGCCAGGAGGTTCAAGTTTCCCCAGAGAGATTTGGCAACTCCAGAAAGGACAAAGCATTTTTCTTTCCCCTCTTTTTCAAAGGCTAATTTGAGGAGCCTGTTGATGTCACTCTCAGAAATTTTTTGGACAATGATCTTGTAGATATCAGCAGTGTCATACACCAATTACATGAACATCCTGTCATATCTGCTATGATCTCATCTGTGTAACTCCTCACATAATTGCTAATGTGAACTCACACTTAGCATTACTCCAAAGCATGTCTCATATACACGGTCCTCTATTCTCTATGGGATTGCTTTCCACAGTAAACTGCAGCGGGCCTATGCCTTACTCCTACCTGTGAAATCCTCTGCTGAGGATTCATTTACTTGCAGACTGGTGGAAAAAAAAATAGACAAAACCATAGCAGGGAGGAAGGAAGGAAGGAAGAGAGGGAGGAAGGAAAATATTTTGCAGAGGCCAGGCAAACTGGCTTATTGCCTATCCAGTATATGCTTTTATACCTATCTACAGGAAACTCACTGGGCTGTTAACACTGCCAGACAGCTGCTGAGCACAGAAAATTATTTAGAGCTGGGGCAGACTGCCATGGCAGGGAGAGCAGTGCAAGAAAATTTTCTCTGTTCAGCTACTTGACTATCAAGGGTAGGGAACCCTAAGGCCCTTCGGTTCTAGCTTGCTTGGCACCTGCTTCTTTCCACTCATTCCAAAAAGTGCCAAGAAGATTACAGCTTTACAGCTGTGGTGCTCAGGTATTCATCTGCTCTGTGCTCTTTGGACTAAACTGGAAAAATACAATCCTGCATAAATTGAAGGATGCTGAGTATGTCTTCAATTTGTAACCCACAGAGGAAAGAGACAGATGTTAAACTGGAGTAATAGTTACTATCAGACAATTCCTGTGGAAATTTCATAAGCATGCTTGGTATTCTCTTATTCCCAGTTATATGCATTTTGACAAGGGGTCATAATAGTTAATCCTTTAAAAAAATAAAAAAGGAGTATGACACTGCTATTCTCCTTCCATGTGCACATATTCTGATTTCTGAAAACACCAAAACAGAGCACTGTATGATCAATAATTCATTAAAAACAAACAAAACAAAAACAAACAAAACACCACCACCACCACCACCACCAAAACATGAACAAACAAACTGATCAGGTAGAAGGTTCAATTTGCCCCCCTGGATTTTGTTAAAAACAACAAATTACTGAAGCATCAGTCTTGTGAAAGGTACTGTAGATATTCTTACACAGACACTTAACCTTGAATGCCTTTCACTGGGTAAAATCTGGATAATGTAAGAAATGAAGCAGTTTTCAGAAAATAGAAAGCTCAGAGGAATAGCACTGAAAAGCAAAATCAAGCAAGAACAGAACAAGAGAAAGTTAAATGTTACTTTTTTTTTTTTTTTTTTTTTTTTTTTGAGAGCAGGAAAACAGACTCACCTACAATCAACAGCAATGATATATTTGCTCATTTTTATTACCTTCTCTGGAAAATAAGCTTGTATCAACCATAGATTTTTATCCACTATGGCAAATACTGTAGGGAGAAACAACAAAGTGCAAAATATATACTATACATTTTCCTAAAGAAATACAAATGCAATTTTTTTTTAGATTTGAGACCGTTTAAGGAAAAAAAATAACACTATTTTGTGACTACCATTTCTATGCACACAAAACTACATTGATAGTAATTGTAGAAAATCTTCAAAGCCCTTCTGTTTGTTTCCATGGCAATTTTGTATTTCTGTTACTAAGTACCAACAGCCTTGAAGGCAGCTTCTGTCCATTGGATTTAATGAAGTCTGTTACAAAACAGAATATGAATAATTAGAATAATATATGTTTTTGTAGTGAGTAAGCTAAGATAAAGTTTCAGTTTATCATATTTTAAATGACAACAATTTAGTATGTAAACAACCATCACAGTAAGCAAACTTAATTGTACTACATAAAGCAAATGTTAAACATATCCCAGATATTAAAAATACTTTCTGGAAAATTTATAAAATACTCAACACCTCACAAAATTATGTTTTTTTTCGTATTATTTCCCACTTATCATGCTACAGCATTAAAAAGCTTTTTTAAGCTGTGCATTTCCACAATGAGGAATTGGTGAGAATCAAAATAATCAAAAAGTAAATGGTATTTTTTCTTAAACGTATCTGGTTTGGACTGATAGTATTATAGGGAAGGCATTTGGATAGCTGTAGCCTATTGCCATCATGTGTGGAGTTTATTTTATGCCTTCAATTACTTTGTCTTACTCTTCACTTAGATCTGCAGCACGTATTTTCCCTGGTGACTGTTGAAATACTTTCTGCATTCATCTCCTATTTGTTTGCAGGCTGCCAGTGACTGTAGATCAGAAATTCTTCATTCAGAAAATCTTATTTCACTTTACTATGCTTGGGAGCATTTCATAGCCACTACAGGTGAGTTAAGAGACGAACCCAGCAACTAAAGCAATATGAGTTGGACAGTTTTCAGAAGCTGATGTGCAACCTGCTGAAGATGACCCTGCTTGAGCAGGGCGGTTGGTCTAAATGATCTCCAGAGGTCCCTTCCAACCTCAACCATTCTGTGATGCTGCAGAACCATACATTTGCCATGTATCTTCCAAAAAGTATTTTCATTTATGTTTGAGTTAGGCAGAGAAATAGGAATACTGCCAAAATAAGAAAGAATTTAAGACAGGTCTGAAAAGTATCATGAGGACAAGAAGAAAAAATGAACAGGCTCACTTTCAGATGATGTAGGAGGAACAGGAGAAAGCCATAAGGATGTTACAAGAAGGAAACAACACAGGACTAGGCTGCCACCTATCTATCTCCTATCCAACTACATGGACGTTTAATTTTCCACCAAAATCTTGAGTCCAAAATACTTTGGTTTCTCACATCCTTTATCAAGGACAGCAATTCAATTTAAAGGCACATTTTTTGACTTTTCTCCATATAACCCATGCAGCAATTTGATTAATTTAGTATGCAATTTAAACCTTACAGGCTATACCATTCCATAGGTAAGTGGAAGAAGAAAGGGTTTTCTCCTGCAAACAAGAGAAATCACAGTTGTCCAGTATCTGGAGAAATGAGACTGCATGAGGTTACCAGCAGTTAATATTTGTTAATATTTCCTGATTTATTATTTTTTTTTTTCTTGGAGGCTTTTTCTTTCTTCATGTCCAAGTGTTTCCTGGTGCTCTTTCCAGGCCTTCCAGAGCCTCAGTGTATACTACACCAATTTCTGCATGCTGAATAGGGAAATTCCAGTGGTTAAAGGTTGTAAATGGAAAACTCAGTCAATGGTAACTAAATAACACCTGTAGAACAGTATCTGTGAATAGCTGTTATTATCTAGAAAACAAAACTAAACAACAGAAAAACAACAGCCAAACTTTTAGAACAAATGAAAAATTTAGGAGGCAAATTAAAAGTTCAGTTTCTTGAAAAACTAAGAATGCCTTTCAAAGTTAAAACGTTTTAAAGAAGAATGTTATGCTGAATCACAAAAAAATGCCATGAAGATAAGAAATGTATCCAAAGAGAAAATGTTTGAAGATACTTTTCTATTTATTTACTGATAGATTTTTTTAAAGCAAAACAAAATAAGAATAATCTTCCATTTAAGACAAGAATTTTGATGTTAAAGGTAGCATGTTGAATATCTAGTTTTTGTGTTATGACTTCAGGTATGTATTTCTCATTTTCATTGGCTATCAGCATTTAGGTCTAGGTGTGATTCTAGAAATGGTTTTGGCTTGGCAATATTAAGTCTATCACAGCTGAGTCTTCCCTCCTCCTTGCACAGCTCTGAAAAAGTGTAATCCACCAGTATTGCACATAAGGAAGTGAGAAAGCTTCAAAATCTCCTTTCTAAATATTGGGAAGCTTTGTTCTGAAAGCATTTTCTAAAGCCTGGTTAGCCACGTGTGAAACGGGATGCAGTAGATGCCAAATATCAAGAGGCTATAGTCCCCACAGAAGTTGCCAATGGATTATACATCTATCTGCCTGCTGAGTCAGATCATTTGTCCTTGGAAATTGCAATCTTTGTCTCTGCCATATTACTGAATCCTTTAACTGAACTCCGATGCATAATGTTTAAGGCTCAGTATTCCCCAAAACAGTGAAATACCACGGTAATGTAGAAATAGATTTGTATCTCTGAACTACTGCTGACTTAGGAACTACAAATAGCAGTGAGGCAACAAGTAAGCTCGTATTTTCTGGGCTACAATTCTCCTCCATACATTGAAATTATCTGAGCTCTAAAGAAGTGCCTCTGGCACACTTTTCTGTGTCAAAACAGCAGGAGCACCGGATGGCATAAACTAAGGGGATAAGTAAGGAGGGCTGTCATAGCCAAGCTTTCTAACAGATTTAAACAAACTTCTGAAAAACTCATTAGTTTCTTAATTACCCAGTCGAACCCTTCACATCTTTTGTTCTGAAACAGTATGAGAAATTCTTCTCCAAAACAGCGGTCATCATAATTAATGCAGTCTTCTCCTTTTCCTTCACCTTTTTCCAACGCTTTAATACCTCTTCGTTGCTGTTTTCCCCCTCCTATCCCTCTTTGGCTCCTAATAGGTCTTTCAGACACCACACAGTCTTTAGCAGACCTATCCGTATGATGAGTATCCCTGCATATGTGACTGAGTATCTCTTTCTGAGACACATTTATTTATCTAGCTTTTTCTCAGACTGTTACAAAGGAGACACAGTCTGGTAAGACCTTGAGGAATTTACTGAAACAGAGATAGAAAGATAGCAAATTTAGCTGTCCCTCCTCTGTCAGAAATTACTGCTTATCAATTAGTAAACGGTGCTATGAGCATTTCTTTTTTTTTTAGAATGTGGGACAACTGTTTAGCTACATACAGCAGAAAAACGCTTTCAGATCTCACTATCACTACCTTTAAATTGAACTTATTTTTTGTGTCTTCTGTTGAAGGCATCACAATATGCACTGGGTCATTCCATGCTTGAGTGTTTTGCTAAATGGCAGATAATCCTGGAAGACAAAAAATGATTTCAAGTTACCTTATTAAGTTTGAGAAGATAACGAGGTTATATGAGACTCAATGCACTTGGAAGGGGAAGAGGGATCTGTAGTATCATATTCATACATAAAGTGATGCTTTCATTATCCACTATGAATCTGGATCATTAATAAATTCATTTTTCTGGTAATACAGAAAAATGTGGTTATCTGGGTTTGTAATATAGGGGAGAGAAGTACCCACAAACAAGCTTTGTGTTTTCAAATCAGACTGTACTTCCCTTATTTGCCACTGTCTCAGCCACGATAGAGATGTTTTTGTATATTCCTGGTTGATAGAGGATGGTATCTGTCCTGGCAGTAAAAGCTCAAGTAGACCTAATGCGTCAGTTTTATCTGCCCAGCAGAGAAACTTCTCAAGAACAAAACCCTCAACCTGTATGTTTGCATTTTTTTCTGTATAGCATCTGCTACTAGAATCCTGAACAGCCAAGAACATCAGCTTCCAGACAGAACACTGTTCAGTTTGGTCAAAACTTGTAACAAACACTGTAGAGCCACTGTCTCGGTGAGTACCAGTGCAGCACAGACTAAACAAATTAAACGCACCTGGCAGTTGAAAAAGACACCGAAGCCTTAGCCCATGCTTCTTGCTCCTGCAGTTTTGGGGTAAGAGAAAGCGTGGAGGAATGCAAAACTGATTGATGAGGAAGCTGCCAATGATCACCAAAATGTTTTTCTCACCTTCCAGCAAACTCAGTTAAATACAGAGAAAAAAGCCTGACCTCTAGCATTACACAGGAACATCACGACCTGTTCTCTCTTACCCCTGCACATTTGCATTCGTCCAACATGAAGACCATGTTGGACTGAGCATCCCACTCCAAACCTCTGGGCTCCTCAGCTGCAGAACTGAGCTTCATGCTCAGCTCAAGCCTTGCCACTACCAGCCCCAAACTCCATCACACACGGACCCAGGATGTGGCCATCACCATGCTGCGCAAACAGATGCAGCCCACAGGAGATATGCTTCCTTTTGAAAGGACCATGGTAAAAGCCATAGAAAACAGAAAAGAGGAAAAAAAAACAAACCCGAAAACAAAGGCCAGTTAAATACTAGAAAGACAGAGTTGGCATGACCTTCTTTTTGTTAAGGAGACAACTTTCTATAATGTTTCAGTAATCCTTACCTAGGAAATAAACACTAAAACCAGTAACATTAAAAAAATACACAGTAATTAACAGCAGATTACCTGACAATGAAAAAAAACACAAAAGCCTTAACCTACCAAAATACTGCTATTCCATCTGCAATATTTTGAAGATATTCACAAAACTAGGATCAACTGCTACAGCCTCAAACTAATCAAGTGGTGCAAAATTCTGTATCTTACATGAGTTATCAGTTTAGTACTCTGATCATCACAGGTGTGTTAGGAAAGTCAATGAATAAATTCAAACCTGCTACTTCAGTGACAGCAAATGTTACCAGCAAAGGCGTGCTTCACATCTGATGAATAACAAGCGCATGAACAGAAAAATGCAGAACAGCTCTAATTAAATTTGGTAAAGCACATAACGGAATGTGCTGCATGTTTAAGATGTCTTTCTCAAGACATTTAGTGCTTTAAATATTAACTCTTGACAGTAATTTATGTACTTCAGTGATATGCTTTGCTTCTGAAATCCAAAGAGTTCCAGGTGAGCAAAATTCACGTCCAGAAATTTGTTGTTGGGTTTGAAAGTGAATTAAAAACACAGAAATATTTTATACTGAAAAATAGCGTATATTCACAGAAAACAAAACTTATTAGTGACCAAGTATGTAGATATCATACATATCAGTGTTGCAAATGTTCTTCGATTATATTAAAAACAATGTTCAACATAAAAGTTATCTTCAAACTTATGAACTACACAACAGTCTTCTGCATCAAGTAAAAATTATCTTTTGCATACTATTATTTTCTTAAGATTCAGGCAAAGAAAAACTTCTGAATTTTTGCAAGCTGCATATTGCTTCATTCTACTGCACATGAGAAAAAGCATGGAGACAAGAACGGCAATATTCATATCTGCATGTAGAGCTTACAGATCCTCGAGGGGAACACAAATTAAATTTCTGCTCAGAAATAATTCACTTAAGTTTTAGAACAAAAAGATCTGTGTAAGTTGTCTGTGGATTCAGCTTAGACAGAACAAATTGGAAGCTCAAACCACTATTATAAAATGGAGTGAACTTCTGCAGAAATTTACAACATCCATTGTTCAACAGTACTTATTTACAAGGTTGTTATCAAAAAGTCAGTAGCTATGAAAATTTGGTTAATTTCGCAAGCCAATCTGCTTTTACAGGTCTTAACCCTATAAACACTGCTATTCTTGTCAACTCACTGTCACATTAAGACCACAGGACCTTATGAAGACTGATTTTATACTAGTGTTTCTGTCCATCTGTAATTAAGAATATCCCCACTTGATGGCACCTTTGTTAGCTTCAGCAGATTAAGTAGGATGTATTTGGTTAAAACAGACTTAATGCCTAAGTTTAATACATGGCTAGAAAAAAGTTCCTAAGGGACAAACACAGTGATGCAGTTGTTAACTAGAAAAATCTTAACAGTTTTTGAAGACTTAGCAAACAAGTAACAGGACAACTAACATGTTCCATGCTCTTAAATTTAGCTAAAAATTATGTCACTTTCTTCACCATCGAATGTTTCCCATGTTTCTGCAACTTATGAAAACATGAAGTTATGGGATAATAAGAAACACTCATTTAATGTGTTTCATAGACTTTGTTATCATTGTGAACTAAAAGATCTCCAAATCATGAGCATTATCAATTTCTATAATATCTTCAGGTTCCATCTTTGCTTCATGGTGTCCGTCCTGTAAATCATCCAGAGAAGCCAAAGCCTCATTTGTATCACTAGCAAAAGTCTCACGAGATGCATCATCATATTCTTGCAGATTAAGCCCTTTAATGGCTTTTTTCATCTTCTTTCCCAGAACTTGTATTCTCCTCTTCTTAGCAGCTTTTTTGTTTTCATACTCCTTTTGGTTTTCCAGATAGAATATTTCCTTGAAAGAAAAAAAAAAAGTTTGGTATATTCATTTTACTAGTGCTTCCTAAAGAGAAAATGAAGTAAAATCCTTTTTATGACTAATAATGCTAAACAATAACTAATATATACATTGTTCAGAGTAAAAGTATGAGTAGAGATGGCAAGTAAGAAAAATGCCCCATAAATAATTCTATTACATAATTTCTCAGTGATTTCAAACTACAACGTAAGTAATGCTTAAAGTTTTCATTTCAAACATGCAGATGACAAAACTGGGAGGAGTGGCTGATACACTAGAGGGTCATGCAGCCATCCAGAGCAATCTTGACACGCTGAAGAAATGGACTGACTTATGAAGCTCAACAAGGAGGAAATATTGCACCTGCAGAACCCCAGGCACCAGAACATGCTGGGGGCCAACTGGCTGAAAAAAAACAGGTTGTCAGAAAAGGACCTGGGGGTCCTGACGGACACAAGCTGACGATAAGCTAGCAATGTGCCCTTACCACAAAGAAGGTAACTGTGTCCTGGGCTACATTAGACAAACATGGCCAGCAGTTTAATGGAGGTGATCCCTCCTCTTTCCTCAGTGACGGAGAGGCCACATCTGGAGTGCTGTGTCTAGGCCTGGGCTACCCACTACAGGAGCCATACTGAAACATACTGGAAAGAGTCCAAAAAAAGGGCCACTAAGATGTTAGCCTGGAGAAAAGTAGGCTCCAGGGGGCCCATATCTCATCAATATATACAAATACCTGAAGGAAGAGTGTGAAGAAATCAAATTGAAGTTCTTTTCAGTGGTGCCCAGTGCCAGGACCAGCGGCAACAGGCAAAAAGTGAAACACAGAAGGTTCCTCCTGAACACTGGCAGATGTTTTTTGACTGTAAGGATGACTGAGTATTGATTGGCATGATTTCAGTTGGCTGAACTTCTGAAACAATCAGAAGCTGTCTGGATGTGGTCCTGGGCAACCTCTTGTAGTGGGGCCCTGCTTTGTGCAGGCTGGTTGGACCAGAGGACCTACCTCCAGAGGTCTCTTCCAATATATACCTCTCCAAGAAAAATATTTTATGCCAAGTTGAAAGAAAATTTTTAAAGGTGACCTGTAGAGAAATCCTGACAAAAATTTCTATTACAACTTTAAATGCTTTCCCCCAGAACTGGAATTTGAGGCCAGGAATCATGATTATTAGTGTCAAACTTTTGTGAACCCCTGCATTTAACTCCTACAAAGTATTACTCTTACAAGTTTCCTCCTTATGTTACGGGGGAAAAGATAATGTAACATAATTAAATACAGCTATATGCCTTTTCTCCCTGTTCATTTTATGAAAAATGGAAGTTGCATAAGGAAAACATTGATGCTTTTTTCTCCCCAGGGGTTGCAAGTCAAGTGCTAAGGACAAACAAGTCTGTGAGAGATCTGCATACAAGACAACCTGTATGATGACAGTATTACACTTACTTTTTCCACAGGACTAGGTATCAAGTGATGTCTCGGACTATCAGTCAAATTCATTTAGTAAAAACTGCTGCCTCACTAAACACCTGGCAGTATTAGCAAGAGAAGAATGAGGCACACAATTACTAGGGCATGGAGGAGGGGTGGAAGAGGTGATTTATTTTTTTTTTTTTGGAAATGAGATAAAGTGATTGAAGTTGCATCTTTTTTGTGACTACTGTAAGCTATGGAAGATATATTTTTTTTAAACATACAACAGACAATCACATTTATGTTGATTCATCTCTTTCCCAGTACAAGACACTGGGATGATAGAGTGAGCTGTAGCCACCAGCCACCTACAAACAAGTAAGTGAGTCATGCTTTAAACAAAAAAAGGAAACACAGTAATATTTACAAGCTCACAAAACTAAGGTGGTGAGCACCACAGATGAGGCCAGAGAGCAGTTAAGACTAGTCACAGTGTGACGGCCCGTACTGCCTGGTGCTACAGCTGGAGCTGTGCAGTACAGAAGTATTTTATAAGACAATCACTTGTACGCTTGACAATTTTACCTTGATTTGTTCTTCTTTGACACTGGGTGTATTCTTCAGCAGGTTTAAATAAACACCCCCTGGTGTTCTCCTCCTGGTACCGTTCTTAATAGGGAAAAAGTAAATTAGTGGTAACAGCAAACATAAAGAGAAGTTGTTGATACAAATACGGCACAAAAGACAATGCTTTCTACTGAGACAAAATCCAGAAAGTTAAGTTCTGCTGTGTTACGTGTTATATAAGCATGGCCATGGTTCTTTTTTACTTGCAGTTCTTCTAGCCATAAGAAGGTCAACTACTAGGTTGCTACATTTGGACAGGTAATGTATAAGGCTTCAAAAAATCTGCTTTAGAATATCACACCAAACTGTTCAACTACACTCTGCTTCTGATTTTGGTAATGAAGACATAAAATGCTAACGTATTCTAACTGCTCTCACAGCTATCTGCAATAATGCATGTATTAGGTTAGATATTCAGAATATTCTTAACATAAAAGCATAATACAAAGTAAAAAATTGATTTCATAAAATTATGTAGAATCTAATTTACTTATCTGCAGAATTTTGCACTTTTGCCTAAGGTGGAAGTTTCTCCCCACAGTGCAGTAGTTTTCAGTGGAACAACAGTGGTGTGATGCACCACACTGAAGCATGAACAGACCCAACTTTGAAATCTTTATAAATTATAAATACTAATTATCAGAATATTTTTCAACTACGATTCACAGCATATAAGGTTGAGCTGTTACTCTAATGCCCTAATACCGTATTAAATGACACTTTTCTACTCAATAACAAACAATCCAAAAGTTCTAACAAGAAGCCTCGATTTTTATATCTGTTCTTGAAACAGCAGTGCCACATACTTTTATCATCCTAGTCACACAAAATCCCAACCAAGAAAAACAGTATACTAAATCTGCCTTTCAAATGGTATACTCTGATCTGCAGCCAAAGAACTTGTGCCACTAGGAGTTGTGTCCTTCCATCTCCTTTGTAAATACTTATTAAATACTTTAATCCTTCAAGACAATAGACTGCTTTTAAGAGAATTCACTAGCTAGAAAGCTTTATCCCTGACCTACAATGACTGAATGCAAAAAAATATAAACTACTCCTTAATTATTTTTTTCATTTGCCTTATAGATCATTATTTAACAAAAACACGCACAGAAACTTACAGCCTATCCATTACATAGTTTTTTACTATAATTTGTAACAGAAATCAATGATCATTTCTGCTCTCCTGGTACACAAACTAACAGTCCTATAACAAAGCTAACAAATTTGCTTTTTAAAGTTAGTTTTCAAACGTGGTATTAGATACGCTCAACATAGTATGCTGACCTCTGACTGCATGCTGATTAATCTAAGTAGGTTACTGCTGTGAAACAGCCTAAAAATAGAAGCTTTAACTCAAGATTTAGAATTCCTTACTCTGAAGTTTTTGAGGGAAACAACCCAAGAGAAGGCAGGTAACACATGTTAACACTGCAAAACATATACTGATCTGAGGACACAAAGTTGGGCAATTTCCAGTTTGATTCATCTCACTGTTTCCTCTAACCCTGCTGGCGGTTACATTAGTATTTACTGCTAAGTGACTTTCATGGCTCAAATGAAAGATCTCTTTCCTGAGAGAAGGCCATAGGTTAATGCATGGCATCTGAGAGAACCTGCTAAATGTGAAGGCTATGCAATAGCATTACTTAAATATTCTGCAAGTAAAAAGCATCCTCCCCACCCCAACCCCACAATATCACATCCTCCTTACCACTATGAACAGTCCACCATTTTGTTCCACTTCAGCTGTTTCCATGAGCAGTTCAATGGCTTTTCGCTTTCCAATTATTTTCACTACTCGGGCAATTAAATCTTTCTTTGGTTCACAAAGGCTTTAAGAGAGAAAACAAACAAACATGTACAGTCAGCAGAATTTCAAGTAAAATCAGCCAAAGAACTTCCATAATCATCAACTTATTCTGCAGGATGTAGAACTGTGCTAAAATCTGTCTACACATTTAGATGTGTTTCAGTGGCTTCCAAAATCTAATTTTATAGTATTGAGTTTCTAAGGGCTAGTAACTTCTTAGTATGCATTTTAAATAATTATTTCAATAAAAATGCCCAGTTTTCCCTCTACTGAATTGTAAGAAGTTACTGTAAAGCCCTTAGAAGAAGCCCTTGGTAAACATCTGAAATTACAGTAAAAAAGAAGTGTTACACCAAACTGTAACTAAGAGTTATGAGTACAAAGTCAGCAAAAAAGATGGATGCTACAGTAAATGTAACATTTAGGCTAGTTAGAAACAGTTATATCAACAATTAACAGGAAACAACAGCAAATGTAAAAGCTACCCTCTAATATGTGCAACTCAAACAAACCCACATAAAAAACCAACCAAACAAAAAAAACTAAGACGTTGACCATCCTATGATCAAATCTATCAAATTATCTACCTAATCTATTAAATGCCAACAGAAAAAAGTATCACATTACTACTGAGTTAAATTGCATTTTTTTTTAGCAACAATGTCCGAAGTAAAGATGTTTTCTATTGCAAGTCTGCATGAAAGAGAAATTTTACACAGCATCAAGTCACTGTGCCAAAATGTGTACTCCTACTAGAAAAAAACCTAAACCCACAAATCAAAACCACCTGTCCAGAGCAAGAGTTCATGCTCTAAATTCTTGTTGTTTAAACGACAAAGCTAATAATTATGCACAGTCCCAAGCACTGGGTTTAAACTTTGAGGACCAAGAGATCACACCAACTACAAAATTTTGTTGAGAACTATCTCCTACTCTCAGGACTCTAAATGACATGACTATGCTACACAGCTACATATATTACATGTTGAAGCTCCCCATTTAATGACAATTGTCCTAACCACACAAGTGTTTACCAAGCCAGCTACATGTTATATGGTGCTTAATTTGAATTCAAAGAATGATAAAGCATCAGAAATTGAATGCTTTTTTATATTTTTATAGGATTGAGTTCTAAATTGTGAGTTATTGGAAGACAAGAAAGGCTTGTCAAAGACACAGACAACTTTAAGATAACCTGGACTCCTTAACAGAGGTTTCTGTTAGTAGCAGTGGCAGCCTAAAAAGTCAGATCTCCACCTAGTGCTCATTCTACCCCTGTACAACCCTCTTTTGGGCACTTTAATGCTGTGCAGAGTAACAGGTACTGAATAAGGTAAGAGGCAAAAATGGCACAAGACTGACAGAAAACCTCTTTCATTTCCATTCATTGTGTGGGTCAGCACAACACAAGGTTATGAATCCAGCCACAGATGGCACAGCACAGCTTAAATAATGGTGCTGTCATTTCTATAAGCACAGTTCTACTGACATAGTTCAGTGCAGATATTCCTATGAATAATTAGAAAGCAAAAAGGGCTTCTGCCCTAATTGCCATGAAGCTAAACAGAACAAAGAAAAGTTTATTACAAGAGACGTGCTCTAGGTTTTCAGGTTCACAAATGAGAAGATACTGAGAACTGATAACAGCATTAATCATTGCCTAATTGCTGTATTTCAGCATCTGGCAATACCAAGTATCATACGTCAGAAATCAACTATGATCAACAAAGCCAGTTGAGATGTCAATATACAAATCAGTAAGTCCTTTAACTTGTTTCCTAGTTACCAATTTTATTCCGTTGCACTGCTGAAAAGAATACAGCAGCTTAAATCAATCTTAAATCACTACTGTCATTTGCCCCCATATTCCCCTACATCAGTCCAGCCCTGCCAGGGCAAGCTTAAAGAAAACTGAGCAGCAAACTGACTGGGGAAATGAACTTACCCAAAAAACAACCCTTAAAAAACACAATAGGATTTTGAACAGGTAAGTTCTCAGATTCTCAGCTCAGTGTACAGTCAGTAAAGAGCAGGACTGTGAAAATAATTTGATAATGTTGTGCATGGCTAGAACTTGATAACCCTAATGCTGGCTGGCATAGATTAGCACAGAACTGCAGCACAGTTTCACAACACAGAAAGAGATGAGGCTTAATTTCATTGTTGGTGTCTAGCCCTGGCACAGCCCTCAGTTACAGCAGCAGTGAAACATCTCTGCAGACAGGGATGTTCCAAGCACGTGAAGGAAACTTGTTTCAGAAGCCATGCTCTCCAAAGCACTACACTACCTAAGTCAACTACAGTTTCAAAGATCTATAACTCAGAATTGTCTGAGTGAAAACATGGTGAAGACAGCACATGTACATGGGTGCCTAACTTTAAATTCACATTTTTAAATACAGGGTATTACCTAAAAAAGCCACCGTTAAATCTAAATAGTGAGAAATGGTACTTGCCATTGCCATTGGTGTCACATAACACATCATTCCAGTCAACCTCTACCTACCCCTTTCAAAAAAGAAACAAAAATTTGGACACCATTACTGGATGCTTCTAAAAGACACCAACTATAATGCTGTATTTTAATTTCAGGACTTTGGAAATAGCCACAAGACACTCATGCTTTTTGTAGGCTGGTATTACACGTTTAGCAGCCAGAAAGCTTTTTGTTTTTCCCCGTCAACATCTTACCCATATTTAAGGCGGATGCATCATCACCTGACTTACCGATAAGCTATTTCATCCGCCACTTTTTCCTCTGAATCTTCTTCTGTTATTTCATACCTTCCTTTATATTTCATTTCTTGTCTTTCACCCAGCCTATCTTTTACAGGCCGCTTTCGTTTGAGAAAGCCTTGTCCATTTTCTTCTTCTGCTGGAGCTGTTTTCTTGTCATCCTGCATGTATTCATCCAGTTCTTTATCTAACGTCTCTGCCTCCTTTTGCTGAGCTTCCTTCATCAGCTTTTTAGCCAATAAATAATTGTAAGTCTCAGACTGCCTGCTTCTGTCAATACTACCATCCATTCCTAGAATCCCAAGTTCAGTAGCCACTGCATCCTGATTCTGCTCCTGGAGCACAACACCCCAAATATTGTTGACCTTCTTACCACCTAGAGCAGTTTGTTTTTGGTGGCTCTGGCTAAGTGCAAAAGGCTCAGACTTAGCAGGAGGAAGATTGAAACATTTCTGTCGTTTTCGTTTCCACAGACAGCTGTCATCATCAGATTCGGAAAAGCTTTCATCACTTGAATCCACACTTTTGGTTGTTCGATAAGGAACGCTTGGTGCACAGGATGAAATGCTGCTCTGGAAAGGTCTGCCTGAATTACTGCCATCATGCGATTTCTGGAATGAAGAAATATATCTGTTAATCCAATTACTTCTGTAAAGAAAAAGAGCTATAATGTCATGTCAAAAATTTCATTAGTTAGCAGTTATTAATCTTGATTTGTGGCTGTTTGGGAAGTCTTCTATAAGCATGTTATGGACTATAGCTGACATGATCATCTTACGAAACTCCTCTATTTTGAATGGTTCTACAGCATTGTTGCTACAGAAAAAGAACATATCAAGAGTCACTGACCTGCTTAATGTAACCTTTATTGAATCACATAAAGTAAGATTATTAAGAAACCAGCAAAGCTATTACAAATCCCAATTCAGACAATGACAGGCACACACAGTAGTTTTAAGCAAGCAAACCACCAGATCAACTTAGTGAAAGTTTCTGTAACAGTAGAGAAACTAATGTTTTCTCTGGAGTCTGACCTGCCAGAATGAGATCTGGACTAGTGTGACCTGTAATAACAATAGTGCTCCTTGGGTCTCTAGTGAGGAGGAAAAGAAGAAAAAGAACTACAAACCCACAATACTTGGATGCTCTTCAGAATTTGAGAAGTGAACTGGGTGTGCTGATTCTGATTTACACAGGACAGGACATGAACAGTTAGTGATGGTAATACCTTAGAGAAGAACACGGTTTTCACAGAATCACAGAATGGCTGAAGTGGGAAGGGACCTGTGGAGAACATCAAGTCCAACCCCCTGCCAAGCAGGATCACCTAGAGCACATTGTGCAGGATGGCATCCAGGTGGGTTTTGATTATCACCAGAGAAGGAGACTCCACAACCTCTCTGGGCAACCTGTCCCAGTGCTCCGTCACCTTCACAGTAAAGAAGTGCCCCCTCGTATTCAGCTAGAACTTCCTGTGCTTCATTTTTTTTCTTATTTTAAAGCAAGAATATGCTACTGACTCACCATAGCCACTTACTAATTTAGACAAAAGACCCAAAAGGTTTCAGACTGTTCTACAAACGAGCCCAATTGCTGTAATATTCGTAAGATAGTAGTTCCCCCTTTATCTGATGGGTAAATTTAAAACATTGAATCAAACCTGTGTGATCTGTGGAAACACCACAGGCAACATAACCCAGAATTCCTATTCACAACTGGAAGGAAGTTTTGGCCATGCTGTCCATGCCATTCTAGAATAAACACTTTCCTTATTGCTAGTTCCTTATTGCTAATTCCCTGGTTGATTTCTTACCACAAAGTTATGTACCGTGCTGCAGTATTTAGAATCAGACTTCTTTTAATCTGAGGTTAAAAAAATCCTTACAGCGTTCACCACAACTACGGTAACATTTTTTCTCTTCCTATAAGCAGGGAGAGAAGGAAGGCCTTCAACTTATTTTATATTACGAAACACCTGCATTTTACGTTACTGAATATACCTTAAGCACTAACACCTGCACACCGCAGGGCACCCGGAGCACCCCACATCTCCCCAGCGATGCGGGGTGCAGCAGAACCTGAAGCCGGGGCGGGCCACCAGCAGCTGCCCGCCGCCCCCACGTGTGCCCGGGGGCAGTTTGCGCCATTTGTTCCCGACCAGCCACCCCCGGAGCACGGCGGGCTGCCCTCCGCCCAGCTCCCGCAGCTCCCGAGGACCACCAAAGCCCGAGGAGGGGCTCCCAAAAACTTCCCCCAGCGGAACGCACCGGCCGCGGCCTGCACCCGCACCCACACCGGGAGGCGGCGGGGCCGGGAAGGCCGCCCCGGTGCCCGCCTCGCCGCCACCTCACCTGCTGCTGGACCCCCGGGGAGCCGGCTCCGGGCATGTCGGAGTCCGAGTCGGAGAGCTCGCCGTCCTCCACGTCGCCCTCCATCCGCCGCGCCTCCAGCGCCATCTCGACACCGCCGCCGCCGCCACACCGCAGCGCGGCGATGCCCGGGGCGGCGGGGCGGGGACGCGAGGCGCGGGGCACGGCGGGAATGGCGGCGGGGCGGGTGGCGCCGCCATCTTGTGCGCGGCGGGAGGGCTGGTGGAGCCCCGCTTGGCGTCGGGGTGCTGCTATGGTAGCGGCTGGTGTCGTGCGAGCAAACACAGCTGCAGTCAGTAAATAAAATATAAACCTTGCGGGATGTGCGTGTTCGAGAAGCTTACCATGTTTCTGGGTGGCATTTGAAAATCTCGAGTTAGGCACTGAGGTCCCTCATGCAGTGGAGAGCTAAGTAGAAGTCTCTTAATTAACACCTGAAGCAAGGAGCCACTCAGACCTAGCTAATGAGAATAATTAAAACGAGAGACTAGTCTTTGCTCTTAGCTGACATCTGATTAGCATTAGATCTGTTGCTATTGGCACCATACAGAACAGTGACAGTACAATACTGACAGAGAAAGATATGTTACCTACCGGAACTGCAAATTTCAATGAGATTTAATATACTGCCTGTGATAAATGATTGAGTCTCAAATAGGATTCCAATTAAAGTTAGCAGTTTATTAAAGGAATAAAGGCAAGCAAACAGCACTGGCTGTACCATGAATCTCTACTCCACCAAGACACACAGCATACAGTTCCCATTCATGGTTTATATCCCCTCTACTAACTCATATTCATTAGTATATTAGCTCATTCTAACAGCATTCCTGTTGTTATTACCTTCTCAACCATCTGTGACAATTTCTTTACCTCAGCAGCAGGTAGTTTCCTCTCTAAATTTATGAAGTAAAAACAAAATCACTCTATTACAGTATAGCTGTAAGCAAATTACCGGATGCAGGGAGTGTCAGAGCCTGCTGCTGCCATCGGCGGGAGGCAGAGGTACTGTGTGCGTGAGGTGTGAGCAGGTGAACGACCTGGTCCGCATGGTGGCGGAGCTCAAGGAGGAGGTGGAGAGGTTGAGGGATATCAGGGAGTGTGAGCGGGAGATAGACTTGTGGAGTAACTCCCTGCAGGGCCTCAAGGAGTGGTGCTGGGTTGAGACACCCCAAGTGGGGGTAGACCCCCTGCCCTGTCGCTGTCGGGCAGAGGGAGGGGACCTAAGAGTTGAGGAGGAATGGAAACAGGTCCCTGCTCGACATCGCAGGCGATGCCCTCCCCTTCCAGCCCCACCTTCCCAGGTGCCCTTACGGAACAGGTTTGAGGCCCTGGAGCTCGAGAGACCGGTGGCTGAGGAAGAGGAAGCAAGTGTTCCCAGGAGGATGCCTAGGGCGAGGAGGTCGACTCCACGCCTCAGGACTGCCTCCATCAAGAAAGACAGGAGGGTTATTGTTGTGGGAGAGTCTATTCTCAGGGGAACAGAGGGCCCTATTTGTCGGCCTGACCCTACCCGTAGGGAAGTCTGCTGCCTCCCTGGGGCCAGGGTCAGGGATGTTGCCAGGAAGCTTCCTAACCTGGTACGCCCCTCTGATTATTATCCTCTTTTGATAGTCCAGGCAGGCAGTGACAACATTGAAGAGAGAAGCCTGAAGGCTATCAAAAGAGACTTTAGGGAGCTGGGACGGTTAGCGGATGGAGCAGGAGCACAGGTGGTGTTTTCATCCATCCCTACGGTGGCAGGGAGAGGTACGGAGAGGACACGGAAAGCCCACCTGATAAACACGTGGCTCCGGGGCTGGTGCCAACGAAGAAATCTTGGGTTTTTCGACCATGGGGCACTTTACTCAGCACCCGGCCTGATGGCCATAGACGGGTCCCTATCCTTTAGGGGAAAAAGGATCCTGGGCCAGGAGCTGGCGGGGCTCATTGATAGGGCTTTAAACTAGGTAAGAAGGGGGATGGGGCTGAAGCATGGATTGTTGGGGCTGTGCCAGGGGGAACAATGGCAAGGCCGGAGGATAAGGTAAAGGCCCAGCTGAAGTGCATCTACACCAATGCATGCAGCATGGGTAACAAACAGGAGGAGCTGGAAGCCATCGTGCAGCGGGCAGACTACGACTTGGTTGCCATCACGGAGACGTGGTGGGACCAGTCTCATGACTGGAGTGCTGCGATGCCTGGCTATAAGCTCTTCAGAAGGGACAGGCAGCACAGAAGGGGTGGCGGTGTGGCTCTCTATATTAGGGAGTGTTTCGATGTTGTAGAGCTCGAGGCTAGGAATGACAAGGTCGAGTCCCTTTGGGTTAGGATCGGCGGGGTCAACAAGGCTAGCGTCCTGGTCGGGGTCTGCTATAGACCACCGAACCAGGATGAGGAGACAGATGAGGAGTTCTACAGGCAGCTGACAGAAGTTGCGAAATCTTCAGCGCTTGTACTCGTGGGGGACTTCAACTTCCCTGACATATCCTGGAAACACAACACAGCCCAGAGAAAGCAGTCTAGGAGGTTTCTGGAGAGCGTGGAAGATAGCTTCCTGACGCAGCTGATTAGTGAACCTACCAGGGGTGGTGCCCCGCTAGACCTTCTCTTCACAAACAGAGAAGGACTGGTGGAGGATGTGATTGTCGGGAGCTGTCTTGGGCAGAGTGACCACGAAATGGTGGAGTTCACTATTCTTGGCGAGGCCAGGAAGGGGACCAGTAAAACTGCTGTATTGGACTTTCGGAGGGCTGACTTTGGGCTGCTCAGGACACTGGTTGGTGGAGTTCCTTGGGAGGCGGTTCTAAAGGGCAGAGGGGTCCAGGAAGGCTGGGAGCTCTTCAAGAGGGAAATCCTAATGGCGCAAGAGCGGGCTGTCCCCATGTGCCCAAAGATGAGCCAGCGGGGAAGAAGACCATCCTGGCTCAACAGAGAATTGTGGCTTGAGCTCAGGAGAAAAAAGAGGGTTTATAATCTTTGGAAAAGTGGGCAGGCCACTAGGGAGGACTATAAGGATGTAGCGAGGCTGTGCAGGGACAAAATTAGGAAGGCCAAAGCTCATCTGGAGCTCAATCTGGCTACTGCCGTTAAAGATAACAAAAAACGTTTTTACAAATACATCAACACAAAAAGGAGGACTAAGGAGAATCTCCATCCTTTACTGGATGCAGGGGGAAACTTAGTCACAAGAGTTGAGGAAAAGGTGGAGGTGCTCAATGCCTTCTTTGCCTCAGTCTTTAGCGGCAATACCGGTTGTTCTCTGGATACCCAGTACCCTGAGCTGGTAGAAGGGGATGGGGAGCAGGATGTGGCCCTCACTATCCATGAAGAACTGGTTGGTGACCTGCTACGGCACTTGGATGTGCGCAAGTCGATGGGGCCGGATGGGTTCCACCCAAGGGTACTGAGAGAACTGGCAGAGGGGCTGGCCAAGCCCCTATCCATCATTTATCAGCAGTCCTGGCTATCGGGGGAGGTCCCAGCTGACTGGCGGATAGCAAATGTGACGCCCATCTACACGAAGGGCCGGAGGGCAGACCCGGGGAACTATAGGCCTGTCAGTTTGACCTCAGTGCCAGGGAAGCTCATGGAGCAGATCCTCTTGAGAGTCATCAGGCGGCACTTGAAGGGCAAGCAGGTGATCAGGCCTAGTCAGCATGGGTTTATGGAAGGCAGATCCTGCTTGACGAACCTGATCTCCTTCTGTGACAAAGTGACGCACTGGGTGGATGAGGGAAAGGCTGTGGATGTGGTCTACCTTGACTTCAGCAAGGCTTTTGACACCATTTCCCACAGCATTCTCCTCAAGAAACTGGCTGCGCTTGGCTTGGACTGTCGCACGCTTCGTTGGGTTAGAAACTGGCTGGATAGCCGGGCCCAAAGAGTCGTGGTAAATGGAGTCAAATCCAGTTGGAGGCCAGTCACTAGTGGCGTCCCCCAGGGTTCGGTGCTGGGGCCGGTCCTCTTTAATATCTTCATCGATGATCTGGACGAGGGCATTGAGTGCACCCTCAGTAAGTTTGCAGATGACACTAAGTTAGGTGCGTGTGTCGATCTGCTCGAGGGTAGGAAGGCTCTGCAGGAGGATCTGGATAGGCTGCACCGATGGGCTGAGGTCAACTGCATGAAGTTCAACAAGGCCAAGTGCCCGGTCCTGTACCTGGGGTGCAATAACCCCAAGCAGAGCTACAGGCTGGGAGATGAGTGGTTGGAGAGCTGCCAGGCGGAGAAGGACCTGGGAGTGATGGTGGACAGACGGCTGAATATGAGCCAGCAGTGTGCCCAGGTGGCCAAGAAGGCCAATGGCATCCTGGCTTGTATCAGAAACAGTGTGACCAGCAGGGCTAGGGAAGTGATTGTCCCCCTGTACTCGGCTCTGGTGAGGCCTCACCTCGAGTACTGTGTTCAGTTTTGGGCCCCTCGCTACAAGAAGGACATTGAGGTGCTTGAGCGGGTCCAGAGAAGGGCGACGAATCTGGTGAGGGGCCTGGAGAACAAGTCCTACGAGGAGCGGCTGAAGGAGCTGGGCTTGTTCAGCCTGGAGAAGAGGAGGCTCAGGGGCGACCTTATCGCTCTCTACAGGTACCTCAAAGGAGGCTGTAGCGAGGTGGGGGTTGGTCTGTTCTCCCACGTGCCTGGTGACAGGACGAGGGGGAATGGGCTTAAGTTGCGCCAGGGGATTTTTAGGTTAGATGTTAGGAAGAACTTCTTTACTGAAAGGGTTGTCAGGCACTGGAACAGGCTGCCCAGGGAGGTGGTGGAGTCACCATCCCTGGAAGTCTTTAAAAGACGTCTAGATGTAGAGCTTAGGGATATGGTTTAGTGGGGACTGTTAGGGTTAGGTCAGAGGTTGGACTCGATGATCTTGAGGTCTCTTCCAACCTATAAATTCTGTGAAACTCTGTGAAATGCTTTACCATTACTAAACCACTCGTTAGTATCATGTCTCACCTTACTGAGTCTAGTATCTATCACTACATAAGGTAGCTTGAAAGTCAGCCTCTCAAATATATGTATATATCACATTTGTGTGCACACATCTGACTTGTGCATTTCCAAATGACAAAGGAAAAAATATTTTAAGAATATAGTGGACATGGTGAATTAGCTGTCATCAGCAGAAAATTATTTCAACTGAAAGCGAGTTCAGTTTACAAAGAGAAAAAAAAAAAAAAAAGTGGATTTCTTCCTTTGCTTATTAGCTACATACAGCAGGTGATGTGTAATTCAAAACTCTTTTTCATGGCCTCACTGATTTTCCATAGTGGGGCACAGCTTATCAGCAGAATAGCTCTTGGATTTTGTAAATAAAATCTGCAAATATTATACCAAAAATATCTAGAAATGTGCAGTTTCTAGCGTGTAAGGAATAGTCAACATTCTGCTCATCAGCACTAAATTCTCTTTGTCTTTAGCAATGTAAGATTTCCAGACAAAGTGTGGAGCTGGACCCCTTCAGGAACAGCAGAGCAGACAGCTCAGTTGCCTCACACTCACCTCCATCCAGCTGAGACTGGACACCTGTGTCTCCTTTGTGAGAAACAAAGTTGTGTTTTTGCAACAGGTGGTGTTTTTGCAGTGTAAAATTCCACTAACCTTGCATATTCAAAAGAGATTGTGCAGGCATGACAGTAGTATAGCAGTAGGGGGTATGTTAAGAAGATAAGGGGAAGGTCCCATTGTCCCAAAATGAGGAGGATAGCTAAGAAAAACAGGATGAGCAGTGCAAAATCAGTAAAAACAAAAATCATGGGCCCTCTAGTCACGAGAGAAGAAGGAAAAAAAAGGAAAAGGAGAAATTAATGTTTGGTCAAATAAAATTGTACATATATAGTATACAAGCGTGTTGAGAAACCAGTGCAGGTAAGTGAGGAGGGATGCCTGTGGCAAAAGACACACAACTTTACATACAGAGCAGTGGACACTAGGATGATCATTATAATAGTATATTGACATGTACATGACAGTACATGTCAGTGCTCACATGGGGTTCAAAAGCAAATGAAATATTAGAAAGTACTAGGAGGAGAAAGCAGCACAGAAAACATATTTTTCACACTGTATAAAATCCATGATGCATATACAGTTTACATGTGTGCTGCTTTTTTTCTTCTCAAAATACAGAAGACCAAGAAAAACTATAGTAAAACTTGAGAAACTTTAAAACACTTAGGAAAGTTAAATCAAAGATGACCATTGAACTACAGTTCACAGAGGCCTGTAGAACAGTGATTGGAATGGAAAAGATGACTTGAGGATATTTGTTCACTGCCCTGCCTTACAGAAGGAACATGGGGCTAGCATGTGTCAGGTTCAAAACAACAGAACAGAGGTGATGGTAATACATAGCTACACTGAGTCTTTGTCAGAGCGTGCTGTCAATGACAGGGATTTACATCACTTCAAAAGGGATTAAAAATACAAAATCAGTCAAAAAGCTACATCAGTTCAAAGATACCCTTGGCTTGGCATGTATTTGAGGACTGAATCTGAGCATTGATCACACGCTATGACAGGGAAAACTGGGAAGATTTCTTTATCTGTCCTGTGCTTAACCATTTTCAAAGCCAGCTACTCTTCACTATTTTGATGAAAAGTCAGCCTGCTCTAATATGGCCTTTTGTTTCTTCTCATATGTATGAGTGGGAGGAAGAAAGACTTATGTCTTAAAAGTAGCTATTTAAAATGCTTTAGAATACAATAGATTCAGTTACAAGGGACCTTCAGAGAACATCATGTCCAACTGCCTGACTGCTTCAGGGCTAACCAACAGTTAAAGCATGTTAGTGATGGCATTACCCAAATGCCTCTTGAACACTGACAGGCATGGGGCATCAACCACATCACTAGAAAGCCTGTTCCAGTGTTTCACGACCCTCAGCACATTTGCTGCAGATGCCTTTAACTCCTGCATCTAGACCATTGATAAAAATACTGTGCCGTTCCCACATGTCCTAGTGACAATGCTAGTGACCATCCACCAGCAAGGTGTTCACTACACCCTTTGACCCCTTGACCCCTGCCGTTCAGCACACCTGTGGCATCTAGCAGTGCAGAAAGTGTGTTCCTCGATCCAGGGAAAGTTTATTCTGCAGAGCTGACTGCGAACCATCAGCCTCTTACACCCTCTGTCCAAGCTGAGGCTGTGACCCTGAAGCCTGAGCTGCGCAGGTCACCTGCATCTCAGAGGACCTCAGCAGGGACAGACACTGCTTGTTCAGAAGGCCCCAGCAAAACCAGTGGATGCTTCATGTGGGTGTATGAATCTGAACTCAAGGCCTAAAGGTAGAAGTAGTGCTGGGGCTTCTCTCTGGGGAAAGAAGATGTGCTGCTTCTTTAACACAGTACCTGTTCAGAGCAAGTTGCAAGAGTTTGCTTCCTTGCCCTGCACTGTTCTGTAAGGGTTTCTACTGACGCAAAAAATGGAATCTCAAAGCTTGTACTGGGGGAAAGTGACACCCTTGTAGAGGGCTATCATCATTCTAAATCAGTGTGGTAATTAATAACAAGCAGAAGACCCCCAAGTATGTGTATGTTGTTTTCTGTGGCATTAATTGTGAGCAGAAGAAAAACATGCTTTCTGAGAAGTGTGTGCTTTTGATAGCTTAATTTAAAGCGACAGGGAGCTATGGTGTAGAGGAAGTGCTGTGCTGTAGCTGAAGGATGGAAAGTTTGGGTGAGCTGCAGAGGTATCAGCTACATCTTTTGCAGATAACACAAAACAGGAGGCAAGTGGCAGATACACTAGAGGGTTGTGCTGCCATCCAGAGGGATCTCGACAGGCTGGTGAGATGGGCTGAGAGGAACCTCATGAAGTTCCTGTTAGAGGAGAAGGGCAAACAAGAGGTGTGAAGTCCTGCACCTGGACAGGCACAAGTAGATGCTAGAACTTGCAATAGACCCTGAATTGAAGATATTTTTTCCTTGATGAAACTTTCTGTTCATATTTGGAGACTGAAGTGGAGACTAAATGGAAGGAAAACTTTGGCGTGATCATCAAAAAGGCAGTAAGATCTTCATCCCATATTATCTCTTTGCAATCCCTACTGGATGCCTCATGAAATTCAACAAGGGGAAGTGCAAAGTCCTACATCTGGGAAGGAAACTACGCAGGTGCCAGTGCATGCGG
Organism: Stictonetta naevosa; assembly: GCA_011074415.1. Lineage (NCBI taxonomy): Eukaryota > Metazoa > Chordata > Aves > Anseriformes > Anatidae > Stictonetta > Stictonetta naevosa. The sequence continues at coordinate 42,459,567 of CM021729.1, forward strand.
GGGGCCACCCAGCTGGAAGGCAGCACAGAAGAGGAGGACGTAGGGGTCCTGGTGGACACCAAGAGTACTGTGAGGCAGCAGTGTGCCCTTGCCACAAAGAAGGATAAGGGGATGCATTAGGCAAAATATTGCCAGCCAGTGAGGGGAGATGATCCTTCTCCTCTCCTCAGCACTGGACCTGGAGATAACCTTAGGGATCATCCAACACATGAGGAAGCAGCAGGCGTAGCTGCAGTGAAGTAGGGAGAGATCAGCAGCGGTGGGGATAGCAGCATCAAGACATTGTTAGCAATTTGGAGACTTTTCCTGTAGTTTTCTTTCCTTTATTTTTTCAGTGTCTGATAATTAGATTCATACTACTAATGAGAGCCACAAGGTACCCCTAGGGGGCTGGTGCTTGCCCCAGCAGCTGGCCTGCCCCCGGTTTGCCTGCTCCTAGGGCTCTGCCCTAGTGTCACTGGTGCAGTGTCCTCTAGGGGGGCAACAAAGAGTTGTGGGAGGCAGAGGCTCTCCTTATGGGGGCTTGCCCTTTCACCCCCCCCCCCCCCCCCATGTGAGTGGTCTCTGCCCTATCCAGCAGTGTAGGGACTGGCCACAGGACTGGCTACAGCCTTCTCTGGCTCTTTCCAGGGCACTTTGTCCCCATGAACAGGAAAAGGGACAGAAGAGGGGTGGCTGAGACCCCCATGAGGAGCAGTAGAGGAGGTGCTGGGGAGCTCCTCCACATTGTCTCTGCCAGAGCTGGTGGCGAGGAATAGGACAGGAGTGGGAGACTCTCCCAAGGATTCAGCAGTTCCAGGGGAAGCTCCAGGGCTGCCTTCCTGACCCATGGCAGCACAAAAGTCCTCTAGGCTCAGCAAATGGCAGTCCTCTTGAATGCATTGGTGCCCAAAGTCAATAAGCTGGTGAACAAACATTGCTGTAATACTTTTCAGAAGGAGCCCCAGCAGCCTGATCAAGACATTTTCTTGTAGCCTGAAGGTGCTCAGGCTGGACATCATCAGGTCCTCCACCACAACTGCTTGGGAATTCTCAGGCCCAAGAAGTAGCTGCAGTTTGTGGTGCAGCCAGGGCGGCAGGGACTGGAGCAAAGCTGGGTAGTATTGGAAAAGTGAATTGCAAATGTGGGGTTGGAGGCCACACAGAGGAACACTGGGCAATAATCCCACAGCCAAAGGCTGGGATGCTGAAGGGTGAGGGGGACTGTGTGCATCTCGGCTTCCAGGAGCTCTCCTTGCATGGTTGTGTGCAGTGGTGCAAGTGTTGGTGCAGGTTAGAGCAAATGTTGCAGATGAGGATGGTCATTATGATGTCCCTGACTGGCGGACAGTGACATCTGCAAGTGATGGATTGTGGCTGTGTGGTCATCACTGCTGATATGTGTGTGCATAATCTCACTGTAGCAGCTCATGCCCACACTCCAGCTAAGTGTGGTTTGGAGATCTGCAGTGAGGAGAAAGGGTTGCCTTGGTACTAGCGTGCTCTGGAATTTGCTGGAGCAGCTCTTGGGGCCCTTCCCCAGAGCCAGAAGAGCTTCTCCCATGGCCCTGCCTGGTTCAGGCAGCCAGGGCACCCAGGAGGTGATCTTGGAAGAGCAGAGGTGAGCTCTGTGGGGACACGTCCCCCTGGTCAGCTGTAAGGGTTTATTCCTTGAGGGACCTGGACAATTCTTCCACCACTCCCCAGCTCAGCCAATGACCTTGTCCTCTCCTCCTTTTCCAGCGTGACACCAGCTGCCGCAGCACCAGTGGGAGGGAGCAGCTTGTCATCCCACCTCTGCTCAGCCCTTCAGAGCACATGGAGAGCATGGCCACAGAGTTGGATAAGCGCTGCCCAATCTGTCTAGACATGTGGAGTGATGCTGCCTATGTACTGCTGTGTCTCCACCAGTTTTGTTTTGAATGCATCCAGGGCTGGGCAGAGAGGAAGCCCAAGTGCCCGCTTTGCAAGGGGAGAGTGACCTCCATTGTGCACTCGGTGCAGGCAGACAACAGCTTTGAAGAATTGACCATCAGACCACCTGTGGAGGCTTCGGTCATTATCAATCATGCAAGAAGATCTCCTCGAGGCCCAGCCACACGCAGCCCCTGCCGCCCTGCAGCATCTCGGTCACTGATTGCAGGATCTGTGCCCAGCTCTTCTTGTGCCTAAAGCTATCCCATTCCCGTTGTTAAATCTGAACCTTGTGCATAATCACCTACTGAATCCTACACAAAAGCCTAAAATCTACACTCAGAACTCATCTCAAGCCTGACCATGACAGTTTAAATTGGTTCAAGCTTACATAATTTAAGCCAACCTGAATCCAAACTGGTACTGTAAAGAGTTATCCTACTTGTTTCCTTACTTCTCTCTTCCCTACGCTGACATTTGCATAGGTGGTTGTACTGATCTGTTAGAACCAGACAGATCATCTCTGTTTTAGGTTTTTCATTTGATTTTTAAGATGAAGTTCACTTTCTGTCTGATGATTTCTCTTTTCTAGCTCAGCACATGGTATAGTGATTATCTGATGTGAGGAAAATGGAAACAGCAGAAGTGAGTCTCAAAGTCAAACAGGAAACAGGACTCTTGCTTGGAGTTCTGATTTATATACTGCCCACATAGTCAGAGCACTGGGCTGGTGTCTTCAATGCACCCTCTCTTCACCATTACATACTTATCTGCTGGAAACATCAGCAAGACATTAACTCCTCCACCTGACTCTGATTCACCTTCCCCTCTATAAGGTGAGAAAAATCTATTCAGGAATGAAAAACTAAACCACCAACAACCCTTCCCCCCAAAAAACAGATACCAACATAAAACCATCACCAAAAAAACTCTCCCACCTCTGGATTTCTAGTTTCTGTGTTATCAAGTAACTGAAAATTATCAGGAATGGGGTTTGTTAGTGAGCAGTGATCTGTGCTAATGAAACCAGGACTAAAGTTATCCCTTCTCCACATACCCAAGTAACTGGCTATGTTACTTGCCAGTCCTGTGGAGTCCATGCCATCTGCCAAGGTAGTAATTAGCTAGAGAAGTTGGCTGGAAGAGTGGTAACTTAATTGTTGGTAAACATTTTGGCCAACATACCCACAGCCTCTTGGAAAGGCCTTTCTTTAGTCCCAGCGAAACAAAGATCATATGTAGAGGTAAAAAAATATGTATATGCTTCTTCATAAAATCTGTCAATCCAGTCTCTCACCTCACCTTTCCTACTCTCGTGAAGGGCTGTAAAGCACAATTTACCTTCCTGCACAGGAATAGCTAGGAATCGTCTCCCAACAATGTTGTGTGTCCAGAAACTGCCGAGAAACAAATTAGAAAGTCTTTGAGTACTTAGATAAACTTCACCTAAGGTGTAGCTGAAGGACTTAACCATACACATCAAAGGTTCAGCTAGATCCTTCCAACAACGTGTTCAGAACTGGTGTTTAACTACAATCTATCTTTTCTGCAGCCGAAGGAAATCCGCAAGGCTAATCACAAAATTCTGTTGGAATTTCAACAATGCACTTAGAACAGTGAAAATGCCATCTGGTCATGAGCAAGAATTTTGCCTTGTGCATATGTGCATGCCCACTGAACTTCAGCCCACTGAAGTCAAAGGGACTTGAAGTCCTTTATCAAAGAGTCTGTCTCTTTGCCTAGAAGTCTGACCACTTTTTGCAGTGAAACAGAAGGTGCAGCCACATGGTTAAATGATATCACTTACCTTTTTTTGATACTGTTAAAGTGGGTATTTGTTCATTTCCTTACATCAGACCAAAAAAAAAAAAAAAAAAAAAGAAAAAAAAGAAAAAAAAGTAAAAAAAAAAAGAAAAAAGAAAATAAG
>CM021729.1:42463486-42516046 GCA_011074415.1 Stictonetta naevosa
AAAAAAAAAAAGAAAAAGAAAAAAGTCACTGCACTGAGTTTGAGGACTGTAGGCCTAAAATTGTTACGCTTGTATTTGGTCACTCATATTTGACTGAGGTTCACTGTTGCTTTTGTAATATATTAAGGGGATTATTTAATATTTCCACAAGCCTAAGGCATAGCATATAAATAGATTTGTAAAGTCCAAGCCCTTTTTTAAAATGGAAGCATAATTGTTGATCAAGAACATTAGGTCATTTAATAACAATGTTCACCCTATGTACTTTATCAGGACAACGTTATGCAATTTTCTTATTTTATTAATAAGATGGCTGTTTGAAAGTAAAACAGGTAAATCTTTATAATAAAGTCCACAGTTTCAATAGTGCTGAGGAAATATGAAATTGTATTTCCTAGATTTGCAGAAAAAGGCTGGAAATTACAACTATAATTTTAAAATAATGAATTGCTTCCAGTTGAACTTAAAGCATTAGACCTCCATTATACAAATAAATCAGATCTAGGAGAAACAGTCATTATAACAGAAGACAAAGTATTTCTCCCCCAACAGTTTATATCTCTTTAACCTCGTAGTAGTAACAATAATAGTAGCAGGAAGAACAGATACTTCAAAAAATGAGTATATATATTTTTTAATGCATAACTAGAACTGAAATAATTTTAGTGCTCTAAAGACCACTTGTTGTTTAGATTTGGAAAAGAGGTAGGCACAAAGTTCATGAAGATCAAGGATAGCGAAAGTTTTTTCACTGTATCGTTGTCATCACTCTGTCTGGAACCTCATACCACTGCTATTGCAGTGCTGAATTATTCAAGAAAATCCAGTGAAAATGAGATAAACCATATTGTGCACCTTTCTGTGTTGTTCTAACTTCATATCCCATCAAGTTTAATGATGTTTACGATTGTAATAGTTGCTAATAACATCCCATGTTGCAAAAAGCCCTATTCCATCATGTTTACAAGGACATTAAATCATGTCTGTAGGATTTCAGATGAGAATTATAAACAGTTCCTGGGCTGAAGTGGAGTCTCAAACTGTGGCAGAAGGGGATATAACCCTCCAGTAGTTCACATGAAGAAGTTCTCTCTTCATAACTCCTATGTGATACTACAGAAAGATAAAATTTTCAAATTGACTCAACCTGAGTAGTTCATTCAGGTACTTCATAAAACATACAAAAGCAGATCCAAGATAATAAACCAGGGACAGTACAGTTTACCAGGCTCAAAAGAATGGAAAGTCTGTTTACTCACAACTCTATTTGTGGCTGTGAGTTTCCTATATGAATTTTCTCAATGGAGACTTCTTTCCCTGACTCTTTAATGCAGGCTGAACTGTAAAAGAAATTTTTCCAGCCTGAGGTGTATTAGGGACTGTAGGCAAATTTTCTTTAGCGGTTATAAGAGGAGGCTGAAAGAATTTTAGTAGATAAGATAGGTTAATGAGCATGTGAAAGGAAGCCAAAAAGATTTTAGTAAATAAGACAGGTAAGGGACATGTACTATATCTTCTGCTACCTATTGCGCAAAGAAACTGAGGCAGAAAATTCTGGGATTCCTCACGAAAAACAGTTCCTGATAGAAAACACGAAACACATTTCAAGAACCAACTGAAACCGAATCTGCAGTTCAAGCAGAAGCTGAGAAGCTTATGAGTGATTCTGCGCTGAGACGAGAGGTCAACCAGTGGTGATGAGGAAGACTCACTAATCTTCATCCCCACGATCCCCGGCGACCACTATTAGAAAACGTGGATAGGCAGAATCTATGAAAATGACTCCCTGAGCTATTTTTAATACAAAGCAAGAATGGGTCATGCATATGTATAGGCGTCTTGAGAAACTTCATGCATATGTAACTCTTCACCACATATAACCAAGGCAAGTGCTGTGTTGGCATGTGCATGACTTTGGTGCGACTACTCCCCGTGCCGCCTAGTGCTGAACAAACATACCTACTTTACAATCTTACTGATTGTGGAGTTTGCTCTCCGCACGTCAGTTAAACAGAGAAGTGCTTGGTTAAATGCTAATCTCACTCTTGCTCTCTCTGTCTTTTATTTTTTTCTGCACACCTTCAATTTCCCCCTGTATTAAAACCAATTGAACTAACAAAAAAAAAGAAACTTTGAGAAAGTTCATTGAACATAATCTCACCTTGAAAATATCACCTACTAGTATTCTTAAAATTCAGCCAAGTAGAAAAAAGCACAACCCCACTGTCTGCAAATTATAGCTCATCTCTGTTATTTCCGTTACTTCAGTCTTGTGAGGAAAGAACCTCAGCTCTGTAGCTCCAGATAAGGCTTAAAAGTAAGATATATCCCTGATTAAAGAAGTTTTACTGTAGGAATTCAGCATCCTACCAAATTTATAGTCAACACTTTCTCATAGAAAAATGTGCAGCAGTATACAAAACAAATTGAATAAACGGTGGGAAACCACTCCTCCCATGCTCCAAAGGCTCCTTCTGTAATTATTGCAGTGACAAGTGATTTTGTTTAGGATTCCTTATCCTAAGGAATGGGAATACCTTCTCACAGACAATTGTTCGTCCTTTACTGGCTGCAAAGTGTGTGCAAAATTCAGAAAATGTTGCCTAATTATCTGATGTGCTTGTGAAACCTATGCTGGTTTTCTTGCCCTAATAAGCAAGTCAAACAGATAGAGCAAGTGTGGTTTGAGACATACATTTAATTAAAGTGACTGAGATTGTCATGGTTTTTCTACTTTGTCAGGAATTGAATTCATGACAGAAAATAGACTTTACTCCTTCAGGATAGTTTAAAATAATTTGATTTGTGGGGATAAGGCTAAACAATCTGTTCACTAGCAGAATATATTCCACTCTATCAAGAAGTTCATTTGGAAAAGGAATTATTCAGAGATTCTGTTGCTCCTTAGAAAGGAGGGGTTATAGTAACTTCAGGCATTTTGTCTGTGCTTCCACTGGCTGGAAGATAATCTGATGTTTCTAATCATGGTTTAATTTAAATGAGGAAGCTTGAAAACTTTTCAGGTAATTCATAGTAAATACCAATCATCCAACTCTTAATTCAACACCACAAATTCCCATTTAAAAAACCAACCCCTAAAATATTGCTTAAAGGAAATTGGAAAATTGGCCTGAGGGATTAGTTGTGAGTTGTTTGTTGCATATCTGATATACCCTTACCTATTTTTTCCTTTTTCACCCCTGAAATTACCCCTGAGAGCTTAAAGGTTCCACTTTTTATTTTGTTATTTATTTATTTATTTTTTAAATCAAGCACTAACAATCCCAGAAGCTGTGATGTTAGGAAAACACAGTGGGGCTCACAGTAGAATTAACAGAAGTGTCAGCACTGAACTTGTAAATAAAATACAAAAGATTTGGGTAGCACATAGCTTCAAAGGCAGACAGTATACCAGAGTGTTACACCGTGGCTGAGAAACAGAGCAGTAAAACCAAATTCTGATGAGCTTTGTACAGCAATGCTTTCTTTTTCAACAGATCTTGCTCAGTTAAGTATTTCTTGATTGATAAAATGAATCAAAACACTTTAAAAGCAAACAAATTTTAGTAACATAAATAGTTGCAGTTAGAGAAGAATTTTTTGATGCCTCTTAGTGAGGATGAGCATTAGTCTTAAAATGTTCCAATGCACTTGCAATATGCAATTCTGAAATCCTGGTGAAAATAAAATCCTTTACAATACGCATAAACTGAAAGAGATGAGTATACAAACATGCACAAATAGGGCATGGCTCTTGAACTGTGAGGCTATGCAGAAAAAAGCTTTTAAAGAAAGAGATGTGGAGACTTTTTTTTTTATTTTTTATTTTTTCACAATAAGAGATTAAGAGCACAGAAAAAAAACCCTCATTCCCGATCTCACAGAGAACTCAGTAAATTAGCATTCAACAGATTTTTCTATTTCAGTGCAATATTTTCATTTTAGTACTTCTGCTGTAATTATTCATTGCATCACAGACCTTTGTGACTGTGGTCTGGAAAGCTGCACAGGAAATGGTTTAATTGGAAATATTGTGAAACCAAAAGCTATTCTGGCACTCAAAGTATTTATATTTCAAATGAACTATCACAAATTAGTGTTTGGTTTTAATGAAGCTGCTACTAAAGGTTATTTGCCAGCTGATAAAAATGTGTACTTTAGTGAAGAGAAACTAAAAGTGAGACTGCTCACACTACTCTTTATATACAAGTTACAGAAGAATAAATATTGTGATTATTTTAACATGTTAAAACTTAATGGGCTTAATGTTTGCACTTGCAAATAAATGGACAATTATTAATCAATTAAACAGGCCTTGTAACAATGCTCACCAAGATTAAGTCATATGGTGACAGTATAGATATAGCACAGATAGATGAAATAGGTCAAACAGAAAACAGATTGAAAGTTGCCAGAACATTTTTTTTTTTTTCAGTGCATTTCAGTAATGGTAAAATGAATAAATGAACTTGAAAAGTTTGGAGGTTTTTTCTATGGTTTGTGTAGATTGGTCCTATTAAAATAAGGACACAAAAAAAAGACACTGATAATCCTTGTCACAAGAGGACACTGATCAAAAGGACACTGATAATACTCCCTAAGCTGCTTTCTTCACTAACAGGGAGATGTGAAGTAGACTGCTCTCACCATCTGCAAATCTAAGCAAAGTGTAATAGTTTTATTTTACAGTAATGGGACAATCTATCAGAATGGTGACTGAAATTGCAACACAGAACATCAATAAATAAATAAATAAATAAAAAATCCCCCTCTGTCCCCCCCCCCAACTCTCAAACTTCCAGAAAAATCCCAACCCTCTATCCCTTTTCTCATTGTCTCAGTAATGAAGACAGGGGAGCTGGCTGCTCAGTTCCAGAAGCATCCTCACATGTTTGGAGGTTCTCCAAGAACTATATGCACCTTATTCACAGCACCCAAAATGTATTGTATGCCTAATATTCTGTGCAAATTTTTGATAGGAGTTAAGGGTGCACCAGTGGCCTCAACATTTTGACCCCTCTTTTCTCAATTCATCTATCCACGGGACTGGCTTTACGGTATACGCACCAAAGCTGGACTCACAATCCTCATCAAAACAGAGATGATCCTCAAGGCAGCAAGCTGCAAATTCATGTGTACAAACAGAGAAGCACCTTTTGCCAAATCCATCAACATATTAGGGTGAAAAAAATGGAATACAACAAAGGGTCAGAGCTTTTACATTTCATTCATGCCACTGGCAATTGTGCCGTAAAATGTTACCACCTAAGTGGTTCTGTAATAAATGGCATTATTAAGGTTTACTAGGAGAGAGAGCAGCAAAGCTAGAAAGCTTTCTGAGCATATTCTGCTGATGAAGACATTCTCTTTTGGATATGAAGCCATATTTCTCATCTCCGAAGCCCTTGGAGATCTGTGGGATGACCTGCCAGCAGTCCTACAGAAAATCTTTATTTAGAGAGACAGAAACATAAGCCTCCTGTCTGCTGTGGGAGATGGACTATTACATGCATGTGAAAAAACACACACTTGTCACACAGCACAGCAGGTAAACAAATGGGCACCACCTGCCTTAAGGAAAAGCCCCAAATCTGTACATTATTTTCAGTGAAGCATTATTTTTGGTGACCCCTAAAAATCTGTCTTTGAGAAGGGGTTAGCAAAGAGGGAGGTCCCCAGACTCAGTCCATCATTTCCAGTGCTGCAGCTGAGCTGTTTACAAGTGAGGGTTAGAAACAGTGGAGTAGCTTAACTGGTTTGCCTTTCCCTAGAGAGAAACCTCCCCACCATCATAACTGCAGGACTCAGACATTGCTTTCAGAGGTCACAGCTGCACACGCAGCACACATTATTCCCATAGATTGTGTCCCCAGCCTGTGGAGTCAGTAATCCCCTACATGATTTACAGTCCTAATCTATTTCTTTGTCTGATGTTGTTAAAATAACAATGCATCTCTCTCTTGGCATTTTCATTCCCAGAGATTACTTCACAAAAGATATCATTATGGCTTTAGGTAATATACAAGTTTAAGAATCAAAGAAGAACATTCCAAAACATATAAGAACAGACAAAGACAGGGAGACTGAATTTCTTATTTAATTTAAAACACACAAGTAGTTTTACAGAGTAAATGAGAGGATAACCCTCAGTAAAGGCAATGTTTTTTGGGTTGGAATACATCTTCCTGACACAGAGATTGATTTTATCAGATGAATGAATAAATAAGTAAATAAATGAGGAAAGTGAGAAAGAGACTTGCACATGCTTTGCCAGATGCAGTGTCTCCAGTAGCCAACAACTACCATTAGAGAGCTGCTAAATCCTTGGTCTTCTTCAGAGGATGCCTGGAGCTGGAATGACATGGATGGTGTCTGGGGTTGTTCCTGGGACTTGGGGGTCTGGAGCCTTGTCTTTCAGCCTGTCCTGGAAAGCACCAGGCTCTTTATTGCAGGCATACTTTTGTGGTGGTGCACCCTTCTTGGTTCAGAGGGGTGGGCACCTCTGTCCCACTCCCACCCCTCACTGCACCTGGGTCTGTGGCATTCAGCACCCCTTGCAGTGGGAGGAATTGAGGTGGTGATGCTCAAGCTTGTCACAGGCTTTCCAAATGTGGGAGCTGTAGTCTCTGGAAGTGTCAGAACTATTTTTGCTTTCCTCTTAGCTTGGTACCACCTGAATCAGTAGAGTAGGATTTGTTCCTTTGGATGAAGCAGCAGATGCTAGCTATTTGAGCTTGGGAAAAAAATTGTGCTGAGGAGTGGGTGCCATTTGCTATCATACAGACTAAGCTTCCTCTCATACAGCTACCAGAGTGACTATACTTACAGGGTTTTGTTGGTGCAGCAGAGGAAATCAGTGGAAACCACAGCTGCAGTCTTTTCCACAAGCTGCACGAGGTCTGTCTGCTGGTGGCTGGATTAGTGCAGCAGAGAGATGCCCAGAGTCATGACTCTGGCAGGAGATTTCCAAATTGCTGAGGAATTTAATTACAAGAGTAAGATATAGAAGTAATTTTTCTTCCCTACCGCTACTGATGCTTATGTATATCTGCCCCTACAGGGGGAAAATCAATTTGCTCAGCCTCTTATCTTTCCTTTACTTCAGGGACCTTCTGATTTTGAGAAGGCTACTCTGTGTAGGACTGTGGCAGAGGACAACATGCATATAGATACACCTGATAAAACTGATTTTTAAAATCATATCTCGCTTTCCCCATTTGGATATCAAACAACCAACTGAATGGATAATAAAGACTAGTCAGATATCTGTTAAATCAACATCATCTGGTCAACATAATAAATCAGGAGCAAAAGTTTCTCTCTTTCCAGCTAAGGTGCTTTGTACGGCAGCTGGCATTTCCAGGAAGGATCCAAGAATGTGTGATAAAAATCCTAGAGCATATGAACTCAAGGATTGTTTGTGGCAAACACATTTCCTTTGATGCTGATGTTTTCAGAAGAAATGGTTCTAGCACTTGATGGAGCCGATAATTATGTTTGGTTCTCTGCCTCCAAATGAGTGGGAGGTATATTTGTGTGACACTGTAGCAAGTGAAAGCAAAGATAGATTTTTATAACACCCATGGCCTACTTCCAATTGATTCATGCATCACATGCTTTTCCCTTTGAAAAGCAGCTACAAGAAACTCACCACCTTAAATAAGGAAATAGAAATACCTATGGAAGAGAAGAACAGCAGGGAGGAATTACTCCTCTCTTCTTCCTGTGACCTGCCTGTTTGAAGAAGCAAATATTACATATTACCATACCATTTGTATTTGCCTCTGCCCTAGTCTGGTACAAAGAAATGTCACAAGATGCTTTCAGAGGAATTCACTGAAATAATGTCACTTAGCCACATACTCTGTGAGGACTGAAATATGCAAAATCTATTTTGGAGGAGAGTAATTACTGTTATGTCCTGTGACTGTAGCTTTCATACCAGATCTCATCCTTGAAAACACGAGATGAAGTTTCCAAATATTTCTTCATTTGAATGCTGTAGGCCTGTTCAGGAGAGAATCAAACAAGCCGCAGTTAGATAAGTCTCAACGATAACATGTCCCTTTATTTCAAGTGTTTTTGAAACTGTAGTGTAAGAACAGAAAACAAAAAGGCATACTGCCATTGTTTATAGAGCGTGTACATTGTTTGTAAAAAGATGTCAGTCACATTAGATAGGTTCTCTGAATTTGTCCATTATGTGAGAGCCTAAACCAAATACAGAACTAGAAATTTGTGTGGAAGTAGCATTCCAGCCCAGAAAATTCTGAAGCTTTTAAAAAGGCTGAATTATTACAGGTAAAAGAAGCATCTCCATCCCAGACACACAACTTGCCAACAGACCATGTTCTGCCCTATATTTACCCCTCCTTGCACTTGAGTGCTGAGATAGCTTGCCAGCCCTCACATAAAGCTTGTCCTTACTTTGTCTTCTCAGATCCCAGTTTTTACAACCAGCAGGCAACCGTGACTCTCTTCATGCACAATTATTTTTGAATGTAGACAGTATGCAATTTAGAATAAAACTGGAACCCCTAGAACACTAATTTCTTGTGCCAGAAAAGAGGCTAAATTATAAGCCATGACACCTACAATGATCAGATGGCAAATGCTCTAGGCCTGCTGGAGAGAATGGAGTATCAGTTCACCTTCATCAATCAGAGTTAAATTGTTCTAAATCAACTACCTTAGAGAATAATGTACTCTGCTTTCACTTGTCTTAGTTGAAGGAATCCATTAGCCTGTAAAATCTGTGTTCTTGGTTTGGGAGCTGGGCTGTCTTTAGCATCACTCACTTTCCAGCTTTTTGCTAAAATAAAGGACAAGGTCATGACATAAGGGATCTATATTAATTATGAAATAATGGGCATGGAGAAAGTGCAGCATGGAATGGGATTGACCAGGGTATGTGGTAGGATGCCATAAAATATTCAAGATGAAAAAAGAGAGATTAAATAGTCATTGAAAAGGTACCCATACAAACCAACAGGGATCGAGAATCTTTTCTATAAATCATTTCATGATTCAAATAAAACATACTTCAAAAAAAGACTAAGGATTATTTTTCTGTTGTTTAACCCCTTCTATAGAAATTGTTTTACTCCTGCAAATTGCAAATCTGATCACCAGCTGTTGGCCGTTACCATTTTTAAACAGAACACATCTGTCCTTAGACTTCAATTTGCTTGTTAAACCATTTTTCATTATTTTGGTGTTGAGACAGAAAGTTTTCACTAAAACCTATTGAAAACAAAATTTGGGAAAAGTAAGCTGCCACTGAGTATCTTAGCAGCATTGGATGACAGCTCCTCTAGTCTTCATGCAATTTAATTACAATAATTTGTGGTTACTCTGTCTTTCTTATCCACCCTGTGCATTGCACTAGATCTCCTAGGATGGTAGGTTAACTTCAGTCATTTGTGCAAGAACAATTAAATTACTGTCTAATTGGCAGAAAAACCATTGAAACCATAGTTTGTTTTCATTTTGCTTACAGAAAATTATGAGAACACTCAAATCGGCATCAAGTCTCTATCAGCACTATGGGTGTTTTTAAATTAACTTGAACAGGCAAAGTGAGCTTATATTTTCAACACTTTTTTTTTTGAGTGAAAATTGTTCATGGTAGAAAGCTAGGAAACTCTTAAAAGCCTGTGTGCCATCTTATACAATCACATTATTAGCTGTACCCCAATTTAATCCATTGTTCTTCTCTTTCATTCTACACTTCTTCCCCAATAACTGTACTCTTCAGTGTTCAGATCCTCCCTTCCAAAAGATTCCACCTTGTCTTTCATGAAAAGAAAGGACTGCAGGTGCTCATTGTAACTCACATTTTATGACATTTAGTATAGTAATATGATTTACATGCTGTTTACTTTTTTTGTCTTGCCTTTAAGGTGACATAAAACCCATTAAATATTAATGCAAATCAGCAAGGAATCTCAGCACACAGAAAGCATTGCAAGCTATTCTGTTTAAAGGAGCAGAAGTAAACAGAAACAACTAGCATGAGTTAGCAACAGCTCTTGAACCTTTCCACTTAAAAAGGCTTTGTAAAAGGCAGGTCAGAATTCCTAATGAATGGGTGGACTATAGAAGTGTAAAGCACAATAACCAATGTGGGCTATGTTTAGTGATGACAATCTAACTGGTACAGAGAGAATAATCACACTGGCATCTCAGTTGAAGACTCAGGCCAGAGCATTTACAGTACCTTTAGCCCTGGATGACTTATTTGAGATAACATGCTGAGGCTGGATGTGTGTGCTGGACACAACTAGCAATTTTATTCTCGAGTGTCTTTGCAACCCCACAGCAGTGTGAGATAACGTGGCTGAAAGCTGTGTGTAAAGAGGGAAGACTTACTTGTTGGCTTTTTACTTTTCTCCCTTAAAGAGAGGGATTTTAGAAGAGACTAGGGAAGAAAGTAGTCTGTTGAAGATAGCTTGCTTCCATTATTATTTTACATATTCTTTCAAAATAGTCATAATAGGTAAACAGTTGCATATAATTAATATTCTCTTAAGCCATATTACCATGCACTATGTTAATTATGAGCAGTAATTGTTTTTGTTTGTGATCCAGCTTACCAGTTTCATGGATGCAGTATCTTTGTCAATATTCTTTTGACTCATTCCTCTCATTTTGAAACTAGATTAAATTAAACTCTTGTCACCATATTGGGTTTTAAGCTAATAGTTTGCCCTTCACTCTTCAGCATCTCTTGCACTGGCTGATATTAGAAATATATTAACCAATCTGCCAGAACATTGCAAATATTTGAAGCCAAAACTGAAAACAAAGAAATAATGTGTTAGCATATTGGACTGACACAATATTAATTATTTCAACTAGAACATTCATTTTTACATTTTACTTTGAAACCTATGATGATGAAGTACAAAATTATGCATGTACAGCAAACAGATGAAGACAGTAGACAGAACAGGAATGGAAAGACAATAGGGAAAGCAGCAGAGGCAGACCTGATGATTAAAATCATTCAAAAACGTACACGCATTTGTACCCTTTCAAAAAGAAAGGTTGCAGCTCACTAACTGTGGGCACCAAGGGCACATTTGCTCCATCACTGGTACAACATGTCCTCATCTGCTAGCCTCAGTTTTAGGATATTCTCAGTTCAGAGTGACATTTTTTCTTTTATTTCTTTCTTCAAGTCATGGAATTTTAGGACAAATGCCTAGGATCACTAGGAAACACAGGAGCCCTATTGGACACACCATGCATGTTATGTAGACAGTCACTGAAATGAATTTACAACCTGAATAGTTTTCAAGTAAATGTGTTTGTGTGAAATACTGTCCATGTTACCAAGAGAAAGACATGCACAAAAGTGTCATTGTCCGAAGACATCTATTTTAAGAAGGGCGTAGCTGTAAAAGGAAAAGTACAGTGAACTTGATCAAGTTAATCAATAACTACATGAACAGATTTGAGGGATTTCCACACCTCAAGTTGTGAAAGTTCTGTCCTTTGCTGACTATTGCAAATCAGTGTGGTGCCCAAGGCTTAATATTGTTGATTGAATGCTCAACAAAATTCATCATTAGATCTGAGGGCTATTAGCAGCTACCAGTCTCACTAATGCCTTCCATACTTTTCAAAGGACAACAGCAATGACTACAGTATAAAAACAAAACAACAAACAAACAAACAAATAAAAAACCAAAAATAACAGAAAAAGAAAAAAAGCAGATAGAAACGGGCAAGTAATGAGAGACATCAAATACTACAGTGACACCAAGCGGTGAAATACTACAAATTCATAGTTGATAGCTTTGACAATTCTTACCTCTTTCCTGTTTTGCCTTTCTTTGCTCCACCATGCAATTCATTACCATTATTGATGTTAAAACATATTCCATAGCAACATATTGCCTTCTCTACAGTTCTACAGAAAACATTAACAAACTCTGTGTGTCTCCCCCTACCACCCCCCTCATGTCTCCCACCCCCAAATTCAAATTTCAGTGAAAGAAGAAAAGGTTTAAGGTTTAACATTCCCAATAGGTCCCCCACATAACAGACAAAGGTACCACAATTAACTGAGAGTAAATTTCTCATTAAACTAAACTGCTGAGGAATTGTGGTTTGAGAAGTCTCCTTCATCTGCCTCAAACAGTTTAGAGTTATGAATCATTTTGAGACAGAGAGTAGAGCAAAAGTTCTTTATAATTTGCCTTAAAATCTTAGTTACACTGATTTTTTAAAGTATTTTTCTTTCCTGAGCCCTTCGTTTGAACAGGTCCCCAAAGTCAACAAATTACAATGTATATACACATGAAATGGCTTTCCACCTGTGTAATACATAATGCTACTGTGTTCTTAGTTCTGTTTAGGTCTCTTTGAGTTGCTACTGCTTCCTAGACATAACCTTTCTCACACAGTTAGAACCAGTACCCAATTCAATATTGCAAGATACATAAGTACAAATTCAAGGAAAAAAAAAAAAAGAAAGAAAAAAAAGAAGCTTTTGAAAAGACTTTGTTATTCCTTATTCCTTGGTACTCTTACCACACACATAATATGCTGTTATGTGATACTACTGTTTTTCTTGATATTACTATTCTACCTCTAGAGCACTTTGCTCACATTTGTGATATATTTCTTCCTCAGCTTACATTATGGTAGTTGTGTCATGCACAATTTAACCTAATAAAAATAATTATGACTTGCATGATTCAAATGGGATTTATCCAGGAATTTATTCCAAATTATAACAGGAGTCTGACATGTATTTTAACTCTAAAAATGCACTTAAAATGTGGACTTGATATTAGTCAGATACTAATTCAGAATAAAAACATTAGTTTGCATGTGAGCAGAGTTAAACAAATACTTTAAAAGTGTAGGTGGTAATCTAAAAATATGAAGTCAATATTACTTGCACTGACTGCAAATTCCTTGTCATACTAGCACATTTAAATATCTAGCGAATAATGAAAGAACAGTGTTGTTTTATTGCTGCAAGGGGAGCATGAGAACTACAAGTTCATTGACCCAGAATTACTAACCCAAAGGCTTTGATTTATTAAACCAAGTCCTAGAAGACATTGGTTTATGTATATACAAATCACTACAGAAACTCTTGATTTCATTTATTGGTGTGGAACATTTTTCAGGATGGAAATGGAGGATTGAATATTTTTGCTGTCAGAGGAGTTTTCTTCTGGGAAATGTCCAGCCGTTTCACAGAGACTGCAGAAAAAAATAATGGAAAAGTGAACAGGTTCTGTCTTTGTTTTTCATTTTTAATGGGAAAATTGAATTCAAGTTTTGTCAAGTTCCTATTGCCTTTGTCTACGGATGAAGGAAAACATGAATGACAGAAAGACAATACCTTTAAAAACTGCAAGTCTTATTATTAATCTTCACTTTCCTTGCCTGAGGAGACATCTCATATTCCTTCTGAAAGCTAATAACATGTCAGACAGCAAGACAAAGGCCTGAGCTGGGGTTTATGAGGCTGACCTAACAGATATTGCAGGTCCAGGAAGAGTCATTTTAGCATCTTATGTTATGGATGATTTCTATCACTTCCAGATAATTAAGACAAAAGTCAAGACAGTAGGAGGACTTTTTTCCTTCCCCTCCACTGTTCCCTGTCCTGTCCCATCCTTTCCTTTCCTGTCCTGTCCTGTCCTCTCCTCTCCTGTTTCTGTCAGGTTGAGCATTTTGGCCTTAAAATTTTTAATAATGATGCTGATCACCTCACCGTGCTGATCACCTCACCATGTAAAACATGTAGACAAAGTAGAGCTTGAGTCTTTGGAGTATTACAGCACTTCAGAGCTGAAGATTTATACGTATGGACCACATGCACTTTTAAGGTAAGAAATTGCGTAAAATATTTTTGAAAGTGTAAGAAATTAACAATACTGGACTTCAGTGTTCTGTCATTGACTGTAAACTGCATTAATTTTTTAGGCTTAGCATAAGAATTGCAGCAACCTCTGTATCTTTCCTCCTTTGTGCAGGCAGTAGGGTTCTTGACAATTTTATTACTCGCTGACAAAGCTTCTAACTCCCCTTACCTTTTTTAAATGTCTTGTGGATCTAGCATTACATTGCTGGTCTTCCATAGCTAAAACTGATAAAATTTTCCTATTTTGGCAACTATTGATTTGCAGCATATGACTGAATGTGGATATAAATGTTTTTTATTAAGTGGAATCAGGTTGAATTGTGCAAATAGGAAAATATAAAAGATCTAAATTAATTTAGGCGGGAATACCAACTTTGGCCTCTCTGCTTGAGTCATGCTGTAGTAAATGCCAGCAGCAGGTATGTACTAATTTTCAAACACAGAACTGTGGTTGCTCATTAGGTAAGTTCACCTCTTATTAAGTGGATCTGAATTCCAAAAGCTGGAATTAATCAGAAATATCTGTTGAATACCTACAGCAAATACTGAAGACATTCTTACCCAAACTTGCAAATATATGCATAGGTAGAAATATATATGCATATACAAAGACTCACATGTATCCTTACATGGATAGACAAATGTTCAGAAAATGTATTTCTGATTTTGAAGGGGCTACAAAGCATGAAAGTGTGGTGAAGCTACATGTGAAGTGATTTCCAGACTTGTTCCCAATTGCTGGCAAGAGTAAATCTGACTGTCCTCTTTGAGGTCCAAGGCTACAAGCTTGGCCAGCATCAGAACCAGGTAGAGCTGCATATTCCTCAGCCGTGCAGCAGGAGGTTTGGAGGCTCCACACTGTCTGTCTCCAGGCTACAAGTGCCTTAACTCAGCTTTGTTAGCAAAATCGCACACTGCCTATGCTGGGTAGCCCCAGGGAGGGGCTGATGGGAACAAAAGTTAATGGATAAGAGAAGCTTTCCCAGTCTGAGGGTTGTACTTGTCCTCAACAGGTCCCACAGAAAGCTTGGCATTAAAGAAATCAGTCAATTTCTGATTAGAAAATTAATGATATTTGAGTGCAAGCACTTGAGTAGATCTGACTGAGGTTTCTCTGTTCTTTGAGAAGTTTTGATTAGAGGCAGTATTAAATTATCAGAGATTAAAACAAAAACCACTAGTCTTCACCTCTCTGCATGCACACCATATTTATATTTGCATTTATGTCTGTAGACGTGTCACAGATAGGAAAAATTAATTGACTTGTTTGTTAAGCAGACAGACTTTTATTGTGCACTAAAATAAAAGTGTAAAACAAAGTTGTGCATTAAAAGTTAAGAAACATTTAAAAGCTGCTTTGTATACTGTCACATTGAACTTTCTTTTGGATATTTTTCTTGGAAATCAAATAAGTTACTTTTTTATTTTAAGATAAAAATTTGAATTTAGTATTGTGTAAGTTGCAAAGACATCAGGTTATTTTGCTTTAAAATTCTAGTGAGAAGATTTATATGGAGTTGTAGAAGACACTGTAATTGTCACTCTTCTTTTTTTTTTCCTTTTTTATTTTTTTATTTTTATTTTTTAAAATATTTTCTACAGAAGTTCCTGTCTAATTTAGGAAAACCTGTATTTCACAGATTACTGCAAATAATACTTTTAAAGTTTTCCTCCAGGTCTAAGAGCTTATCAGGGAACATTAACATCATGAGCAATCATAAACCCACTAAAGAAGCTTTCAGATTTGTTAGTGATTACTAGCTGGTCTATGTAAATCTCAAACACACAGACAAATACACAATGTTTCCTGAAAGAGGGGAGATTTTGGA
This sequence comes from Stictonetta naevosa, assembly GCA_011074415.1. Taxonomy (NCBI): domain Eukaryota; kingdom Metazoa; phylum Chordata; class Aves; order Anseriformes; family Anatidae; genus Stictonetta; species Stictonetta naevosa. The sequence continues at coordinate 42,479,207 of CM021729.1, forward strand.
GGTTTTGTGTTTTATGAGGCCTGTGTGTAGACACCCAGTTACTCTTGAAATATGTGTTACTATATCGTTAATAATTTCACAATAGCAGAGATCAGGACTGTTCCCAAGACAAATTAAAACAAGTGCAAAATCCCTGCATCTGTTACAGAGTCATATCAGACTATGAAAGCAGGCATCTTACAATGAGTGGTAGCAAGGTGACACCATCGAATAACTGATTAAAAAACAAACAAACAAACAACAACAACAACAACAAAAAACAAACAGAAAATATAGAGGTAAGATTGATTTTGCATATGCACACCTCTATATCATTATATTCCTGCAAGAGTAGTTTCCAAAGCTATGGAGTTAAGCTGTGAAGGAGCCCAGGGTCTTAATCTGAAATAACACAGATATGACATACACAATTACAATAAATACAATTACTAAGGAAATGTGACATCAAGTGATATGTTACAGTAAGGAGGACAAAAGAAAAATGCAGAATGAAAGTCTGGTTACCTGCATATAAGGGCCAGTTTGTAGCCACTTGAAATCATCTTTTTTTTTTTGTCTGGAGGCAACAGCCATGACTGAACTCCCAGAAAAATTAATTGCATCTTCTGAATAACATGGAATTTAACAAATAAAAGATTGGTTCAAGGTGCACATCCATCATCTGAATGTGGAATTTAGAGGAACATAATTTGTCATTATGTCAGCAAAAGGAAACATAAACATCTGTTAACAAAAACTGCCTGGTTAAATTAGTGGCAAATCTAGTGGTGAAGGCAGAGCTCAGAACAACCATTTTGAGAATACCAGATGTTCTGGCAGGTTTGGGTACAACAGCTGTCATATGTGACAAAACGTAAGACTGAATGAGCCAGAGGCTTAGCAGCTCTTTGAAGCAAGCAGAGGTCAAATAAATACACCTAACTCAACAGAAGAAAAGCTGAGGCTTAGCAGTCAGTACAGAACAGTTAAGGTTGTTTGTGCAGACACTTAGTCTATGCAGTCAGATGCAGAAGGAGCTACCCACAAAAGCATGTTTGATGAATATTTTTAGAAAGTCCCTGGAGGCCAAGAGTGGAGGAGCTTGTGCACATGCCAAGCTGCCCCAGAAATAAGTGTTTTATGCAATAATTGGAAAAGAAGACCTTTACCTATAGAAATGAAATCAAGCTGTTGTACATCCAGTCTGGTAATATGACAAATACAAGGCAGTAAGATATTAGTCATCATATATACATTATTTTAGATCGATCAGTCTGACTGCAAGGAACAGTAAGAGGAGACAAATAGTAGACTGTGCAAGTAGAACTGCTGCTCAACTCCTGTTCAGTAGAAACCCACTGAAAATGTACTTGCTAGCTTTGCTATTGTAATGTCAGGTAAAACACCAGACCTGTATAACAGAAGGAGGAGACAATGACACAACTGAGAAAAAAAGTCTGGTATGGATACCTCTACATTTGTAAAGTAAAACTGGTTTTACAATGCAAGCTTGAATACAGGCTCTCCATTATCAGAGTTTCTGCTGCATAAAAGTATGTGTTGTTAGGAATGTTGTGCAGCGGTCACTGAATAACATGGAAGCACTGCTGGCAGTGAAATGTTTGTGTACTTCAGTTTACTTTGATAGAAAACAGAAAAAAATATTACACAAGTACATCTTCCCAAACTATTGTCAAACAGTGTCACCTGCAGCTTCTGTTTACAATTGGAAATATATAAAATATTCAGATTCATGACAAATATACATATATAGCATCCTCCATCATAGTTTAAAGAGCTATCCAACTAGCCAGAGTTATTAATGTAACAATGTAGTTTGGCTGTAAAACATCATCCATTTAGCTGATTAGTATGAAAATACTATTTTTTGATGCAGAATAATTTATACTGTTTTTGTTGTCTGCAGCAGAAAAATTCAAATTACATCTACTTTGCTACTTTCTGCACAAAGGACAAGTCTCTAGGCACAAGTCAAATACAAGTGATTGAGTACAAGATGAGAATGGTTCTCAAAGGATTGATGAACCAAGGAAATTTGTTCTAGAACAGTGCTGCCAAAAAACAATTGAACACTCAGAACCTGATGACGTGATGAACATCATAAACATTTCACAGCATTAACAGGCTAAAGTTCATAAAGACGTGGGGCTGTGATGGTGTCTTAATGTAGAGGTGAAAGAAAAAGTGGAAGCTGAAAAAATAATGGTGCAACATATAATCCCAGGAGAATTAAAGTTATTTACAAAGTATACTACCAATAACCTCTCCTGTGTGTGGCAACACATTTGGAAGCACAATATTTTATTTCTAATAAGGTTAAGTAATGTACTGAATTTCTTAATATTCTTAAAAATTTTAATTTTGTCTAATAAATCCCATCCAATAAATATGAGAAAATACACTGCTTACGAGCTGGGAAGCTGTGGTCATTTAGAATACAGCTGTCAGGACTGAGCCATCAGTCAGCCAAGGCAACAATGAAAATTTTCTGGTGAGAGCACCTTTTTCTGCCTTTCTAAGATGCCAGGAGGGACTCTGCTTAAGTTGAGGAACATAACTGTTTACCTGCTTCTCATTTTGTTGAATTACTTCTCAAAAAGTTTTCACAAAGCCAAATGTTTACTGTAAGTTTTTAGGAAAAATACTACTTGTTTCAAAAGAAATATTTTCCCTTAAAAATATGGTGTTACTTAAAAATCTATCAAACCATAATAGAAACTGTGAAATCTGGAAAAGGCTAAAATAGCAGTCTTTGGCAGAATCCATAACAAAAAATTATTTGCACTCATTGGGAAAAGAGATCTGAATGGGGCATCTGCAGGCCACTCAGCACAGATGGGCGTCGTACTGCTCCTATTGCCTTATTGAGCAACAGCTCCTCACCATTTCCTTCACACCGGTGGAAGAACAAAGTGGTTGTAGCAGCTGAGGCTTCTGTGAGGCTCAGGGTACACCAATAAAGCTTCTCAACATCCAGCATTGTGGCCTCAGGCTGACCTTGCTTGGTAAGCAGGCTTGTGCTTTCTTGGGGCAATCTGTTTTGCTGGTAATTTATTTCCTTGAAAGCAGCTGCCCCCTTCTAGCTAGGAACAAGCTGGTGCAGGGAACATAAGACATGCCAATTGACAGATATTTCAGATGAAATGTTCGTGACATCTTTCCTGTCTCTGTTTTCAAGTGACACTTTCTGTGAAGGCAGAACAGAGCTGAAAGGGCTCGTGACTGCATCGCAGCTGTCTGTTTTAGATAAGACACAGTAGTGTCAAGGAAAACATCAGGAACTGTTTTGAGTGTTTGGGCCAGAGCCTTTTTAAGTAGGAAACACAGAAGTACATAAAGGTATTTGCCGCCCTTTTGCTCAACAGCAACGGCTGAGAGTGCTTTAAAACCAGACTCATCAGAAAATCACATTGCCACTATAAATAACATTATTATTGTTGATTAGCTACATTTGATAGGTGTTGAAGAAGATTAGAAAACTTAGGAAAATACCCTTATAGTTTTTAATCTAAATTCTGGTTAGAACTGAAAAAGGAAAGGAAGAGAATTGAAGAGTTCAGAGCTGGAAAAAGATGTGAAAAACAATTTGGTGCTCACTGAGGCATTCATGTTTAATCCAGTAAAATTCTTAGGTAAATTTTCTATGTCTGAAATACCATTTTCAAGCACACTCTATGGTTACATCGTCCCCCTCCTAGGTAACCACTGAGAATGGTTTTCTATCACATGTGGTAGAAAATAACCATACTCTCTGGATTTGATGTCACTGTGTGCTAGACATCCTTTTGGGTGCCTGAGCTCTGTGACAGGACTTTGGTAGACTGAGAAATGATCAAGCCTGATTTTGCAGTTTCATCCAGCCCATCAGTACCCACGAGAAAAGCTGTGCTTTCTGTGGGGCTCCTGCTTTCTCTATTTTCCTCTGCCTGTTGAAGAAGGCTGCTATAACTTCTCTGACAGTCACTTTCCTAAGGAAGGTTGGTCTGTTCTGTCTGAACAATTTTTACAAACCCAGAGTCAGGTTTTGCTGGCTCTGTCATCTGTTGAGCAGTGAGTGGAATGACTGCTGGTGTCTAGGACTAAAGACCTGCCTCTCGCAGCAGAAGTTGAGCCTCTTGCTTTATTTAGATCAAAGTTTTACAAGAGTTATGGTATTTAAGTTACAAGTGAGGTATGAGTAATCATTTACGTATAATTAAAGTATTCCTAGGTATCAGGGCAACGCCTGTGTACACACCTGGTTCACTTCAGTCATTAATTCCCTGGGTGGTCCAGAGACTCCACTTCTAGATATTTTCATAGATGAGATAATGACCTGGTTTTTAAAAATGGACCAACTTGAAAGTAGGTGACTGGCTGAGCTCCTAGACACCCTCACAGCAGAATATTTGGCTAAGTGGAACAGGAGGTCTTTCAGTGAGAATTTGGACTGTCCTGAAGATTTCCTCCCAGGCGGATCCTGCTGTGATGAGAACAATTTAAAAACTGTTATTTTACATTTTATGTGTATAATGTGGCCCATCCTAGGTAGTTCTTGCTGAGTCTGAACATAGGTAAGACACAAGTAAATGGTCAGTAGAAACTGGTCCTGCAGATGCGATGTCTTTGATATGTATGGTCTTTCATGCATGGATAAGTTAAGGTAAACTAATATGCTTTACGGCCATGAGAAATGATGGATGACACATGGTCTGGAGAGTTGACATATGACCATGGGTCATCTGGAGAGTTGACATATGACCATGGGTCATCTGGATGATTAGGGCTGAGCAGAAGAGCATTTCATGGAGTCTCGTTCACTACAGCTGAAGAGATCATTGCAAGGACTCTTGCAACAGGGACTCCTTCCACTACCTAGCCGTGGCCAATCCCTCCTTGAGACATTTGCTTCCCCATGTGACCTATACTTTATGCCAAGATACAGATAATTTAGCTTTGACCTTTTTTTTTGAACAAACACCCTGTGCATGAGTGTCTGCCTATAGCAGCCTGCCTGTGTAGTCTGAGATTTACCCAGATATTGGTCTGAACTGATCCCTGAAAGCTTCCCCGTAGGTGGAGTAAAACCACTGAATTTTCATCCTTTCTTTGGAGCTGATCTTGGATGCCTCTCAGGAGAGCGGAGACTTTGTATAAACATACTAGTCATTATATAAATACAAGCAAGGACAATTAGTGCCAACGATGTTTTCACTGCCTTAGAACTGTTGCTCGCCCTATTGGGGTATTTCCAAACTAATAAATAACAGCCTTTTGTATTTACTAACTGGGAGAGCAATTATGCAGCAACTATACCCACAAGGTTCTACTGCAGCCAATTTTTGAAATGAGGTGTCTAGAAAGAGCACCAGATGAGGAAACAACCATTAAAGGCAGTGGTCACTCACTTAACAATGAGCCATTGGTTGAATTATCTTCATACATTGCCTCCCACCTGTTCCAAAAGGGTAGCGCATTTGGAAGTTTATTTTCTCTGTGGAAGTTTTAGATCTATTTCATAGTTATAGCCAAGTTTCCAGTTTTAATTTTTTTCCTGTTATCACTAACTACAGTCACAAGATACCTTGGACATTTCCAGCTGTTTTACTTGGAAAAAAAAGGAAATAAATAAGTGGATAAATCTGAACAAAACAACTATTCTGGCCTTGCTGTGTATTTTCGCATGTACGGGTGGTTGTTTAAAACTGTGGATTACAACCAATGCTTTTACAAGAAAAGAAAAAGATGATCACAAGATGTCAGAGAATTTGCTTTCTATATGGAAGACTGTGCAAAGTAAAACTCTTTTAAATGGAAGACAGTTTTTCACTCTTAAAATGTGCAAATGAAATGACTTGAAGTCAAACTCACAACACCCCTTTTCAGTTGTACTGTGAAACATCAGATCTTTTTTTTTCAACTGCATGTTTCTGCTTAATCTTAACTTTTAGAAGAATCTGGGAGATCCCATCAGTGATCCCAGAAGAAGACCACAGGGGCAAATAACTCCCTGCAGGTCAGCTTTCTCTTGAGGTAACCACAATTCAAACACCACTAAGGTTTTTTTCCTAGTTGAAAACAAGACCTGGTGTACTTCACCCTGCCAATATTCACTTTTCCCTTGACTTAATCTTTTCAGCAGCTGTAGGCATCAAATTATGTGAATATTTGGTATGCTCTTTTTCAGCTTTTAGCACATTCCTGTAGATACTTGACTGAATCTACCTAAGTCTTCTAGCAGATTATTATGATGATTGTGATGGAATACGTGAGCTTAGAGACTCAGATGGAATCCCAGCACTTTATAACAGGGGAGAGATAAGGTTTCTGGCCACATAACTTGTTCTTTGTGAAAAACCTGTAAATTTGACAGTTCTTTAGATTGTGATACATAGTGCAAGAGGCATGATAAAAAGATGGTATTTTGACATCCAGGCTGGGTTAAGGGGTTATAAGAAATTCAAAATATTTATCCTCCCATTAGCAGACTACTCACAGGTAAAATAATGCAAGAAGAGAACTTGCAAGACAGCAGAAGTAGGAAGGAGAATATTTCTTTAGGATCCAGAATGACTATTTCCAGGCACTGCCATGAAGCCACAGGCAGATGTGAAAGTCAGTGCTTTAAGGCTCTTGTTAGCTTATTGCTTTGAAAGATCTGACCAGGTCCTTAGATTTTCTGTAATTTTTATATCTCTTCAGACCTGTACAGCTGTTTCTGTCATCTCTTTGTATTGTGTCCCCTGACCACTGGTGTGGAAAGTAGCTGAAATCCAAGAGATGTGCAACAGAACAAAACAGCTGTATAGAAATAAGCAGAAGACAGGGCAAGACTGCCTCTAACATGGTAATGCCTCTGCTCAGACAGGTATCCAAAACTATATCAGGCATGACAGGTGTAAAGCAATATCAGATTTTTACAAATGAAGTAAAGGAAAAAATACATGCCAAGAAAAAACTTCCCTTGCTCTCTAGTGGACCCTCAGCTCTTCCTCTTTTTGTAGGGATTTTTGAGGGCTTCAGGGATGACTGGAAGATGCCTCTCACTGTGTTCATTCAGCCTAGTGCCAATGCCCATGTAAGCTGGAGCGGAGGGGAGAGGAGAGGAGAGCTTTTTCCTCATTGAGGATTGCAAAGAAAAAGTAGAATTGCCAAGGTGCCTGTAAGCATATGTATCCCTTCATTTATAGCAAAATAAAACAATGCGATCATAGGTAATCATATAAGTTAGAACACTTATATTGATTGCATAATAAAAAGAAATGTCCCAAAAGTTTGGGTTCGTCTTAATAATATTTACTGAGACTGTGATCTGTGGATGCTCAAATTCATCTTGAAAATGTAACTGAATTCGTGTTTCTCTTTCTTGGCCATTCATCTTATTATAGCACATGAACTTTCAAGGTTATACCCCTATCACATAAGTCTTTTTTATTACATTGTGTGGGTCAATTACTAAGTAAGATTATTTGTATCCATTACCCTGAAAAGTGTATATTACTGGGTCTCTTTGGGGAAAGACCATTCTCATGAATTCGCAGGTATAGCTGCTGTTTAAGGTTTTCTTTTTTACCTTGCAAAACCCTGTCACTCCAGCTGTTTCTACTTAAGGTAGCTTTATTCCCTTTTGTACTTCCATTTGGTGGTTCAGATGGCTCCTCTCTGCAGCCTGCTCCTTACAGGAAAGCACAAGTTTAGTCCTGTTTGCAGCGCGCTGTCAGTACTACTCCTGCTCACCAGTTGCAGAAGTTTGGACACCTCCCAGGTCCTGGATCCCTCAGACTTTGTAAAGTGCAATGAAGTGCGTGCCTAGAACATTATAATTTGTACTTATTCCTTCCAGACATACAAGATCTGCCAAATTTGTCTTTTTTTTTTTTTTTTTTAAAGTTTATTCTAGCAAGTCATGGGTTTGGTGGTTTAGCAGAGAAAAAATATTTCAAGCTAAAATTCAGGACACAGTCATGGTTTGTACTTATTTAACCTACATTTGTATCCTTCACCTGGACTTTCTAAGATGCATTTCAGCTAAGGGGACAGCCATAGCCACTGCCTCCTATCTCTTAGCTTGTTTGAGTTGCACTTTTTCATCTTGCTCTCACAGCTTGGGCTGCATCAACAGAGTCATGGACAACAGGGTGAGGGAGGTGATTCTTCCCCTCTATTCTGCTCTTGTGAGACCCCACCTGGTGCCCTGCATTCAGCTCTGGAGCCCCGAGCACAAGAATGACATGGACATATTAGGACAACTCCAGATGAGGGCCATGAGGATGATCAGAGGGCTGGAGCACATCTCCTATGATAAAAGGCTGAGAGAGATGGGGATGTTCAGCATGAAGAAGACAAAGCTCTAGGGAGACCTTGTTGCTGCCTTTCAGTACTTAAAGGGGGGCTTATAAAAAGATGGAGAATGACTTTTTATATACACAGATAATGACAGGGTAATGATGGGATTTTTATATTATTATTATTATTACTATTTTTTTTTAGGGGTGAAAATTTAGATTGGATGCTAGGACAAAATTCTTCACTCAGAGCTTCACTCTTCACTGGAGCAGGTTGCCCAGAGAAGCTGTGGATGCCCTGGAAATGTTCAAGGCCAGGCTGGATGGGGCTTTGAGCAACCTGGTCTAGTGGATGGTGTCCCTGCCCATGGCAGGGGCGTTGGAATTAGATGGCCTTTAAAGTCCATTCCAACCTAAGCCATTCTGTGATTTATGATTCTATGAGTCTTTCAAGGCATATCCCTGCACAGCCTTCGTTCTTCATTATAAGTGAAATATTCAGTGCTTAGAAGGTTTTGGAATAAAATTGCTAAGCCAACAGAATTTCAATTCTGCAAAAGAAACTAAGAGTATGTTTAATGTAAATAAGGTGCTAAATGTTTTCTCAGAGACAGCTGGAACGGGAAATGTAAGAGAAAATCTAGAGCCCAGCTAACAGATATGGCTAACAGATGCAGCATTTCATGCAGAAGGGAACCAGAATATCTGCTGAGGTGGTGCTCAGCAGTGCTGGTGCTAGTGCACTGCAGAGCTCACTGCATAGCACTGTCTGGAGACTCTGCCATGATACATCAAAGACATTGATGCAGGCTGACCTATCAAGAGAGGATGCAGCCCTGCAGGTGTGGGTCTGAAAGGAAACCAGGGACTTCTCACTGGAGCATAAGGACAGGGTGTCCTTGGCCACAGGAGTTTTGCACTGGTGGTGGGTCTCTGTAAATTAGTTGCAGAAGGAGGTCAGCAGACTGCAAGGAATCAGTGCAAAAAGCAGGACTAGATGTCCTCCAAGGCCTTTAAGATACAAGACAAAGTTGCATTAAGGGAGGGACAGGCAAAGTCTGTGCTTATCGAACTAGGAAATACGGGCTCCCTTCATGGTGAAGGCTGGAAATTCGTGAAGCTTAGCACCAGGAAGAAGTTTCCTGCTCCACCTGCATGTCTGCAGCTACAGAGCAGGCTTAGGGCCCTGGCAGCAGCTTAGGGGCTGGTGGGTCTGTCTCATGAAGCACCTGAGCTGGCTAAACCTCAGCCTGGCAGCAGCAGCAGCAGGAAGCTGTGGGGGAATGGCAATGGGAGACTCCCTGCCATGGGGGACAGAAACCCGCACCTGCCAGTGTGACCTGCTGTCTAGGGAGGTTTCTTGTTCACCAGGGGTTTCAGTCCAGGGCACTGTGACTCCTCAGAAGGTACTGTTCTTCCATGTGGGCACAATGATACTGCTGGAGGAGGCAAGAAAAGGGATGTTCTGCTGGACCTGCTGTTTACAAAAAAGTAAGTACTGGTCTGGGACATGAAATTCAGGGCAGGCTTGTCTGCAGTAAACAAGAGATAGTGGAGTTCAGGGTCCTGATAGGAAGGATTAAGGAAAATAACAGGAGCACAACCCTGGACTTCAGGGAAGTGGATTTTGGTCCCTCTGGAGATCTGCTGGGAAGTATCCCAGGAGATACAGTACTGAAGACAAGAGGCATCCAGGAGAGCTGACTGATTTTCAAGGCCTGTGCCCTTAAAACTCAATAGTAGGTCATCCTGACATGAAGTTAAGCAAAGGTAACAGGAGGTTTGGAAGGATGAACAAGAAGCTACTGAATAAACTCAAACATAGAAATTTGTATCAGGAATAGTGTAGCCAGCAGGACCAGAGAGGTGATCGTCCCCCTGTACTCTACTCTAGTAAGGCTGCACCTCGAGTAATGTGTTCAGCTTTGGGCCCCTCACTACAAGAAGGACATCGAGGCTCTGGAGCATGTCCAGAGAAGGGCAATGAAGCTGGTGAAGGGCCTGGAGCACAAGTCCTGTGAGGAACGGCTGAGGGCACTGGGGTTGTTTAGCCTGGAGAAGATGAGGCTCAGGGGAGACCTCATTGCTCTACAACTACCTGAAAGGAGGTATGGGGAGCTGGGGGTCGGCCTCTTCTCACAGGTAACTGGTGATAGGACTAGAGGGAATAGCTTCAAGGTGCACCAGGGCAAGTTTAGATTGGAAATGAGAAGACATTTCTCCTCAGAAAGAGCAGTCAGGCATTGGGACGGGTTGTCCAGGAAGGTGGTGGAGTCACCGTCCCTGGGGGTGTTCAAAGAAAGGGTGGACGTGGTGCGTAGGGACATGGTTTAGTGGATGGCATTGGTGGTAGGGGGATGGTTGGACCAGATGATCTTAGAGGTCTTTTCCAACCCTGATGATTCTATGATTCTAACTGCTCATAGTAAATGGTGAAGCATTTCCACCCATTCTTGTTCTACAGGAATCACATTTGTTAATAAGAAGTAAAATTTTCTGTGCATCATTAGATGAGGTCATTTCAAAAGTTAAAATAATCAGGACTTGCACTTTCTATCAGCTAAGGGCTTAGAGAGGTTTTAAATTTTAGCATTACTTGAAAACTATCCTTTTCTGCTGTGTGACAAGCATATATTTCTGATAAATCCTTGTAGCTCTAGAGAAATGAATGCTAATACAGAAGGGTTTACTAAAGGTGTTTTGAATTAGGTTTTCTACTCTAGAATAATCTTAGAAAATTCATAGTTTGAGAATTCTGTGTTGCTTCAACATGGTTGAAAAGAAGATGAAAAAAAAATCACATTAAGTGTAAAAAGCACTCAGACAGAAGAGGATTCAATACATTCTGCTACATGTAATATTTTTTTAATTAATATTATTAATTGGGGATCATTCAAAATGTAATTACTTTGTCGTTTGCATTTTGCTACAAAACCATTTGTTACAAAATATTGGCTGGCTATCACTTCAAATTTATCTTTATGTATACTGCAGATGTTTCAGAATTAGCAACTAATCCCTCCAACCCCCTCCCTCAAAACACCCGAAATCTTTATTAAGAGGATCCTCTTGCTTAGATACAAAGCAAAACTCAAAAGAGTTTGAGGGAAGCTAAAGATCTTCAAATCAAACACACAAAGAGATTATTAAGCCTTTTTGAAAAACAGTTTTTGAGAAGGAATATTTTCCCCAATCAAAAAAAGGAAATTCTGATTAAAGTATAAAATAGGAGACCGGTTTTCATGTTCTGCCTAACCAAAGACTTGCCAATGTAAAAGACTAACATCTGAGCTGTTAAGTGATTGAGTGAGACTGAACTTGCAATTATCATTACTTTCCAGTCATTTATTAAAGCAAAACAAAACCCTTTGCCAAATGACCTCTTATGTAGCAGCTACTCAGGTTTTTGAGGCATAGCAGATGCATGCTGCTGTGGCATCCTCCTCATGGGCTGTCATATTCAAGCCTTTGGGGATGGAAAGATTCAGTTCACTCTTCCAGCAGAAAGCCAGCTCCCCCAAAGAGGAACTGAGATGCTTGCCAGGTTCATGACCTGAACTGGCTTATTAAAAAAGAAATCATGGAGGGTTTGCAGGAAACATGGCTCTCCACAAGACTTCTCCTTCCCACCTCCAGTGCCAGCTGTTACTTTAGCTCAGCAGTCTCATCTGACCATTTCTTCAGAGCTAGGCTTGTGGCCCAATCTACTGTCCTGACAGGAAAAGTGAGAAACCTGCATAAGAAGCAGGCTCTGATGTTGGAAAATGGGTTACTTGAAATCAACTAGCCTGGAGGTGCTCCTCTGGCCCATTCCAGCTGCTGGGAAGCTGACCTATGCTTGCCCCACACTGTTAATTTTTTTAGGCACAGAAAATTGAAAACCAGAGGACAGATTTTGTTTTTTGGTTTGTGGTGACTGTAAATACCCATGCCAGTGAGATTTGTAATATAGCACAAGTGTAATGGAGTTTAGGGGTTCTGTGTCTTGGCATAGAAGAAACAGATAAAGGATTAACCATTCCTATTATACACTTCAAACTGAATTTCATATTAATGTAGTTCATCCAAAAAATTACAAGTCTTTCATTCATTGTATATGTGTCTAACATTTTGCTTTGTTTTGTTTTGTTTTGTTTAGAAAGACTAAACTATTACAGGAAATTTTCAACAACAAATGACAGAATTTGCTTCAGTTACATTCACTTTTCAAAAGTACCTCACTGAATGCTTTTGCTATCATGACAACACCTTCTGGAATACTGAACTTGAAGCAAAGGTTGCACAAAATTAATTCTACATGCCTGAAATATATTTAAGAGTAAACTAGGTGATGTTATACTAATTCGGTTAGGAACAAGGAGAGCTCAATATGATACCTGTCCAGTCAGAAGATGGCCTTCTCTTCCCCAGCCTTACCCATTTTTTGTTAAAAGAAGCTCAGAACCATACAGGTCATTTCCTTTGCTGAGCTGTAAAACTGTAGTGGTACAGACGTGGCAGGCCAAACCTAGAGGATTTTGCATGTCACTGTAAAATAGATTAATGAAATAATCTAGCTTTAAATAAACCTTCAAAACCACGAAGTTCATACTGGACAGGATCCCCATCCTTTTGATTTTGTCAGTGAGAGAACAGTGATGTAGAAAGACTGCAGAAGAACAAAGGCTGCTGTTTATTTTCTCTGGCAGTGGAAACAGATGGAAAGGTTTGTTCCTCCATCTGCTCCATTTGTGGTCTGCTGAAGTCCACTAACTTCTCCCCTGTGCCAGAATAATGCTTAGTAAGGCTAAATAGCAGTGATCCCAGTTAAAATACCAGTTAAAAGTTGGTGGGAATGTATCCAGAGGAGATCTACAAAGTTGATCAGAGGGATGGAGCACCTCTCCTATGAAGACAGACAGAGAGAGCTGAGGATGTTCAGCCTGGAGAAGAGAAGGCTCTGGGAGACCTCACTTCAGCTTTTCAGCACTTAAAGGGAGCTTATATAAAAGAGGGAGAGCATCTTTTTACTCAGTCAGATAATAACAGGAGAAGGGGGAATTATTTTAAACTAATAGAGGGGAGATTTAGATTAGATGTTAGGAGGAAATTCTTCATAACACTGTTATGTCAGGTTTCAGTTTATGTTTCTGTTTGTTCAGGTTTTTGTGTTTGAAGCTTTTTATCTATCTATCTATCTATCTATCTATCTATCTATCTATGTATTTATTTATTTTTATTTTGCCTGAGGATAATGCAGAGAAGACATATTATTTCATTAGGGATGCTGTAAGCTCATTGAAAAACAAAGATAGTCTGTGTGCAAATGTCTGGTACTCAGTACACTCATCAACAAAAGGAAGCTTGCATAGTCTTCTACCCCTTGGTAAAAGTTTTAACATATCTGAGCCAGCAGAGTGAGTTTGTTCCAGACCAGTGCTTTGTATTATCTTGCTACGGAGTCAGCAGTGCCCCGTAATGACTTAAAACCAAGTGTCGTCAGGTCTTTGAATGACAGCCCAAATGATTGGATGAAGGAACTGTGAGAAATGGCATTTCATCAGTTCCCTCATAAATTCAAAAGATGATGGAATTTGAATGAACTAAAGCAGATCAGCATATGGATTGACCCGTGAGGAAGAAATCACTGTTTCTGGAGGAATACCAAGTGGGGTCAATCAGAGTAAGTCTTACTTTCAAGAAGTGACAGGAAAGTCACTCATAAAGAGGAGCAAGTTTCCAACAGAAATTTGAATAATGCATTCTATATGACAGCTAGCTAATTTGATGAGGGACAGCGAATGTCTCTGCAGTTACAGATAAAACCTCCCTGTACCGCAGACAAGCAAGAGTCAGCAAAAAATTTAGAAAATCGTCTTCAGGAAACCAGGTGTGATAATGAAAATGATTGCCCTTGGGCATTCAAAAATAAACTGCTTTCAAATAAAGAAAATAAAAATCTTCCACAAGTAAAGTCTGGTACCTTTCAGATTCTCTTCTGTAGCTGAAATTGGCGTTAACCAGCAAATATATTACAGCTTTTACTGTAGCAATATGAAATCTCTTCTTGCTAGGGACTTGTGCATTTAGGTAATAAATAAATAAATTGTATTGCAGTGTTTAATTTGACTAAAAGTCTGTTATGTTAAATTCTGATGTAGACAATACAGGTGTGTGCTCTGGATAATGGTTGTAACAACAGCTGGAGATGCATATAAGGCTCAGTGAGTTGCTCACAATGTGTAATTCTAGTCCAGTTTGAGGATGAGGCTCAGTACAATGTGCTACAAATTGATCTGCTCTCCTCCCAGTGAGAAGAAATGCAGTGTTTGTGGCTGTCCATGTAGTGCTGTGCACTGCAGACAGATCTCTTTCTGGAAACAGCTGCTCCCAGTTTGACTGTGCCTGCTGCAGGATGGGTAAAAAATTCTACAAGTTTCTGAATACTGCCTCAAACCGAGCAGTGCTTAAAACAGAGTGCTGTGGTGCAGCACAGTTACTACTCCTTAGAAACAGACCTAACAGGCCTTTCCCTAGAGAGTACCGTCCCTTTTTCCCCTTTTACTGAGTATTAATATCTTCCAAAGTGATCGTGCAGCAAGGAGGGCAGCCCGTACTAACTGGTGTCACCTCTTTGAAGGGGTCCTGTTGTGCTTTTCTCCTTCACAACTCCTTTCTGTTCTTGCTGCTGAGTGAACACCATGTCCAGCAACTGACAGCAAATATATAAAGAGCAAGAGAGGTCAGTATGGAAAGAACAAAAGGCTCATGGGAATAAAGACATCCAAATACACTTATTTAAAAAAACCCACAGATACTAGAGGCTTAAGTACACATGGTGAAATAGCTTCCAGAGTAACAGGCCCAACCAAAGCACCTGCTGTTTGCATTGTGGGGCTGGCAGAACTCTTTCAACACAGTGTAAGAGTGTCTTGAAAGCAATTAGTGGCCTTTACACCCAGGTATTCGTGCATGGAAAGATGCAATTAAAAATGCCATTCATTGTGTTGTCAACCAAAAATGTTTTATTCTCTATTAAGAGTGAAATCCTGCAAAGTAATAATAACAGGTGATGATCATCTAGCATTTGACAGGATTAGGTCCTTATTCCTAAGACTGTTGAAGCTGCATGACGAGCAGGGTATGGCATTATGCCAAAACAAAACAAAACAAAACAAAAATGGGCGGACTATTATGTGCAGATTCAAGACCAACGTGGTTCTCTGACGTATGCTGAGACATAATGTTTAACTTTATTCTGTGAATCATTCCTAAACTGTGAACATTCTTTTTTTTTTTTTTTTTTTTTTTTTTATTTCAAATGCAGCTACACACACTCAGAGGAAATTATGAATCCCTTTAGTTCATGATTTTGAGACATAAATGCACACAAGAACAAATGAACATAACTGGTTACCTGTATTCAAACTTAAATTCTTTCATCTTACTTGGATGATTTTAAAGATTCCAATACATTCTGGACTCACTTTTATTATTATTATTATTATTATTATTATTATTATTATTGTTATTATTTTCCCCTCCCTTTAGAGACTACAACAAATCTAGATTTCTGTTTCTAAAATACAGAATCAGCATATGTAGGTTTCTTCTAAATCTTCTTAATCTAAAATACGTACAGGGATTTTCTCTTCTGCTGTTCTGATCGTCCTGGTTTTCAGAGGCACTCTCACGTGACAGAATAGCAGGAACCAGGGTCAGTAATGGACAAAAGGCCTCCTGTAAAAAAAAAGTTGTGTCCATCTTTACAATTATTCTAGAAAGAAAAGAACATACATAATGAAGAGAGAATATGCTATTACTGTGCAGGCAGGGAAAAATGGGCTAAAGCAGGAGTTGAGATGCAAGTATAAACAAGGACTATTGATGTGCTAAATTAGGAGAAGGGAAGGTCACCTCCTTGCCACAGGCTGTACCAGCCATGGGGAGCAGACAGCTTGTAACTGAAGGAGGTTCATGGCAATGTGAGCTTATAAAGACATTCTTGCATGAAAAAAACTGCCTTGGTGACACAAACTACAGCCAAAATTCCAACCATTGCAAATACCTCTCTCTCTCTCTCTCTCTTTATATATTTATTACAATAAAATGTGAAGCTTAGCAATTTGCCAGCATGGAATCAATGCAAGTAGTGTTTTTGCCACTTAGGACAGACAGACTCCAGGAACGTAAAAATCAAAATGCAGTGGAGGGTATAATTCTTGGGCTGGCCATCTCTTTAACTTCTATTTGGTTTCAGTGGGATGGATATTTGTTTAAGAATCTCCTGGGGTATGGAAAGGGCAGGGAGAATACCAGATCTACTCCAATACCTTCTTGTCAAAGACTTAAAATTCCTTCCTTATTAAAATAAAAAAAATAGTGCTAGGTCCACAGAACATAAGCTGAACATGAAACAAAGAAGAAAGGAGCAACTAGGAATTAGCAAGATAGATTTATTAGATCCATTGGTCTGTAGACTGCTGTACTTATGGTGCCTGTGCAGTGGTATCATGGGCAGAAGGACAGTCATGATGTACCCTGCAACTTCATCCCATTTGTAAAATTGGACTAATAGTTCATCCTGATATCACAGGAGTGAAATGAAAATATAGCCACAGAGCATTCAAATGGTAATGAAGACTAGAGAGGAGTTCATCCTTGTCATCCTTGTTCATCAGATCAGTACATGCTGTCACCTTGAACATTTAGCCCTTTTTGCTATTTTGCTGAGAGTGTGTGATCTGATTTCATGTATCAGTTTTCTTTTTCTTTTTTTTTTTTTTTGTCAGTGAATGGTATACTCAATTAGCCAGCAAAGATCATTATTTCTTACAGCACTGAGTGCTATTGATTCCTATTGACACTTAATTCACCCGAGGTGTCTGGCATCTGCTGGGACAGGGTCTAAAGGAATTAGAGCTCATTGCTGCAGTTTCTCTTAATTAGAGTATTTTCCTTTGAAGAAGTTAGCACTGGCAGTCAGACATTACCCCTTTGACAGGCATGTGATCCAGGCTGACTATTGTTCTCCCAAGGGGTCAAATGAACACCACAATTCAACAGAGCGAATTTAAACCTACATTGCAGCACTATAATGGAGAGGGATAAACTCTTCTCAAGATGCTGTCTCTGTGTCAGCTTGGCAGCACATCTTTCTTCTACCCCCTACCTTGAAATTGGGCTAATTGAGAAAGAATGACTTAAAAAGAAACCATCCCCATGTTCCTGCCTTTTAATTTGTTAAGCCAAAATTGTCGTTCTGACTGACCTTTACAATTGCTGTAGTATTTTAAGAAGCAGAAAAATGAATGAATAATAATAATAAAAAAGCCAGATGGTATGGTCAGAATGGAAGCTTCCCTTGAATATTACTTTTATTATCATTATTTTAAAATCCAGTTAGTGTGGAAGTCAGACCTGCATCACTTATCCTCTGTCCAAGCGTTACAGGGACAGACTGCTGCCAGGCTGCTATTGCACACATCCATTACAGCACAAACAGCAGCTGCTGTGTCGGGCCTCCAGACGGCATATGGCAGGCACCAGCCACAGGAGGCCGATCGAGCCCTTAACATCTGCAGGCAAACGGGCAAACGGGACTATTTTTTTTTTTTTTTTTTTTTTTTTTTTCCACATCTGCCTTTTAGTGAAGGCCTGTTCAAGAAGATACTCTAAGTGATAGTTTTAATGGGTTTGGACTGAGCCTGGGATGTTGCAAATGAAACTCATGCAAACTGTGGTGAAGAATGAAAGACTAAATTTTTTCTTTTTAATTATTATTATTATTTTTTTGCACAAATAATGTTCATCTATTGATTTCATTGCAAAACATCACCCTGTCAGAAGGCACAGTGATTTTTACAGTGCAACTGGAAAAAGGGAAACCTCCTGAGACATAGCAACAGGAGGTTCCAATGAATGTCAGGGAAAGTTGTTTTATTGGAAAGCAGCCATGAACTGACTCCATGCCTGTGAACAGGGAGGCTAAAGGTACTGCAGTCCTAGAAGGAGATGAGGAAAGGGACCACCTAGGGAGCATGGATGAGATCTGCCAGGCTCCAGGGGAGATGAAGGGAGCAAGCACTGACAGGACAAGTAGACTCTCCCAGCCTCTCCCAGAAGTGGGGAATTAACTCAGTGAGATAATCATACAGGTTCTTTTAACAAAAGATTAAGGCTTATATAATACAGAAACCTGCGAGCAATCCTATGCTCACAGTGTTGCATGTCTTGCTGAGAAGTGCCATTGCTGGATTCACTTGGTTAAGCTTGCAAAAGAGATTGGTTCCGCTGCACCCAGGTGTGAGGTTGCAGGGACAGAACACTTGAAAAAGGGGAAGAGCTGCAAGCCAGTTCTGTCCTTACAGCAGGTTTACAGAGCTGTGTGGCAGGAGTGTGCTGCTCTGCATGGGAGGGCAGCTGGAGCCAAGGGTGACACCATACTGACCCGTCCCTGGTGGCCAAGCCAGCAGAGCAGGGCAGGGCAGACACAGGATCAGACACATGCTGGAACTCAAATGAGTTTGCAGTACTTTCTTTCCTTTGATACAGACCTTCTCCTATAACCAGGGCAAAGTGGTTAAATGGAATTAACCTAAATGCTCTACCAGCATGGATAGGTCTTGCTGTAGATGAAAATGGTCACCTCTATGTACAGGATGCCAAGGTTAGACAAGAGGAAAAGGAATATCTCTTCTTGCAGCCAGACTAGTATAAAGAGCACTGTGTCTTGGGGAGATTTGGGCTGTCAGTTCTTATTGCCTTACCATTCAGAAGAGGGTATTTGCAGAAGAAGACATTTTTAGAAACACTCAGGGTGCTTTGCATCATCCCTTCTTTGTTCTCGGATCTCAACGAATGCAAACAACAGAAGCAGAGGCAATCTGAGCAGTTTAGAATTGAACATGTAGTTCCCCCCAGATAACATGCTGGAGTCACTTTGCAAGAAGCCTTTCTCTCTCTCACTGGAAGGCAGATCAAAAAGATTTTCTTCTTTTTAAAACAGTTGGAGAGGTGAAGTTGGAGAAGGTCGGTTGGAGAACTGAATGTTTTAAAAGAGATGGGGGGAAGCTATTACCTGGCTGCAATTTTGGTCCCACAGATTTGACCGGGGCTGGGGTTGCACAGCATTGCTGTCCCCTATTTGTTACAGGTTTCTCCTGCGTCATGCTATTTCCTCTTCCTATTAGGGAAAAAGAAAAACAAATAACGGTAAGATATTCCAATAAAATTGCTACTTACACATTTGTAGTTCTGAATCCAATTCTGACATTTTCCTGAATTTTACACATAATTAACTGGAAAGGTATCAAAGGAGAACATAATTTTTAAATTATTTATTTATTTTATTTTTTAATGAATTGGGAGGGGGAAAGAAGAGGAAACTTATCTTTCCCTTATTATTGATTCAGGGAGAACACACAGGGTGAAAAATTGGGCTGAAGGAAGGAAGACAGAGTCATACCAAAGACCTCTGTCCTCTCTAATATCCTTCTTTTCTTTCTCTTGGTATAGAATTCGTTAGTGACACTTTTCTCCATGTATCATGAAAGCTAGTTTTACTTTTTCAGACTTTCTTTCTTTTTTCTTTTTTCTTTTTTTTTTTTTTTTTGTATTTTTGATTACATTTAAACACAGGTATGTTTTATCCTGTCATTCTTGCCTCCTGTGAAAGACTTCACATGCAGAAAGTGTGATTGAAAGCCAGGCATCTTTTCTGTCCTATGTAATGAAAGTCTGTTTACATACGTGCATGGGTGCACTTTCAGACTGTGCATGCACACACATAGGCAGGGATGGCTGTCTCACCACCTTCCTCAGGACTGGATGGTCCTGGTCCAGGATGTGAGCCATTCTTTTCCATTATGTGGTGCATCAGAAATGATTTAATACTTCCTGCCAGAGTCCTTCAACTGAAAAATTACTTTTACATATACTACTCTTGTACTATACTATTGTGCAGGCAATTCATTCTTCTGTGGTTAGAAACCCATCAACCTAGGTTCTAGATAATTTTCTGCTTTATGTTTGTATAATCCTTCTGACACCAGAACACACATTCAATCCCCATGCACGCGTATACTTCAGTTACATCAATATAAGAGCATGGAGGTGACTAGGTTTTCTTTTACACCTAGATTTTTAAGTCAGGGAGGGGATGCAACAAAGTTGCCCTAGGAGCAGCGATACAAACACATTTATTGTGTGGTTGTGGACTGATTAGAATATTTGGTGGTGTAAGGTAACCAGTCATGTCTTCTTGCTTGATGAGAAGTATTGCATGGGGATATAGACTGTAGACCACAATTTAAGTCTTCTTTGTGCGTGTTTCTCTGAAAGTTTTCTCCAGCATCATGTCCATCTTCTACAGTTGTTGGAATGGATCCTGTTGTGTTCATCAGGTACTGGGCTAGCAGAGAGGGCCCTTATTCCTGTGGTGCCCCTTATCTCCAGCAGGTAATACAATGAGACATTGCACTGATCATGGAAGAAGCAATGTCTGACAATGGAAGTAGTACTCTGTGGTTCCATCTTCCACTTCAGAATGACATTGTATTTGTTTTTCAGAGAGGGTGACCATGCAAAGCAGTAGAAGGTATAGATAAAAATATCTAATAATTTCTGAGCCTTTTAGCAAAGGGATGATATGGTATGCATTTAAACTAAAAAAATGGGGAAAACAAACAAACAAACAAACCTCCTCCTTCTATGTCACAGAGAACAAAAAAGAATTAATCCCTTTGGAGGCAGAGTTTGGTACCCCAGCATAAGATTAATCTGGTATTTCAAATGCCAGACTTGACTGAAAGCCAAGCTGTCATTGATATCTGAGCTGAACATGGTGCTTGCAGTAGGACCCCAGCCTGGATGGAACCAGGGGACAGGCAGTTTTCTTCATCAAGGAAAATCATAGCATGGATTAGCTGTTATTTTCCTTTCACAAAACAATTTAAAAAAATCAGTGTGTTCATAGATATGGATCAATAAGGAACTTTATAATTATGATGTCAAATAAAGATTAATATTAAGTTGAGAGACATATAGACCAAATCTTGATGGTGGATCCAGAGACAGAGGTGGAGACCATAAACCTTCTTGGAGTAGGATTTGCTCAATGCAAGCACTATAGAAACCATCTGGGAGCCACTGTAATCAGGTAATATCAGGCAAAACTCCTGGTGTAACCCTTCTGCCAGGACATGGCTGCAGGGATAGGGGCTGCTGGCAGCCACCACCACCTTTAGGCCCTAGTCCATAGGCCTGTTGAAATAAATTCAAACAATCTAGATGTTGATTGTGCTGTACTTCCCTTCAAAGTGTAAAGGTGAGATGATTAATCCCCAAAGAAGAATCCTCTGCCTCTGTGATGATATACAGATGTCTTCTCAAATTTTCAATAAGAGCGCTTCTTATGCCCTGTTTACGATCTGTGTTGTCATATACAGCACAAACAGCAAAACAATAATGTCGGTTAAACGTTTTACTATTTCTTCTCCTCTGCTCCCCTTTCAGACCTCTAGAACAATCTGGAAAGAAGTGGTGTCGTCTTCCAGGCATTAACCACCAATCTTAAATATGAAAGAAGGAAGGAACATGACGTCAGAGAAGCATGTGAGGTTTAAGTGAGGATGTTAGCTAACAACAAATCAAGCTGAAAATCAGAGAAACCTCTTTGCTCTCTTTGCTCCATGTGGTCTTGTGCTGTAGTTGTTGCCTAATCTGTCAGAGGCCATAGGCCGTATAAGAGGAGTTTTACAACAGGCAAGATAACATGCATTAGATAGTGAAAAGAAATATAGTCAGTGCTTTATGTATTTTCTCTTTGATCACAATCTCTGCCAAACTATTTTTCCTAGAAGTGCTATGGGTTCAACGTTTTGGCTTGAAGTCAATATTTCAATGTGTTCCAGTCCTGGTCCAAGAATTGCACATGGCAACTCACACAGTTCCTGTAGGATTTTAAAGCACAGCTCCTCAGTAATAGACAACTTCAAAGATGTTAAAGAGTTTGAAAGAGGTTCTTTGAATATAGGTTAGGGCTAGGAAGCAATCTTTCCTTTGGGATAAGAGGTTAAACATTTTTTTTTTTTTTTCCCTAAATCATCTGCAGATATGACACCTTCTACAAAGGTAATATAATATTTGATAAGGTGCTGTGCTGAATGACAAGTCACGTGTAGTTTCTCAGGCATTGGATGTATGTGGGAAATATTTGTTCATTTTCAAATAAACTTTGTAGAGATTTCTCTCTAGTCCACAGTGACATTGCAGAAGACGAGAATTTAATTTAAAACTAGGACTTTGAATGCCTTTCCTCCAAATGTCTTTAAGGTCAATGGAACAATTTCCACTCCCCACAAGACAAAGAACCTGATGGGTGCTCTGTTTTCACCAGGTTGTTTCAGACTTTAACATTCTAAAAAGATATATTTGGAAAAAGGTAAACATAAATATTTGCAATTATCTCTGTGCATGTATGTGTTCTAGGTTTAAATACTTAAATTTCAGTGGGGATGAGATAAGAAAAAAAAGACATCCATTTCGCCTAATTATTTTTTTTCTTCCACTAACTTTATACAATAGCGGAAGAATTATTTTAATATAAAGGGGTAGTTATTTAAGGAACAGATACTCGGAGGTCATGTTGATTACCTTAAGCTCTTGAGGCTAAGACATCTGATTACAGTACTCTGTAGAAGTCACATGTTTTTGCTACTTTGATCACACTACTCTGTAGAAGTCAAGTGTCATCATATTTTCAAAAATATAACCTCAAATAGTAAATGTGTGATCTCAAAAAACACAGTTTAATGCAATCATGAAAAATATGAACAAAAGGCTGTTTAGAAACAGTTATTAAAATAATTTCTTTTTCACTTTGAGAAAGCAACTGTTGAAAAATTTCAGTATATCTGTGCCATAAGTAACTCTTACTCAATTCTTTAAGGCTTTGTAATTTATATATTCATAGTTTTAAAGCTAGAGAGACCATTAATTCATCTGGTCCATCCAAAGGCCAGGGAATTCCATACAGTTACTCTTATACTACTAAATCCGATAGCACGTGTTGTGGGCTTAACTCTTACCTTGGGAACTGTATCCTGACTTGCCTGGACAATATTAGGAGGTGGAGAATGTGCTCCTTTCTGGACTGATTCATTCAGTGATTAATCTCCTGCAGTGTTCAATACAAACATCTTATTTCTAATTTGAATGTTTCTGCCTTCATTTGGCAGCTTTCTGTTTTCATCCTCTGGAAGGCTAGCACAAATCAAAAATGCATAGAAGTTTTAGGAAGAGAAGATGTCCATGATCCCTGCAGAACCATCAGTAAATCATAGTTCCAGCTGAAAACAGGCAATATTTTTAATGAGTAACAAGGGATTAGCTGATGTATCTATATATTTAAGTTTTTATGTGACTGACCCTTCATCTAAAATCATGGTCTGCTCTAATCATTGGCTTCTTTACCTCCAGGATTCAGAGTGCAGGGAAGGAGTTATGATTCAGTTATTATTAGTATTATCATTTGCTATATGCTTGGGTACTGGGGCAAGGAGGAGGCCTCTGCTTTGCAAACATTGATGTAAAACAAGACATTTTTCATTAAAAATGGATAACACAGAGAAACTGAAATAATACTGTCACTGGAAGTTGCTTTTACAGAGATGGGGAAAAAAAAGAAAGAAAAGAAAAATTACAGTGTCACTCATTTAATCTTTCTTGTAGGAGTAAGAAAATAATCTTTTCAGGGATCCAGGAGTGTCACACAAAACCAGAGTTGTGCGTCTCTAAGAATTAAGATCCTTCATTGAGTCGCTGGACCTCATTGTACCTAATTAGTTGTCAAGACTGTACACCTGTGATATATGTCCAGTGGACGTGGGTACTTGAGCAAAGTGATGCAGCAAATGCAGCACGATCAGCCACAGCTCTTTCATTGCAGGCATTTGCGATCCCACTAGGGAGAGCTCACGCACTGTGTTCTCACCACAAAAACTGTTGCAATATGCTGCTGCCTTCCTTTTCTTACACCAGCCCTCAGCGTTACAGCAGATGCAAAAGGCCTGAAGCGTGTGTATATAATGTTTAAAAAGTCAGAATACAGCAGGAGATGATTTGGATGTTTCTGCCTATATCCTTTTTGTTGTAATCAGGTTTCCCACATTGTTCCTGAGGCATTAGCTATGATAACAAAACCAGAACAGAGGCATCTGTTGCCTATATATATATATATATATATATATATATATATTTTTTTCCATAGGTCTTGGAGAACAGATCACCACCCCACTCATCTCTGTTCCCTGTATACACAACTGAGGTTGTGAACCAATTTTTCTGCACCTTGTTTCCTTATCTATAAAATAGGGATAACGATACTTCCTGCACCTGTCTTCACTAGCTGGTTGGCAGAGCCTTCAAAGCAGGGGCCAGATGCAGCCTCACTTTCAATTGTAGCCCCCTGTTTTTACAGTATCCTGAGCAAGACATTATCTGAAGCATATTCTGAGCATAAAAAGAAAAGATTAGGTATTGTTTGGGAAAGAGGTCGGCTCTTTACAGTAAAGTTGGGCGTAAGAGGAAAGAGAGGGATCATTTTCTAATCTTGGAAAGTTGGCTCACATTAAAGTACAATTTCCATCTGGAAGCAGACACTGATGTTTCTAACACAAGCACTTCTATAGCAAGCTGCTATTCACTATAGAACTGTAAGGGTTGCTATAAACCACCAGAGGTTGCTGTTACCAAATTAAAACAAAACAAAACAAAAACAAACAAACAAAAAACAAACACCCACATAACACCCAACTAAACACTCAGATTCATTATAGGACAAGTAGATCTTCTTCCTTCCCACACAAATCTCCCTCCCACTTTTTTGTGCACATCTTCCAGTCCAGGTCAGTTTGGAATGAAGAGAAGAAGGACTAGGAAAATCAGGAATGTTGGGTCCTCTAACTTTTAACAAGTATGAAGAGAAAGGTTTCCCTTTCAGACTGATGTCTGGTGGGGAAAAAAAAAAAAAAAAAACCCTTTATCCTTTGTTTCTTATCCGTCTTCACACAGACCCTGGTCTTTCATTATGCTCTTGGCACACAGAGAAGCACAGTGACCAGTCACAGGCCTGGGGAAGCAAAGCCTCCAGAGCAGTGCTAAAGCAAACTCTGCCTTGGATCAGGCATTAACAACACTTCCCAAGGCACAATTCTGAAGGAGGTGTTGCCAGGCTCCCAGGACTGCTTCTATGCAAGACCTCTGCAGCCCCAGCCCAATTCACAGCAGCCCCTGGGGTCTGCCATGCCTGAAGCAGCTGTAGCCTGGCAGTTTTGCAGCTTATAGCCTCCCTAAGCAGCTGTCAACACCTGTGAAGGTGGAGCAGGTAACCTCTGTTACCCAGAGATGAAGATGTACATTGGCCCCCTGTGCCTGCCCTGAAGAGCTGAGAGGATTTTTCAGTTTCCTTGAAGGAGGGACCAGGACCTGCTGGTCTGAGGTAGTGTTGGTGCCCTACTTACACTTTTATAAACCTATTCTCAGCAAGGGCTGCTCCCCTCAAAGACTCGTGTCTTGCCTGTTCTCCATACACACAAATACGAATGAAACTTCCCTGTAACAGCTTTGATTTCTGATACTCAGCAAAGTCCAAGGTGGTTGTCTTTCCTGATGAGCATGGTAATATTTGTAGCATTTATTGCTCTCTGTTTCTAAAGGATTAGGTGAGGAGGGCCAAAGTGTCCTGTAGCACCTACAGGATTAAGAAACATTAGACTCAATCTTCCCCTGTACTCATTGTGTCAACCCCTCTTACTTGTAGTCAGCCACTCTTACTTGATTACACATACTAATTGCCAGATTCAGCAACCTCCTCGCTAATGAAAATAGGTTAAACTCACTTGCAGAAACCAAAGAGAAACCCATGCTTGCAAGTATGAATCAAATATGAAAACAACAACAGCAACAACTATAACAAACCCTCTGCGTTTCAGAGGGGAGGAAAGGAAAAGAGCCGGTGTAATGTGTGTCTTGAGAAGATATTCCTTCATCAAAGTAGAATATTAAGTGTTTGAAGTCCTCCTGAGTTCCTGCTGTGAAAACACAGGAGCCTCTAAGTGCTTATTCTAACACATCTTGGCTTCCTCATATTAAATTTTGTGGTACTGTCACAACTCCTCTGGATAGTAAAGACTCAAACTGCATGTGATCAATTGCTACCAGCTCCTAAAAAGTTGCCATAGTTTCTCCAGCTTGTTGTTCTTGACTAACACTTGACAAACCCTTTTACAATACCTCTTTCATTTCAGAGATACATGATTCTGCATGAGATAACGGTGAGAGACTGCCCAGCACAATTAGTCATAAGTATGCTTGCTCAGACTTATAGATGTTAGTCTGTTTACATTATTTTTGATCCTTTCCAATGTGACCACTCTTTTAAATGGAAATGCAATGAAATTACATTCATTCCTGTCCACTTGTCCTTTTCTTTGCTCCCTTCCTCTTCACCAGACTGTTTTTTCTGATCTTCCTAAGATCTGGATTTCAAGGGAAGAAAGGGAGGAGGGAGGATGTGGAACGTTTTCTTCTTTTTCAGGCCTCATCAATTTTATATATTGCATAAAATATAGTTTCTTTTGATTTAAAAATATAATGTCTGACACCTAAAAGAGAAATTACCTCCCCAAAAGAGAAAGCAAACACAGAAAACAGATTCCCAAAAGATTACATACAAAAGCAAAGTACCCTGTAGGCATCCAGTGGAAATAAGAGAAAATAAGTAGAAAGGGCTAACAGACAGATCAGAACATTTTACATATGTTGTTTTATTGTGTATGGGAGCCATTTCTTTTAAAAATAAAAGGAGAAGGCATTCCACAAAGTGGAAAAAATAGTAATGGTTTACAATGGTAATGGAAATGAAAATCTGGCTTACATAACAAGGCTTAAGAGAGCCTGTTCCTGTCACATCTCAGAGAACAGCTTCCAGCCTTGTGTTGAAAAAGATAGAGCTGAGGAGGTGAAAGTCTTTCTTGCAAGTTTCCTATTAATGGAAGGAGAAGATTGTTTTAATATTAAGAGTTACATGGGGGTTAAGGAATGGAAGTCTGCTTTAGAGTGATCTGCATGTATAAAAAGACAATATATTTCTAAATATTGTTTGTGATCTGAATGTGGAGCTGATTCAACACCAAGCCCTGGGGAAGCTATAGTAGATAGCAGAGCAGCTGAAGAGAAGCATCTTTGATCTGAGGAACTCATGGAGGGGAAGTGGCTCACATGGCCACATCAGCATTGCTTTGATTTGGGCTTTGCTGCTGTGCAGGATATTTGACACTACCCTGTGGCTTGATGGTCCTCAGCTGAAAGTAGTTTTCCAGGAGGAAAAAAAGAAAAAAAAAAAAGAAAAATGAAGGAAAAAAAAAGAGAGAAGAGAAGGGGACTGTAAAATGGCTAGTTATCATCAATTAAGTACCAGGTGTTACTCCAAATTCTTGATGGCCTTACTTTTCGTTTGAGAAAACATTCCAACAATATTTTGATAATTTATGTTATTAATTAATTAATTTGTCTTTGCAAGTGCAGAAAATTGCACTTCTTGAACACCTGAAAGTTGAGTTCAACTTTTCCCAGGCTTCTGGCTGTGGACTCATGGCAGCACTTTGTGAGAGACCCCTTCTGAATTTGAACCAAGACCTGGTTAAATCCACTACACACAGGGGAAGAAAGAATGTATATTGTTGGTAAGAACAGGAGATTGCTGAGTTTTTGCCTTTGCTTTTAGAGAAAAACACCTTTAAATCTTTAAAAAATTATAATGTCTGTATTTTTCCTCCATTCAGTTTATCTTAGGCAGTCTGTTACACAGATAAAGCTCTCCGTCCCAATACACAAAACAATGTCTGTTTTAATGTCCTGGCCACGGATTGCATAGCAGAGCTTTCCAACCACAGTGCTGCAGAATCAGAATGAATGTTATGAATATTAACCTAGAAGGACGTTTTCAAAAGCAGCTATCAGATGAAAGCTATCAGTCAACAGAAATATGCACACAATGTCTAAAGAAACTATTTTCTCTCAAAACTTCTGCTGTTAAAGTGCTTTGGAAACCCTCTTCTCCTAGTGTGTAAAACACATTTTCAAAGTAAGTTGGCCATGTGACAGGGAGAACAACCTGATGCTCTCTCTACTTACAGGAACAAAAAGGAGTTGCTTAAGTCTCTGGCTTTATGGATGTGAAATGTTCTGTGGTTTTGGAGAAGAATAAGAACAGGTTTTATGACTGATAACATTTATTATATTTTGTTTTGTTTAATATGAATCATGGAAGCCTTCATAAACTGGAACTAATTTTCTCTATGTCAGAATGAAGAAAGCCTGATAAATGCAAATTTCCTCATACTGATCTCTCCAGATGACTCCCTTTAGTGGTGCAAAATTAATCCATCTGCTTCTGTTTCAGTCTTGAGCACGACACAACTGTCACAATGTTTTTCAACAGGCACCTCTGACAGAAGATGACCTCACATAATGAGTTACTTTCAAATAACCATCTAAGTCATGGTGGTCATAAACTTCCAGTTAACACTAGGAAGCATGTATAGCAGAGCCAAAGATGGGAACATCTCTAATGTTCACCACTGCTGGGCTTGAGGAGGAAATTCTTATGTACATATCTATCTTTTAACATGCCTGAACTTGGGTGAAAATTACTTTACATGTTTCCATATAGAGCTGGTATCTGACAGGCAAGGTGGAACTCAAACATGTGGGGTGAATGGCAGACTGCTGAAGTTCCTGTATTGGCCACACTGTGTTACAAGAAAAGAACTCACAAAATGTGCAATGACACATGCATTACCAGATTTTGATTTGAAAATTATCACTAGATTATGATCTGTCATAAAGCTACACTACAGCTTTAGGTCTATCTGCATATTTCTTGAAATCCCTGTACTATTGCACAAGTTTGCATATTGCTAGCAATTATTTTTATAGAGCTAATTTACAGAATTCTTATTTTATGCAGTTGGATCCAAAGAATTTTAAATCTTCCTGTGGTAAACATAATTCCACTGAATTCAAACTACAGCTAATAGATTTTTTTTTTTTTTCTCTTTAATTTGGACACTGTAACTACCAAATATGAATATTCATTTGTATTACTATAAAAAGGTAGAACGTCTGTTCTACAAATACTCAGTAGAGATAACATATCTCTATCTCTAAGATTTACTTTTTTCCCCTTGATCATATCTACTGCTTCATAGTGCATGTAAATGAAAAAAAAATCATTGGGAGTCACAGACTCAGATTTTAGAGCACTGTTTAGAAGAAAGAAAATATATTTGATCAAAATAGCATTCTCTGAATGTAAAACCAAAATTAAAGCTAGCATACTCAACAGACCTGAGACAAATTAAAGAGCTGGCAGAAATGCACTCAGCTTCTGGTTCAAACGGATAGAGTATGGTGTTCTCACCCTGTTTAAATTTCCTCACCTCTTGGACAGTCCAGTTCTCTGTCATTTCACAGGTGCTGTCTTTGCTGCCTGCAAGAACCAAAGATCCCTGTCCCTACTTGTCACAGGCCAGTTGACTCCAAGTAACTTTTCACTCTGTACATCTGTGGACACAAGTTGCATTGCTACGTGCAGTTCATGTAGGCTGTGGGAACACTTTTCTGAGTAGAGTACATTTTGCTTTCGTATATGAGAAGTAGACTTTGTCTTGATCTGGCCTGTATTTTCAAGGTATTTCAGTGGTTTGCTTTGCCATAATCCCCATAAAATAATGCAGGCCAAGGCAGAACAATTTATTTTAATTTGTAGCTCAGCCCATTGACTTCAAAGGGAATTTAGAGATTGAACTTGAATTTGGAAAAAATACAAGTGGAAATATCACTGCATCTTAGATAAAGGCAGGGCAAGCAACTAAGCAGAAATTCTCCTGTCAGGTGATCTCAAAAATGTAATTTCTGCCTCAGTTTCTCCAGTCAGTAATGAGGGAATCCCTCTTTCCAGCACTGGAAGATTTGCAAGGAAGGCTTTATTAGTGTAAAATGTATCAAAATGTTTTTTTTTATATAACATTTTTCATTCGCAGTGTTAGACAGCAGAATGGCATTCAGTGTTGTGATGGGGACTGGTTTCAAGAATCTCAAATGTCATCCTTTGCAAATTGTCAAATAAACATAAGATAATGAGGTTTTTCCAGAACCGTCATCTTCTAAATCAGATTATAGTTTACTCCCAGCGGGCATAAAGTGCTAAATGACACTGTATTTCCGTTCTTTCCCAAACACAGTGTATATATTTGATAACAGGAATCTGTGCAAAAGTGAGAAAACTCTAAGCAATGAAAACACAGTTATTTTTGGTAATATTAATACTGGGGAGATTTTATGAATAAACTCCTCCATGTCTGGTTAATCACAGTCAGAGAATATTTTTTATTTTTTTATTTTATTTTATTTTGTAACAAAGTACCTATCTGGCACATTTTCTGCAAATTAAGGATTTTCTCGACTTGAGCAACATTCCAATCTTTTTGTGATTACCATTTCCAAGATCATTATGCTGTGATTATTGAATGGCATGGCTTTTTCTTGTGTTCAGTGTTGACTCTGCAGAAGAACAGAATCAGGTGATAAACTGTTTACAGTAAATATTTAGTGCTTTAAAGTATCATCTCCGTTACAGAAATTCACAGTCCTTTGCTCCCTGCACCTCCTTGTGTGATACGGGGATCTGGAGAAAGTCATTTATTAAATAAGTAAAACAAAATAGATAAACAAACAAAGCAAGCCAAGAGAACCCCATTGCTATACTTGAATTTCGACTTTCTTAGTATCATGCCCTGATTCCTAGAAACAAAGTTTCCTTGCAGACTAGTATATAGTGTACATATAATTAATTGCATACAGGAATTTTACAAGCGTAAATCTTAAGCAGAGTTTAATTCTGGACAACGTCAAGTCCCTTTGCCTGTTCTGGCAATAAATACAAATATGCTTTGCTATTTTCCTTCAAGACCTGAAGGCAGCCTGAATGGACTACTCAGAGATGATAAAGGGAAAAACAAGTAGAAAAAGGAGGGAAAGTGGTAGGTCTATGTCTGTGGAAGGAGTAAAATTAGAAGCCAAATCACATGCTTACAGGTCACCAATTGCCCCACTTATTCACCACCTCAGTTATTAACCTTTTTCTTGGTTGTGGGGATATGGTCTCAAGATGAAGACATGGGGGATCACAAGTTTCGTGAATTTGGTTACAATCTAAAGTAAGGAAATATCGCTCCTTTGGGGCCTGGCTGACGAATAAACATACAACCTTGAAACATAATGTTCAGTCAATGAACACCAGCAAATAAATTGTGACTCACCATAATGCCCTATATAATTAGTTTTTTTTTTCTCATGTAAACTTAATAGAAAATTTAATTGCAAAATATCTATCACTATGAAAATTTTCCAAAGAAACACTGGTTTGCTTCTCTTAAATGAAAGAAGAATATCTTTTCATGTAAATATTTGTCTGCTGTTCCCATCTTCTCTTTTTGCATTTGTTTCCACAACTGTGCATTGGCTATTTTACATGCTTTCCTTTATTCATACATGAAGCCTTATATGATAATAAATTGTTTTGCTAGATTAATATTCTGCCAAGTATATTTGGTATGATTTGAATTTTAAAGCCATTCACCTTATTGCTTATTTATGCTTAAGAAACTATAATAAAACAAAACTTACACTTCTGAAATTGAAAGTTGCTAAAATCAAGCTCTGTTGATTTAGGTTTTGGCTGTCCACATATTTTATTAATTTTTGCACAGTTAAATCAGTTAAATGCATTTATTTTTTTTTCCCTTCAATATTTATACCTGGCTTTGAATAATTCCCCTGACTAATGTTTAATAAACATGAGTGAAAAGCAACCTCTTGACAAAAAAAAAAAAAAAAAAAAAATCTGATGAAGAATTTTTTATATGGGCAATAGTTTGCAGTACCAAGACTCTAAACCAGGGCTCTTGGTCTTTGGCTAAATGTATTATCACACTTTGAGTGAATTTCAGTGGAATGAACCATAAGTAAAGAGAACTGATATTTCATGTAATATAGATTTGCTGTTTTGGGGGAGACAGATACCATTCCTGAAGGAATCTTTATGCCAAACAACATTTAAAATTTCTTATATAGAAAATTCATAGCTAAGCATATATTTGATGATAATGGTAAGTTAAAGCTTAGCACTTTCATAATTGCTTTCTACTGCTATACTACAATTACTCTTTCAGGAAGAAAAGTGTGTAGAAGAGGAAATACACAACCAGTTTCATGTAATCATAAGTAAAATTTATTCATGATTATTGTGAAAATAAGCCAAATGATTACCAACCCCTGATACACCCACCCTCTCTCTCCTGAAACCAAGCATGTGCAATAAGACAGTGTGCAAAATAAAATAAAAATACCAGCATGTATCCTTGACTGCTTACTTTATATATTAAGATCAACTGTGAAGCTTAGATAATATCATAAGGAGCCTGCAGCACCTCAACAGAAAGATGCAGAAGAAAATGCACAGGCTCTGACGTGATCTGGAACAAGAAGCACCATGTAATTTCATTGCCTTGAAAAGAGACATGGCCATTGCTTTCTCTGCGTCTGCTCAGATGAGTTCTGCTAGCAGGCTGGGATAGAAAGGGTGAGGGCTAAAGCTGCTTCTTGGTCTCTTCTGTCTAGTTTGCTCCCCTGTCAAGGGAAGCCATATTACCCATGGAAGAGAAGAAATGTTGTCCACTTACAATGTAGAGTGCTCATACTTGAAGTAATGCCTGTAAATTAATTTAAAAAGATGAGTTCATTAGCTTTTACTACATGAGTATTTTTGTTAAATAAAGACACCTGCTTTATTGTGATGGCTTTCTACTTGTGATCTTACAGATCACGAGGTTGAAACTCAAAGTCCTGTCTTACCTGTTTGGTTTCATTCTTTAAACTTCAGCCTTCTGGAGACTGGTGCATATATGACTGTCACAGTTTTTATAGTAAGTATAAATAAAGGTTTGTTAGTTGTGAGACTATATAGAAAAGCTGCATGACTGCATCTTGCAGCTTCAGAAATCAAGACAAATACAAAGAATTCAAAGGACCTTTTTGAAGCAATGCCTTTTTTTCCTAGATATCTCAGGAAACAACATTCCTGATTCATGATGTCTTAACATTTGGAAGGTTGCATTGCAGCTGGCATTACATGTTTTTTGATTGCTCCAGGCCATTTTGCACCAGAAAGGTTTCTGGACAGGCAAGGTGTTTATATATATATATATATATATATATATATATATTTAGATGAAGATGCACAAAAATTAAGTGCTGAATAAAACCTTGGTAAACTAAGAAGAATGCTCATCTGGAATATGAAGACATTAGCATCATGACTGTGGTAACAAATAACTCCCAGCCAAACCTGAACTTGTGTTTGATTTGCTGCTCCAGCTGGATACAAGTAACTCTATGGGGTTTGATGGCATTCATCCCAATGTACTTAGAGAGTTGGCTGATGTCATTGCAAGACCTCTCTCAATTATTTTTGAATTAAAAAACCACAAACAAACAAAACAAAACCCAAAATTTGTGGGGATGTGAAGAGGTCTCCATTGACTGGAAGCTGGCAAACATTGTTCCAGATTTTAAGACGGTTAAGAAAGAAGACCCTGGCCTGTCAGTCTCACTTCAGTGCCTCCTTTCTCATGGAGAAAATTATTCAGGGAGTCATTGAAAAACACTTTAAAGACAATGAGGTCATTGGTCACAGCCAAGACAGGTTCATGAGGGGAAGGTCTTGCTTAACAAACTTTATTTCCTTTTATGACAAGGTCACCCACCTAGTTGGCCAAGGGAAGCCTGTTGATGTAATCTTTTGGATTTCAGTAAAGCTTTTGATACTGTTTCTCACAGGATCCTTCTGTACAAAATGTCCAGCATACAGCTAGATTAAAACTTAATACAATGAATGAATAACTGGCTGACAGGTCAAGCTCAAAGGGTTATAGTAAATGGGGTTGCATGAGGCTGGTGGCCAATCACTAGTGGGGTTCCCCAGGGCTCCGTTTTAGGGCTAGTTCTCTTCAATGTTTTCAAAAATGACTTGGATATAGGACTAAAATGTGTTTTGAGTAAGTTTGCTGTTTTGCTGATGGTACAAAATTGGGATGAGCTGTTGACTCTGTCAAGGGTGGAGAGGCCTTACAGAGAGATCTTGACAAATTAGAGGGTTGGGCAATCTCCAGCCACATGAAGTTTAACAAGAGCAAGCACCAGATTCTGAACCTGCTACGAGGCAACCCTGCCTGTACATACAGACTGGCAGATGAGAGGCTGGAGAACAGCCCAGCAGAAGGCTGTCTGGGGACTCTGTTTGATGGTAAGTTGAATATGAGTCAGCAGTGTGCCCTGGCAGACAAAAAGGCCAACCATATCCTGGGGAGCATCAGGAAGGGATTGTCCGGCTCTGCTCTGCACTGATGCAGCCTCGCATTGAACACTGTGTGCAGCTTTGGATACCACAATATAAAAAGGACATAAAACTATCAGAGACCACAGGAGGTCAACCAAGATGGTGAAGGGTGTACAGGGCAAGACATATGAGGAGTGGTTGAGGTCCCTTGGTTTGTTCAGCCCAGAGCAGACCAGGCTGAGGAGAGGCCTCATGGCGGCCTGCAGCTCCCTGACGAGGGGAGTGGAGGGGCAGGCGCTGAGCTCTGCTCTCTGGGGACAGCGACAGGACCCGAGGGAACGGCATAGAGCTGGGACAGGGGAGGGTCAGGCTGGGGGTTAGGGAAAGGTTCTGCACCCAGAGGGTGCTCGGGCACTGGGACAGGCTGCCCAGGGCAGCGTTCATTGCACTGAGCCTGCTGGAGTTCAAGAAGCATTTGGACAATGCTCTCAGACATATGGTCTGATTTTGGGGTGGTCCTGTGTGGAGCCAGGAGTTGGGCTCGGTGATACTTGTGAGTCCCTTCCAACTTGTCTCAGGATATTCTATGATTCTATGATTCTATTCGGACCATACCAGGCAGTGTTGAAAGTCTTCCAACTGCTCTGTAGCTCCTGACATTCATACCAAGATTGCCACAAGCTCACAAGAGGTGTTTCTCAAAGCTGAAAAGTTGGTTTTCTCTCTGATTACGAGTAGTTGCCAGAGGAGAGAGGGAAATTCAGCTGTCATGCCACTGTGTGGTTTTGTGTGCTCAAATCCAAAGTTGATGTGTGTCACAGGAGGTTGCTGAGTCTCCCCTGAGTTGGGAAGAGAGTGCCAGTCACTGCTGTGTTTTCTGTGGAACCTGTAAATGAACCCAGTTGTTTCTGAACTGGGACCTGAGCTTAGAGCACCAGAAAAGCAGTGTGACTACCATAACCTATTTTCTTCATTCTTCATGTTTTTTGCCAGTACCCAATTTTCTTTTCCATGTGTTCCATTCTTTATCTGATGTCTCAAAGCCTTAGCTGGTATACTTGTGACATGTTAATGATGTATGCATTTTTTTTTTTTAAAGCAAGGTAAACTTTATTTTGCTTTAAGTGCCCTTCTAATTTACTAGTTTGGATTCCTACAGCTTTTCGATGCTCTGAAATCTTTGCTTCTTGTTCCAGAACATAAGGTAAATGGCTTTGATAAACTCATTGTCACTCATAAACATCATCTTCTTCCTCCAAAACCACAACTTTCTGGATGGTTTTCACTCAGATCACAAACACACAAATTGTTCAGCAGCAGTCAATTAAATACCATGGTAACCTGCTGCTTTTAATTATCCTTCTCTGTGCCTGAGCAGCTGTGAAACACATAGTGACAAGCCATATGTAATTTAAATACTGTGGTGTGCCCCAGATGTGGCAGTACTTTGCCAGGTGTTTATTTTTAATGTATAACTCAACATATTACCCTATTAACTCTTTTTTCTTTCTTTTTTTTTTTTTTTTTCCTCCAGAAAAAAGAAAAACACTGAAAACTTAGGTTTTCTTCCACAAATGCTTTAATACCCAGTTATGACTACGATTCTTCAATTTTGGTAATGGAGGACAGCTTTTTGCTTCTGCTCCAGTGCTAAATATTAATTATGGACATTATTGCTACTGTTTTGAACCAAGGCCACACCACACATAAGTTCATCCAAAAGGAACTGAAGTGTAGGGAAGATTTTATGGGTGTTTTTGTCATTTATTTCCGTGAGAACAGATATGGTCTTAAGTTAGCTGTACATCATGTTACACCTATGTACCATGCTTATAAACACTTTCCCTGGCCATCTGCAGACGCAAACAAAGCTGGGCTTTGTCTTTTTGTCTTTTCCTGCAGTGGGTCCATAGCCACTTAGAAGAATTCCACATTATTTTTTTTATTTTTATTTTTATTTTTTTTTTAAGCTGGGATTTTGTGATCCTTTTTCTAAAGCCAATGAAAATGGGTTGCCAGCTTTGCTATGTTTTAGTGTGGTTTCCTACACCTGATCTTGGAAATCCTACTGCATACTAAGATCTGGTGGTGCAGTATCTTACACCAAAAAAAATCAACCAAAAAACAAAACTTACA
>CM021729.1:42535186-42552631 GCA_011074415.1 Stictonetta naevosa
GGAAAGGTGTTATGACTTGCCAGGTAAGAAACTCATGAATAAATATTTAGTGCTAATTAAATAAATGTTATGTTTTAGTAATATGGCACTTCTGCCTGTTTTGGATTCTCCTTGTTCTTCCTCCATTGCCTGAAAACATCTTCCCTTCTCTATCACACAACACTTTTTATTCTACTGGCTTCAGCTTTCAGTCCTCATTCACACAAGATCATTTTTTTTCACGTGAGAGTGTTTCCAGTCATGCCCTGCCTTCTGAGGATTATGAGAAACACTTCTTTCATTTTCCCTCTGTATGTCGGAATCATGTGTCATTTGTGGTTTAAAACTTTCCTTTTTATAGCCTCTCTTACTCAGTGTCTTGCAGACACTCGTATTGAAAATACCCATAAGCACTTTTTTTTTTTTTTTTTTTTCCCCCCATTTTGTTAATGGAATCAAAATTCCTCTTCCTTTACATATCATCAATCCAAGTTTCTCCTGCCTCAAATACATTAATACATTGTTTGTACTACTCTTGATTTAAGATTTGCATAAAACTTATTTTTTTTTTTTTTTTTTTTTTTTTTTTTTTCCTGGTTAGGGGCTAATTGTCTGTCTGCAAGATTTTTTTTTTTTCTTAAATTATTATTTCTGCAAGTTTTACCATTCCCAATATTTATTGTTTCTTCTCTTAAAAACAGTCCCCGATATAGCACTACCACAGCCATTTAACAGCATCCCTGTGATGAATTTACCCTGCTACTTGCAATACCACATGGAGATATAGCTAAACTGACAGATGCTGGAGTCCTTATTTTGCAGAACACCCATCTTGTGTAAAATACAATTGGGGAACAATAAAGGTAACTGAAGGGGAAAAGGCTATCATTTTTAGCTTAGAGAAAGAAGAGAGAACAGCTTCTTGACATCTGTAAAGTGAGGAAGAATACTTTGCAAAACAGGTTAGAGATCAGAGCTATTCTGCACCCAGCAACAGCTGATTATAAAGCACTGATTGGCTGCAACATTAACAGTGGATGAAGCAAATTTCTGTCAGACTCCTTGACTCTTAGTGGTTTCCAAACATAGATACTGTGGTGATGGACCAAAGGGAGAGAGATAGGATCTTCTTCATGATTCTGCTTGGAGCTGTTTAGACCTAATTTTTTAATTAACAAAATTTCAGCTAGACTCTGGGTACTCCGGCTGTTTTCTATGCAGGGAGCTTATTTAAATTGTCAGCCACTTTTACTAACATTGAAATTGTTTGTGTTGCCCCAGGTCAATGCAAATGAAGAAAGGACACAACAAAGGAGAAGTTAAATCATGAAGCACTTTCTGGGTGAGAAGAGGAGGGAAGCAGCAAACAAGGAGAGGAAAATCCTGTTGAAGACAGCTTAGGAACACCACTCTACTTTCAAGAAGACCATTGATCTAAACACTCAAAAGATAAAAAATTCTTTTGAAGCAAATATCTCCTATGATCAGGAGATAACGCAAATTTGTTTTTATTTGAGAACAGTGAAAGTTCTAGAAAACCAAAACATGCCTTGCAGCTAGGGGCAGATGGCTCTTAGAAGCCAATGGACACAGACCACTTTACACAATGTCCTGGAGACCTGCTGCAGACTGTCCAACCCTGCAAATTGAGTGGAAATCCTTTCCAATGAAGGCTCCTGGGCTCAGTCCAAGTCCCACCCATTATCCTCTGTAAAGTGAGTCAGAGCTTCCCCAAAATCCATGATGTTATGCCAACGTTTTCTTCTATGACGGGTGAAGTGTCCTCTACCCTAGAATCTTGTAATACCCATATCTAAATCATAACAAAGAGGTGTAGAGATGGAGTTTTGAAAACACAAATACACAATCAAAAAATGTATTTGTAAGGCAGATTCCTAGGGCAATCATAGAGCCAGTAGATGAACAGAGCTATTAAGTATTTTTATTTTTATTTTTTAACTGAAAATATGTTAGGGAAAATAGAAAACGAGGCTGGTTTCCTTGGCTCTATTTCTCCTCCCTCCCTTCTCTTCCCTCTAGCAACACTGGGCAATGTGTTCCAATATTATTTCAATATATTATTAATGTAATTATTTTAATGTTTCACTCCTTTCTCATATAAACCTGACAGTACATTATAATTCCACTCTGAGTAAACAAACAATGGCTTGTGGGGCCTCTCTTGTAGAATGCTTGTGCACAAGAAAACCCAGAATATTGTGGAGGTAACAATAGCAGTGACAACTGTTTAATACACTTCTACTTCCATTCACTTCCAGCAAATATGTACGAGTCTTCTGAAAAGAGGTGGATTTTTCTCAGTCAAAATGTGCATCTACTCCTAAAATTCAGAGTAGTCATTTGATCTGGGACAATGATACTGGCCTTTAATGCCATCCATGAGCATGCTAACCCATGGATTTGAGAAAATATAGGTTACAGCAGTATAAATGCACTCAGCTATTTACTGTGCAAAGAGGGGCAAAGGGCGAAGACAGAGATAGGGAGAGAATTTATGGCAGACAAGAAACTTCCTGTACATGCTAGCTGTCAGTTAAATCTACATGGTGCAATGCATGATCCTGTGGACAAAGCCATGGCAGCTCTGAAGAGCTCCAGGTAAAATATCAAAAGTCGTGTTAGCAAATCTTCCCATATGTCTAACTTACTGTGGGCTTGCACATGGATGGTATCCCAGGCTTCCTGCAATTTTAAGGTCTGCAGATTGCTTCCAGTACCAAGCTTCCCTTTCCCAAACAAGCCTGGCTTTCCACAGTGCAAGGTAGATGCAATACAGCATCCCTACATGGGCACAGCTGTGCAGAGTGAGCTGGGAGCCCCTGCCTTGTATAGCTGTGGGAAGGCCAGCAGTACCACAGATCTCAGGTCTCTATACCCCTCAGAAATATCCCAGAAAAGAAAAATGAGTATCTTAGTAGCTGGTATATGGCTGGTATTTTCAAAGTCAAAGAGTGGCTGGCTTCTCTTGAAAAATGAACTGCACCATATTCTCTTTTCTTGGAAAAAGTTACATTTCATGCATACGCATGTGTGTGTATTTATTCATGTAGTATGTCTCTGTGAGCATATTTGTGTATGCAGCATACAGGTTTTAAAGATTATCCTTCATGTGGTTGGACTTTCTGTTTCACCTCTGTTGAAGTGCCATTAACTTACACAGAAGATAATGTGATGAATCTGGCTGGACCTAGAGGGTAGTGGTCAGTGGTGCAAAGTCTCATTAGATGTCAGTAATGAGCGTCATGCCTCAGGGGTCAATACTGGGTCCAGTCTTGTTTAACATCTTCATTAAAGGACTGGACAATGCAGTAGGGTGCACCCTCAGCAAGTTTGCTGATGACACATGATTAAGAGGAGTGGCTAATACACCAGATGGGTCATGCTGCCACACAGAGAGATGACAGGCTGGGGAAATGGGCTGATAGGAACCTCATGAACTCAACAAGAAGTCCTGCATCTGGGAAAGAACAATATGCAATAATACATGCTGGAGGCTACCCAGGTAGAAGACAACATAGGAAAGAAAGATGTAGGGGTCCTGGTGAACACCAAGCTGAACATGAGTTAGACGTGTGCCCTTGCCACAAAGAAGACCAATGGTATCCTGGGCTGCATTAGGCAAATACTGCCAGCAGCTTGAAAGAAGAGATCCTTCTTCTGTCCTCAGCACTGCTGAGGCGACACCTGGAGTGTTATGTTCACTTCTTGTCTCCCTTGTACATTAGAGACATGGGCATATTTCATAGAGTCCAATGTAGGGCTGTGAAGATGATAAAGAAACTGGAGCATCTCTCCTATGAAGAAAGGCTTAGAGTATTGTGATTCTTCAGCCTGGAGAACAGAAGGCTCAGTGGGGATATCATTAATAAATAACTTGAAAGAGTGTGCAAATAAGGCATTGCCAGGCTCTTTTCTGTTGTGCCCAAGGACAAGATAAGAGGCAATGGGCACAAACTGTAACACAGGAGCTTCCCTCTGAATATCAGGGAACACTTTTTTACTCTGTGGGTAACTGAGCACTGGCACAGGCTGCCCAGTGAGGTAGTGGTGTGCCCTTGATCTTCAAAAGCCATCTGGACAAGGTTCTTGACAAGAATCTCCGGGTATCCCTGCTTGAGAAGGGGGGGTTAACAAGATGGGTCCAGAAGTTACTTCCAAAGTAAACCATTGTTTGATACTGACATTCTTGAAGTTGAACACACTTCTTATGAGGAGTGGCCGAGGGAACTGGGGTTGTTTAGTCTGGGGAAGAGGAGGCTCAGGGGAGAGAGATCTTGCTCTCTAAAACTCCCTGAAAGGAAGGTGTGGGGAGCTTGGTGTCAGCCTCTCAGGTAACTAGTGATAGGACTAGAGGGAATGGTATCAAGTTGCACCAGGGGTGGTTTAGATTGGAAATTAGGAGACATTTCTTCTCACAGAGAGCAGTCAGACATTAGAACAGGTTGTCCAGGGAGTTGGTGGAGTGACTGTCCCTGGGGGTGTTTATGGAAAGTTTGGATGTGGTGCTTAGGGACATGGTTTAGTGGGTGATGTTGGTGGTAGAGGGATGGTTGGACCAGATGATCTTGGAGGGTTTTGCAACCCTAATGATTCTATGATTCTGTGATTCTATGAAGTTGTGGTAGTTGAAATGTAGAAAATTCAGAAAGGCAGAAATAATACAATCTAATTTATAAACTTAAGCTTTACTAACTCTACTTCATTACTTGTATTCACACACTTGTTTGAATTAATATAAATTAAACATTAAAGTTAACAAATCAACAGAAAATTTTTCTAACATAATTGCCTGGTTGACCAGAGAGTACTACCACAATATTATAATAAATATTAAGACAAAAGTTGAATAATATTAAAGAGATGTGCTGTCTGGAAAAAAAAAAATCAGTTCAGAATCTATTTCTTCTTTCAGGAAGAATGGCTTCTATGAAGTATCTGTGGTGTTTGTTTTCTTTAGCATCTTATTTTAAAGGAAAGCATACCTTTTCTTAAAGGAAATGGACATTTTTTCTAAGTGGTACCTTTTACCCTTTCTGATCAACATAAAAAGTGAGGGACTATTTCTGGAATTACTTTTATAACTCCCTGCAGCTCCAATTATTATTATTATTGCTATTATTTTATCAACACATCCCTATGTCCCACATTGAGTAATTTACTTGTTGTAACACTATAAAGGTGGACAAAGTACAGTCATATCTAATAATCTATCTATAGTGTACTGACTCATTTTTCGAATCTATACCACAATTTAGATAGCTGAAGATCTCCATATCAGATATGATGGTATTTCATCATTTTACAGTAACCATTTCAGAGATGCAGCCAGTCAAAAATAATATGATGATACTTGTGTTACTAAGTATACATCTACATACATACATATATAGATATTTAAAGAGTTTTTATTTTATGCTGGGTCTTTTAAAAGACATAAAATATACAACAATTTTGATCCAAAATTTTTCCCAAGTTTTAGAACTAAAGAGCATATGCATTTTCCTCCTTTATGGTGAAAGATATTTACTGTCAGGTTTTCCATAAAACAGACTCCAATCAATCTTTATATGTAACCTGTAGGTTTCTTTCTGTGCGCATTTTAACTGACTAGACAAGATTTTTTTACCCTATTCTGAAAAGATAGGTCCAGTCTTCAGAAGAACTGAAGGTGGGGGCCTCCCCCTAACTTCTGTCTAGTCTCAATCTGTGCAATACTCTCTGAAGTCACACCACTTCCACTAAGACAGCTCAACTTACAGTAGCCACACTTGACAAGCATTGACTAAACTAAGCCAAGAGGATGTAACTCCTAGTGAGCTGAACCTAGGAAAAATGTCACGGAGAAGACATGAGTCAGGGTGTTTAATCCCAAAGTACGTGGAATACAGTGAGATCATCTGGCACCTTCCTATGTAAGTACGTCAAAAGCAAGCATTCAACAGGTTTGATCAGATAAATCCATTGCATAATGATAACATTTGCTGGAGCTGAAAAAGGAAGAATTGCAGTGCTCATACGAAAGACTGGATTGCAGATGGATTCAAAACCTAATGGTTGGATTTCCATACTTCAGGATCTGAATGAGGCCTGGTGAAGTCTGGAGCATATAATTGACGCTCACAATCAGCTTCAGCTGAGGGCACTGGTAGAATTCAAATTGTGGTATCAAATTTCTAACAGCCTCAGGATTTTGCTGGATGTTTCCAGCTTGCCATTACTCCCCAGTATCCAAGCGTAAGGTCTGATGAATTATTTGAATTCCCTTCAAAGCTCTTATAATTAGCTCAGTTTCTTTTGTCTCTGTAAATGTTGGCAAGTAATGTCTTGTAAATCAATCCCTTCATCTCCCCCAGCATAGCACAGGGCAAGAACTATAGAACATACAAAAACTAGGTGAGAACAAAGCATTCTCTTTCCAACACATGATATAGAAAGCAACTATTGCTAATAATTTTGTTCAAGTATGTCCCAATGCCATTTCACTCTAAATTCCAGCCGTCATAAATGCTAGCAGCAATTATTCTCATTGGATTTAACCCTTATTTGCACAACTTTAAACAAGATTGCTTGCAATTATTATTATTTTTTTCCTTATGACATTTTTTTTGTCTCCCCCTCAATTTTTTATCTCCAACATTTGGCAAGTTAATCTTGAATGACAGAAAGAGCTTTGTTGTGGTCCATGATTCATTTCACCTATTCCCCAGCCACTCCCTGGGTGTGTTTTTATACCAGTGGGCTCTTTTGCAATTTGAAGGTGTACACCTCTGTAACAATGTGGCATCACCTGCCTGCCAAGGGAAGAGACTAAAGTGATTAACAGCTTCAAGAGGAAAATGCCACATCCATTCACAAGGCTTCTACTGCTTAAGCTCTGATGCAACAATTTTGTCAAACTAAAATGTTCTCAATACATCCATCCAGAGGCTCTGATGGGTGCCATTCATACACACAGAAGATGTCTGTGCTCCACCTAACTCCCACGTGTGGTCACTGTTTATTGTTGGAAAACATCTCCATCAAAAACACTCAGAGAAGATGCACTCTGAAGAACATGATGGGCACAAAATTGGCAAGGCTGCAGTTTTTGCAGGGTCAGCTTAAGTTGCTACAAAAGCAGCCATGAATTATGGGATATCACTCCATATTTCTGTGGAGCTGGCAAACCCCTAGCCTTTACTTTCATGTATACACTTACAGCAGTGACCACCACATTCTGAAGCTAAGCACATGTGGATTCTGTTCTTTGTTTGAAACTATACACCTTGTCAATGAGAACAACCTAATAAGTAATTATGTGATGCTGCATTGTTACTGTTCTCAGGATGAGTATTTCCTCTTCATTGTATGTGACATTCGACTCCTGGCTGGAGGACATGTTTCATAAAGTCTGCAGGTGTTTCAGGTAGCAGCTCTGGTCCAAAATGGAATCACAGTCTATTCCCACAGAGCTGGAAAATCAACTCTACTTCTGGGGATGCACCTAGTTTCTAGAAAACTAATTCTGTAAGGTGGATAAAGGACAGAAAAGAGGGAAATACCTACTCCAGAGAAGTCACAGAATCATGGAATCACATGGTGGTTGAGGTTAGAAGGGATCTCTGGAGGTCACCTGGTCCACCCCCCCTGCTCAGCCAGGGTTTCCTAGAGATGATTGTCTTGGACCATGTCCAGGTGACTTTTGAAGGTTTCCAAGGAGGGAGACTTCACAGCATCTCTGGGAAACCTGTGCCAGTGCTTGGTCACCAG
Source organism: Stictonetta naevosa (assembly GCA_011074415.1). Classification (NCBI taxonomy): domain Eukaryota; kingdom Metazoa; phylum Chordata; class Aves; order Anseriformes; family Anatidae; genus Stictonetta; species Stictonetta naevosa. The sequence continues at coordinate 42,542,936 of CM021729.1, forward strand.
CACAGTGCAGAAGTGCTTCCTGATGTTTAGATGGAACCTCTTGTGTTACTGTTTGTTGCCCATTGCATCTTGTCCTGGTACAGGGCACCACTGAAGAAAAGTCTGTCCCCATCTTCTTTGCACCATCCTTTCATGTATTTCATGTACACATTCATAAGATCCTTCCTGAGCATCCTCTTCTCCAGGCTGAAGTTCGATACACAGTATTGCAATCAACAAGAAATTTATAGATTTCTCTGCTCTACACTGACTTTTCTGTTCTCCATAGTCTGAGGAAAGGTCATATATAACCTGCAAATTGTCAAGGAAATTGTTATATCAGAGAAAGAAACTGAAAAAGCTCTGCGTGAGAGCAAAGAAGAAGTGGTAAACTCAGAGTGGGTTTGCTATGATATTCTAAGTACTTTCTTCTTAGATTTGACTTCCTACCTGTAGATAAAGGTATTAATTGCAGTGAAGGCTAGCGGGTTCAGAAGAGAGCTTTGCTAAGTGAAAAGACGTACATGAGTCCTTGTGGTGGTTTTACCTTGCTGGGCAGCTGAACTCCACCACAGCTGCTTTCTCACTCCCCCTCTTTGAAGAAGAGGGGAAGAAGAAAGTATGCTGGGAAGAAAAAACAAAACAAAGCAAATCACAGGTTGAGATATGGATAATTTAATTAAAGAGAAAAGGAAGAGGAAAGAAAAAAAAACACACAAGCAAATGCCATGCGAAAGCACAGAGAGAGAGAAAAGAAATTACTCTCTACTTCCCATCAATGAGCAATGCTCGGCCACGTATCAGGAAGCAGGCCCTCAATAGTCATAGTGGTTGTTTGGGAGGACAGACATTTTCATAACGAGAGCCCCCCTCTCCTTCCCCTTTCCCACCTTTTATTGCTGAGTGTGACACCATATGGTATGGAATATCCCTTTGGTCGGTTTAGGTCAGCTCCCCACCTCTCGCCCATCCGCAGCCTGCTGGTTTTGGGGGTTGGAGGGAGTCCTGAAGTTTTGCCAGCACTGCTCAGCAATAGACAAAATATTGGTGTGAAACGAGTGCTGTTCTAGCTACAAGTGCAGAGCACGGCACTGCATGGGCTGCTGCAGGAAAAGTTAACTCCATCCTGACAGACCTGGTACAGTCCTATAAATTGGTCTGTTTATGAATAAGGAAAAAGGAAAAAAGCCCCCCACACAACATTTTAATTGTGTCTCAAACCCAAAGTTTTTGAAAACAATGTCTTTCTGACTTCTGCTTATATTTACCATTGCATTGCCATTAACTTCCCAAACTATCTCAAGCAATTGAAAATATAAGCAGAAGTCAGAAAGACATTGTTTTTAAAAATCTCCATAGATTGAAAATGCTAAATTGTATATCACCTATAATATGGTCATTAAGAAAAATCACCTATGTTTCAACAGAGGAATGTGAATGTGTAATAAATCAGTGTTTACTTTTGGAGGAAGCATTGCAAATATTCATGAAGACTCCATTCTTTAGCCCTAACTACAAAATTCAAGTGAATAACCCTAATATAAGCTCTTGGGGAATATTCTTTGGGGAAGTCAGGCACAGGCACATGCTTACCCACTCTAACTATTAATATATTTAATATTTTATTCTTCAGTGATATTTACACAGCAACATTCTTATGTCAACAAGTAGAAGAACAGCTTGGAAGAGGAACAGACTTTCAATTCACTGTTTGTGTATTATTCAACAGCATCTTCAGTATCTTAACATGAAGCAATCAAGATGTCTCAATCTTAAACATACGTCTTTCTTGATACATCAATTGATTTGCAAGGTAATTTATTCCTCATTGTAAAGCTTTGACTCAGAAAGGTACGTAAGCACATGTATAATCTTGAGCAAGTGTGTTGTCCCATTGATTTCAAGAGGTGATTCATAAGTCTATTGAATCATCACCTTAGTCTTTCTCTATTAATTTCTTTCTGTGTGAATGTTTTCTTACAGTTTAAATTCCATTACGGTCTCTAATAGTTTGCTTTGAGTAATTCATGCTTTTAAAATAATTAACAATTAAATCCTGGGGAAGCATGCATTTACAGCTATAGGTCTTTGGGCAAGGGGGAGAATATTACACTAAAAAATCAGCCGCTTCATGTTAATCACTATTCATCAGTTATTTGGTTTAGAACATCCAATATTGCTCCCTTCCCTAATTATTAAACCACTGGTTACTTGTCTTTAACTGCTTTTTTTTTTTTTTTTTTTTTTTTTTTCTGGTGAAGAAAAAACTCTTTGTTAGTATTGGTTTTCTGTCTGCAATTTTATCTGGGCTGGTGCCTTTGCTCCTTCTCTTTGAAAATTCCTTTCCATACACATGCTTCCGTGTTTGCAGGATCAGGATCCTTTCCTGCTCTAAAGCATCTTCTTATAGGCTTTGGCAGATGAGCTAAGCTTAGTCTGCTCATGGACTCAGGTAGACATTTGGCAGGATCGTAACTCAACAGCATTAATTATTTCTGCATAGGAACAAAATACTGCCACTGGCATTTCTCTTTCCCACAAGCTGTAGCACGAAGGACCACGAGATGGCAGTACTGCATGAGCAATTGAACCAAGAGACAATTTACAGAAATTTCTTGGGAAACGTTTTCTGCTGCCAGCTTCAGACCTTTTTGTAAATTCAGTCTGGCCCAAACTTGCTTTGCAACAGCAAAGAGATAATGATAGTGAAATCTGTATTGTCCACCTTCTGAAATGTGATGGTTAACTGCTAGCATTCTTGTGCTAATAAAAATGTTGTTTGTTACAATATAGTGGGCACCAACAGTGGCAACATTTTATGGATTGCAAGATACTGCAGGGCACCATAAAAAGCCTGCAACTGCGAGATAAGATCGCCACTAAATCAAAACTCGTCTTCCTTCTGAGGAATGGACGTGTTCAGAATTGAAGAAAATCCACACTGAAATATTGTATTTCAAGGCAGAGCTGAAAGGAACAAGTTCTTTGCAAACAGAAGTGTTGACTTCCTTTAAAATGACTGACCTGTAGTGTCTGCTTGACAGAGTTAATTATACAGGGCAAAGTAATGTGCTAATGTAGCTAAATTGTTTCCACTTTCCAGAGGCTGAGGTACTTAGTCATTTCTATATAATAGTCAATTCTGCATAGAAATATACCTGTTCTGTAAGGCTGACCATTAAGAATATGAGAGTGGCTGAATAAATGTTGATCTTCTAAAGATCTGAAAAAGTGTATCTTTCCTCTACCTCTTCATTTTATAACAGTGTAAAGACAAAATACCTTTTACAAGTGAAATAGTCTCTGGGAGCTGTAGATTACGAAATCTGTGTAGGAATTCCATCATTTGCCTTACCCTGGTCCTCTGAATTATTTCCTTCAAGGCTGCAGGGACTGGAGACTGATTCAGGCCTTGCCTGGGAACTGCTGCCCTCTTTTCTCTACAGTGGGGTGCACAGAGTCTGGGGAGAGCAGATTTGTTTGGGAAATGCTGGTGCAATGAATCTTCAGGGAGTGGGTATTAGGGCACCCTACAGCTCCCTGTGACACAGCAAAGGACACTGTCACAGAAGTGCTCATTACTGTAGGGGGAACTGCCACTGACTGTTCACTGCTTCTCGCATGAAACTGCCCTTCCTGTTGTGTCCATGTGAAGAAACACGCTGCTCAGGCTTCATGAAGTGCTGTCTGAGACCTCCTGTAAAAGTTTCCAAACAACAATAAATGGAATATGAATAGGTTCCCTGGTGCCTGCTAGCACTTGCTGAAGCCATAACTGGGGACTCTATTTTCTGCATAGTGTCCAAATGGCACTGAACAAACCTCAGCTTTGTTGCTCTGAATTATGACAGCAGTCTAACAAGAGGGTGACCCCAGTATTTTTCATTTCAGGTAGCCAAAGAATTCTCTCTCTGAAGGCAGGGTCAAAAACACTCCTTCCTTCAGATGCAAAGAAATGTGTGACACAGGAAAAAATGTTAAAAGGCAATACATGAGGAATTATCCATATGGGCAGAAGCCACTGTCTAACCCTGAGACAAACCCTCCTATTAAAGCTTTGAGATTAATGCAGCATGACCCAATGCAATATGACCTAGTGACTGGAAGACTGAAGTATCCAATGAAGGTGGGTTTCCTTTCCTCAATTAGAATGGAGTTGGGAGGAGAAAAAAGAAAACAGAAATGGTGGTTTCTGGCTGCTTGCTATTTAACAAGTAACAGACACCTTCCCTCCACTCTTTTCTTAAGGAGGATACAAAGCAATCATTTCACTGGCAGTGTTTAGTCTGGAGATTTTCCAAAACAAGAGGAACAGTCAGCACAAAAGCATGCACAACAGACTCCTGTCAGATCCATCACTTCATCCACAGCATATTTAAAGGCTAATTGAGAGAAATGCATTCCTACACAAAGGCTAATATGAACAGACTTATGCATGTGTGTATTTGTTTATAGAAATATACGCACATTCAATTTGTTATTAGGTTTTGGCTGGAGAAATTAGCTGAAGTAATCAAACCGGTGCTGGGAAAAATAATGCTAGCTGCTTAAGGCCACATAAGTTTTTACCTTGTCAGATATATACTTTTCAGTCTTATTGTTGTTTAGGAAATACCACAAGCAGAAAAAAAAAGTAAGTCTCCAGATAATTTTACCCTTGTATATTCCTCCATTTACACTGTGAATCTCTAACATGCAAAGATCTGTTTCAGGCTGCCTGGGCAGCGGTTTTCCATTTTGTGCTGAAAATGTGAATAGTCAGCAAGGTGGCTTAACAGTGGTTGGTATATACAGACAAAGGAGGGAAACGTCCTAACACAGCTACCTGAGGAATTCCTCTGCCACTAAGACTTTGGCTGTTCTTCAGCTGAGGGAATATGAATGACAAACTGATTTAATTTTTACTGTCATAGCCACAGAAGTGTATTGTGCTATGTGCTGTGTTACAAGTGTCACCCTCTCAACACCATGTGGAGGATAGAAGGATTCTACAGCTTTCCCAAATCATCCATTTTTTGCTGATTGCTAAATCCCTTAGCTTGTCCCTAGCAAAGGTGACTGGCATTTGATGTCTTTGCTTACCCTGGTCATTAGTTCAGCTAACATCTCAGAAGATGCATTCTCCATCAAAGCCAAGGTCAGTTTCCAAGTGCACAATAAAGAATTATGCTGTGGCTCAGAAAGTCGCAATGCATACTGCAATGTTATCTTGCAGGAGATAAGATATTCAACAGGTATACAGTCTTCCTCTATAACCACAAAGGATTACTTCCCCTGGGTATTATAATTGGACTTCTGTACAAAACATCATTTCATGCTCGTGAAAAATGTTACATGTTTTTAGAGAAGGTTTCCATTCTATTGCTTTCTGAGTCTGCATTTTCAAATACAAAAATATTTAATCTGAAAACACATGGCCAGGCCCAATTACTACTCCTAAATCCTTTTAAGATAGCATACAGCTGATGTTTAACTGGGTTTCCTTGCTCCGGAGAAAAGGCAATCAGCAGATGACGATAGGCTAAGGATTTTGTTTGGGTGTTGTCTAAGGCTCTTAAGTGCTACTATTACCATAAATAATCAAAGAAACAAACAACAAAACAAAGTCAATGGAAATACTTGAATATTTGCTCTGGGGGTCCACAAGAGAAGATTCAAGACCTCAGAACTAAAGTCATCCATTATTTTCCTTATTGCTTTTATGCAGGGGATACAGGATGCAATTAGTCAATAACCAGAGAAGAAGAACCATTCACAAGCAATTTTAAAAATAAATATGCTTGGAACTGGAAATTAATGTTTGCCAAATACTGGTAAATAATTACTATGAATGTTTTATTTTCAAAATTTTCTCTTTGCTTCCACCCCCCAGCCAAACTCCTGCACGGGATTATATCTTGATTTTCATCAGCCATGTCAAAAGATGACACAATAGAAGTATAAATCTTTGCAATGCATTTTGCTTCTAGGAAAAGCTTTCAGGAAAGCACACATGCTCACCCCATGCATATTCAAAACTCAGCAGATGTATCATGATGAGTTGCCTTGATTTGGCTCCAGAATTACAAATTATAGCCATCAGCACACATCCTGCCAAGTATAGAGAATGAAACTCTGTTTAGTCCAATGATCCTCTGTCAGTTGCAGGCAGGGTGTTGTGTCCACCATGCAATATTTTATTTCCTTCTAAAGGTATTCCACTAACATTTGTTAATGTAACTATTTTGAAAACATAAGTAGATCTTTTGTTCCCTTGCGGTCCTTATATCTCTCCCCAAATCTGATCACTTTGTTTATTGCAGCAGATTGGAACTGAACTGATGAAACAACATTTCATTGTAAAAGACAGGTTGCTGAGCTGAAAGGGTTTCACTGGAAATATTTGGGCTTGAAAAGTCTCCACCAAATCCAAGAAATTATGTCCAATGTGACAGAGCAGGGATTCCTGGCAAGTCCAGCTCTAGAACTGGAGATGCAGGGAGCACAGCAGTTCACAGTCCAGGGTGATCCTGCCTTCTGCTTTATTATTATTATTATTAATTTATTTTTCTCCACCTTAATTCTGAAATCATTAGCCTTGTCCAACTTGTAATTCAATCAAATTTCTTAAAGGCACAGAGTGAAGGAATACTAATGAGCTCGAAGTGTTGATTTTAAGTGAGAGTTTCACTGTTTACTGGAATAATTTCTGTAAAGAAAGTTTACTACTAGAACTCTTTTGAGAAGAAAACACTAGGAAAGTAATATCCAGTTCATACTTATTTGTTCTTTTGTTTTCTTCCTGAAATATTGCTAGGTCAGTTTTAGAGAGATGCCATAACTTAGGAATACATTCTTGCTGTCTCTGTGTGGCAAAACCTTCTGAAAGATATTGGTTTCTTAAGGTTGTTCTCTACCTGGACTAAAACCTGCAAAGAAAGATTTGCAAGGTAATTTCAAAACAAAGCTTTGCAGACTTTGATACACCAGCTATTGGAGATGATACAAAGAAAATTGTGGACCATTCCTCCCTAGTTTTGTTGCCTCACAGCAAATAAAGTTTTTCAAACATTTACTTTAGTACATGTAACGCTAAATGTCCTGTCAGTTTGGGATTTTCCCATTCAGATGACCACAGTATGACAGGGACAAATCAGCTTGGCTTCCCTTGGAGGATTTTCGCTCCCTTTCAGTCCTTTAATGTTCTCCTACAGCTGAAAGAAGGACTCAGCAGCATCAGAATCAATCCAGCCCTCAGCACTGTTCCCTTCAAGAGAATTATGAGGAAACTGAGTAGAAGAAAGATAAAACTCAAGACAATGCCATAGTTAAAAAACTGTCCAAGATGCAGAAAATAGGACAGAAATCTGTAGTCAGTGTCAAATCATAGACAAAGAGCAGAGATTGTCTGTAAAATTGTGCACTTGTCCCATGGGCCTGGAAAAAAGCTCATGTCACAGTCATACCACCTTGCAGCAAAGCAAACTTCAATTCATATAGGCAATGGAAAATACGAAGCTGCCCAAATGATCTTGCCCAGTGTCAGGCCTCTCTGAACATACCACACTGCACACCAGCCTCAGCAGAGCATCCATATGTTTTAGGATTTGCTGGTATCACCTGATCATAATTGAATCTTACTTTTTTTCTGTCCAGATACTCAGATGTTCAGCATCCGTTGCTGCTAGGACTTCAGAAAGGTATCTGCCAAGGCATCTGGATGCAACATACCTATTGCACAGACACTGTTAACAAATTCAGGATCACACACAGCTCTGAAATTCTTGACAAGACCCTGCCTTCTCTTGAACTTGTACTTATTTTAGCCATCTACCATTTTCTGTGCTTTCTGTTTGATGACCCTTCAGATATACTTGCAAAAACCTTTTGTTTAATGATGCCTTTACACACTGATCCACATTTTCAGTGTATGTGATTATTATCAACTGTCTTCTTACTGTGCTTACAAGCTTAGAGCTTGCTCACAGGCAATAAATAAAGTGTGTTCCCTGGAAAGTATGCTTTGTACTTCTCCATAGGCTTTTCAAGAGAAATGTTAGTATATTAACAAAGAAGATTCTGCCTGTCTTTCACTGGAAAAAAGGGGGGGAAGGGCAGTCAAAGGAGATAATTACCATATATGATCCTTCTGTTTTATTATTAGACAAGCCAGCAGAATTAACTCAGTATAATATTTTGGAATTTTCATGTTCTGGTTGAATGCAAGAAACAGAAGGACAGGCAAGTACTTGTTTAAGGTGGAAATCACGCTCCTACCATACGTGTGATTAGAAATACAATGCTATATGTTTACTATTGCTACAACATACTTTTCAATGAATTGTCTAGCCAGCCTCCTACCATTGAGCAAACGACTGCAGTTTCATTTTGTGTGGCAATCGAAACCATTCAGTTTCAAAGAACGATTGAAGTTTAATAAAGCGTTCCATTGCTAACCACCAAACAGTGTCAGATTTCCACTGGCAGGTTTAGGCAAAGAAAACTCTTGCTTTTTCAAGACCAACTGAATCAGGGATGTGTCATCAAGATGCTTTTTTGTTTTAGCTTTACAGTCACTATATAACTGACTTGGAATAGCAGGTTGCATGTTAGTAAAGCAAACGGATATTCAAATTCTGCCTTCCCTGGAAGGATCAGGCCGATCTTCCTGGAGAACAGCATGAAAGTGAACCACATTTGCACGATGAAAAAAAGATACAAAGTTATGGAAGTTAAGAATATATGCAGAGCTAAATGCCACAGGGTGGATTTGATTCACCACTAGACACTAGGTAGAGCTCTGAGCATCACAATCAACTCTGCTATACCTAACACTGAGACACACACAGGTGGAAAAGAGTGGTCATGTACTGTTCATGGCCATTGGATCATTTGAGATATGGAGCACTAATAGGGTAAGCATAGAGATTATTTTAGAACATAAAACCTCTCTTTCCTGTGCCAAATGTAACTGGCAATGGAGCACGTACCATACTTCTTCCATTTGTGCTCCATCCATAGAGCATGGGAGTTCACTGCAATGCACAGACTGTTTCTCTCATAAATTCAATTCAACATTGCAATCCATGTGTTTGGAGCTGGGGAGGACAGCTCTTCAAACTCATTCCCTAATGGACTGACATTACACAATAACAGCTTTATTTCACTTAAGAATATGTGCCCCGAGTTCTCAGCAGAGGAACAAAGCAGTGTTTGGTGGATGGAGCTGTTTACATATAATTCAAACACAGCTTAAATAGCTGATGACTGACTTACAAAGCACAAAGATTCCAGTTTTGTCTTGCTGAAAAATGTAAAAACAAAACCAGTCTTGCCCCCTTAAGAATATGTCACTGCCAGAAGCCCATTCGGAGGTTGGGAAAACTAGGGTCCACTTCAAAGTTAATTCTGGGGTTGCCCGGTGTTAAACTTATGAAACATACTGGAAAAAATCAAGATATGAGTCATCCACACCAATCCATCAAGACATTGTGGGAATCTACTGCTATTACCCTTTGGGCTAAATGACTTTCTGGAGAAATTCCATTGAAAGCAAAACACAAGAGACTAATTTGGCCCTCTGTAGTTGGTTCGTTCGTTTTCTCTTGCTTGCTTGCTTGCTTTCTTACCTTTTTTTTTTCCTTGCACTCTTACTTTTTGCTTGCTTGCCATCATACTCTTTCCCTCAATATTCCTTCCTTCCTTCCTTCCTTCCTTCCTTCCTTCCTTCCTTCCTTC
>CM021729.1:42552731-42579317 GCA_011074415.1 Stictonetta naevosa
CTTCCTTCCTTCCTTCCTTCCTTCCTTCCTTCCTTCCTTCCTTCCCTTTTCTCTCTTCCTCCCTGGTAATATCTGAGCCTGAGCAACAGCTCTAAGACTGAGGTAGTCTAGTGGTCTGGCAGCCTGTTCTTAAATATCTTTCTGTTACACAGAATCTGTTTCATGCTACACTATGCAGTAAGTTACACCACTTGCTTTAAGTGCAAGTAGTCAGTTTCCCAATCTCTCATCTCTGCCAACAGTTCTATGTTACATACTCTCATTCTCTATCCCTCCAATATTTCTGTTCTTTTCTACCCTGAAGAAATGTATTTTAAGAACAACACAGCAAAGAAAGCTGATAAGAATGCACTATGATGTACAAGTGTCTTCAGTTTTTGTTAGGATTGACAAAAAATATCAAAGGAAAGTATCTGGGGGGAAACTTTGACTTTCAAAATTTATTTCTGCTCCCAGATAAGAAGCTTACTTTCTGTTCCCAGATAAGAAGCTTACTTTCCATAGGATATTTAATATTTTCTTCATGAGAATCTAATACTTTGAGAACAAAAGACAGTTCCCAAGACAGCAATATAGCAGCCATATTATGTTTCTTTCCCTCTACTGAAAAGCAAGAAAGCAGTGTTTTCTGAATGTTGTGGCCTAAGAGTGGGATCTAGACTCCATTGAAAAAAATAGGAATGCCAGGAACTCAAATTCTGAGAAAGGTTTCCACAGGCATATTTCAGAACAAGAATTTTTATTTATTGATCTTTTCTAGAAACAAACAAACAAACAAGGAACACCAAACAAACAAAAATCAGATTTTTTATTAATATTTCTACTGTTACTTTGGTTTGCTACAGGGAATTTTCTGTAGTAACAAACTCAAGAGCATCAGACATCTCCAGTTTCCCAGTAACTATCACCTGGGTGATAGAGAAAAATGCTTATATACATCAGCATATCATAATTAATATGTGAATTCCTGGGAAGAAGTGGAGGCTGAAATCTCTGTGATTCTTCTCTGTACTCCAAAACACAACAGGAAGAAGACTGCATTTGGTTTGTTACTCTTGTAAACAAACAAATATTACATCATCATCTTTGTATATTCAATTACATTTGCACTGTATACGGGTAAAGATTGCTAAACACTAGATCTAAATTAATTATGAACAGCAATTAATTTCTCTGGGAGCTAAGTTCCTACCTTCCTGCCACCCCACTGTTTCTGGCATTAGGAGTAACTCTTCCACAGATGAAATCTTTGTTCAAAGACCTATTGCAAGATGTAATAGCAGAAATGGACTTCATCAGCAAGGAAAAGCCAGAGGTGCTTCTCCTGTAACCCTTCACTGCACTTTTAACTTCTTCCATTCCCCTGCACCATGAAGACACATCTTCTCTTTAGGATGTGTGCACTCTGATAATGCTACAGAGAATGATTTTTTATTCTGCAGAAATAAGAAATTTGTTCTGTTTTCCCAACTGCTGCAAGGTTTTAGAAGAAGAATTTTCCACAGGAGTTTCAGCTTAATCTTTCATGATTTTTCTGCTGCCTAAACAGGTTCAAACCTCTCACTTCACTAAGAGACTCTACAAGGGAATCTTTAGGGAGGTCTGTCTCTAATGTTGTACTATGATCTAAGGTCAGGCTCCATTTTAAGGGGAGTGCCACAGCAAGCTTGCAGTCGGTCTGCACATACAAAGACAGGTTTAGTGGTCATGGTTTCAGTCACTTACAGTGTTTCTGCATCTTCAAAGTAAGTAGAGGCTACATTACCAGAAATACTACCAGCCTTACACTAGCAGATTTTCGGATATAAATGTAGATATTTAAATAGGCAAAGAATCATTACTCTCTAGCTAATACCAGTGTTCTCTAACTGCTATCAATGAAATAGACTTTTCCACTGCTGAAGATAATGGTAACAATTTGGATTAGGACAAGAAACTAAGCTCTTGGTTTTCTGAAGAGCTTTTAAGTTATTCAGCTCAAAAGAGTCATCAGTGAAATTACTGGACCTTCTATTTTTTTATGTCAATATTCAAAATTTAAATTTTGCATTTCAATAGATATTCAGTTTGAAAATGTGGACAGAGAGATAGCATCATTGTCCTCAGAAATTAAATCATGTCAGAGCTCACCTGTAGATCCACTTTCAAATAAAAATGGTCATCCTAGAGGACACTAAAGCTTGGAGATGAATCTTCCATCATTGCAGAGTTTATTAGTGGCCAGATCTGGAACTGTGTCTGGCTTTCTAAATTCTAGGTGCAATGCTCTCTGAACTACATTCTTTCTTAAGAAGACAATAAAAAAATAATCAACATTTTATCACTTAACATTGTTATCAAAGAGATTTTTGTCATTTTGTTGTTACTCTGAAAGATTCTTCACCATTAGAAATCCGATATGTTTTAACAATTTACATTCATATTCACCTGCCAGAAAGACAATGTGCCTAATATATTTTTAACGTTCAATTTATTAAGTGCACACAAACTTTGGGCTTTCTTTGCTAACATCAGCTTTCTGTCCTAACAATTGTCACAGACCAAGCATGTTAGTGCATAGGGTGAGCTTGTGATGCCAAAACACACTTCCCCACTTCCAGGGCCATATTTGCAGCACAGAAATACTTCTTGTATCTGGCCAAACTTCAGATTTGGTCTACCTTTGACTACCTTTAGTGCCAAAAACTTATGTGATTTCTAATCCCCAGAAAAAGAAGTGTGGCATGCTACAAAATCTTAAATAATCCTACTACACATGGGAGTTACAGACAATATCTACTCAATTATTTCAAATTTTCAGAGACTCTCATCAGAATTAATTTTGATCATGCTATTTTGTGATCAGTTAGGAAGGAGTTCATACTTTGAGTAGCTTTGATACATATTCTGATTATAGTCCTTCATTTTTATTCATTCAAATGATTACAAAAAGCTTTACGAAAACTGATTGAGTTTACAGTGTTAAGACAACAGCTGAGCATCATGATTACTACACCATGGTGTCAAACACTATCATCTGATGAGAGAAATTTCAAAAAGGAACTGGAGAAACTCACCAAAGATAAGGCATGTCTGGTTATTAAATATGATCACCAAGATCAGACATTCAGCTTAGGAAATTCCTATTCCACTGACCTTAAAAAAATGGAAGAACAGTGTTTGTAGGATTTTGGAGTGCTTCTTCTCATTCTTATATCCTCAGCCAACACCTTTGCTGGTGGTTAGTGCAATAGAAAGGATGTTATATTGACAGTTTCAGCTATTCCTCTTTTCTAAGTGACTCACCAAAACACATCACTTTCCCTTGGGAATTGCGTTTGTACTTCTGATTCTGGAGAAGTTAAAGTTATGACTTCGCCATAAAACCAAACCAAAACCAAAATAAAACAAAAACACAACAAAACATACAACAACAAAACAAAAACAAAACCAAACCAACATAGTAGCTATGCCTTCATGATTTTCTTCTGAAAAATTCATTTCACCAGAAATAATGTACTGGGAGAGAGATTCCTGTGTGAGTCATATCCATTGATTCTACCCTGAGGTCTGTGTGTTACAAGAGGTTTTTGTTTGTTTGTTTGTTTGTTTGTTTTTTAAGCAACTGAGAACAGCATGTAATCCAAAGAGCACAGTAAGCTTCGTCTTGTCAGTTTCTACAGACAGTGCAAAGAAACCATTGACTGTAAGATACCATATCTCATAATCTTAAGGCAACATAAAATTGTAGTTCATTGTTCTAAGACATGAATTCTCTTATATCAAAAAGTTGAAGTTTAATGATTCCCATGAACACAGTATCTAGTAACAATTTCGAAAACTAGAAGTATGGCAGGTGACATGTTGTCCTTTACTGCACCAGCTGTGGAAATATTATTTGCCATGCAGAGGACAAACCAGAAATTGTGCAAGAGCAATTAACTTAATCTTCCCCACAGAAGAATCTGTAGACACACCTTGCCTTCTGTAATGAGATCAAAGAACTCTAGAAATATGTTTGCCAAGGCCTTTACAGAGCATTATCCCCAAATCACCTGGAATGTGAGTGACATAGTGAATGCTGATGTCCTTGCTGGCATTTCTAAGCTCATATTTCAGATGGCACGCAACTCACATTTGTACCTTTAGAGGAATTAATCAAGTCGCATTAGAAAGAAACATGAACAACTTGTTACTCAATGGGTTCAGGACTAAGCAGAACTACAATGGTTTACATCAGCTGAGAAGTCCTGCTTGTTATTCAACTGCACTTTTTACTGTCTAAAATACAGTTTACCTTTCTTTATCTGCATTTTTTGTTTTGAAATACAAAGGCCTTGAAAAACCTTAGCTAGGCAGACATCATCTGCGTCCCAAGACAGAGCTGCCCTTTCAAAGTTTACAAAAATTAATCAAAGAGATAGAACTGTATTGTGTAGTCTATGCCCCATGATTAAGACAGAAGATTTGGATGTGTAACAGCTGCAAAATAAACTAGAGAAAACAGCACCTTTAGCAGAACAGTGTGAATAAGAGTATTGGTAAAATGATAGAAGAGTAACTTAAATATACATTTTATTCATCCACATTTTATTATTACACTTTAACAAAGCTAAGCAAACTACCAGAATGCCATATGGATACTAGTGGGGTTTTGTAATCATTCTAAAGAAAAAAAAAAAAGGTAATTTTAGATGATTGACATTTATAATCAGTGATGACTTGGTTTTATGGTACCATTTGCTTGTATTTAACAGAGACTGCATGGAGGCATAGGTATTTAGGCAAAAAATGCTACAAATCCAGTGTTTAATTTGGGCTCAAGAGTATGCCTAAAAATAAGGATAAAGAAAAAAATGAAAAAGAAATGAAGACTATTGTTATTAGCATTGAACTGGATGCAGTTACAATGCAAGAGGATGAGTGAAGAGTTTGATTAGAAGGACTTTCAACTCAGTTGGGGATTTCCTCTGCTATACAGTTCCAGCCACAGCCCACTCTAAACACCATAGCACACACAGGGCACACAGTACCCAGTGCATGCTTTGGCATTCTCCCTTCTCATCAGGGGCATACAGATCTATTTGCCCTTTGTCTGACATAAGCTTGAGAATTAAAAAAAACCAAAAAACCCCACAACTATTTTTTGAAAAAAAAAAAAAGAGAAAGATATTTTAATGAAGCAAAAATGCAAACCTGCTTGTACCCCCTAATCTCATTTCCAAAGCAAGTCATGTTCAGAGATGTCATTTTTTGAAGCTCCTTTCTTTTTCACTTTGGATCAATCTGCAGCCTTCTCTACTTACCTATCATGTTAATTCCTTGTTACTGCACCTGGTCCACAGATTAATTCAGATTGTCCTAGTCTGAAATTTTTCCCTCTTCTCCCTATGTATAATGACCTAATCCTGGTAGATGCTTGTTCCCTTACAGAATGGGAATCAATGACAGTACTGGCAACCCTAGAGGGGGGAAAAAGTTTCCCTTGTAAGATGATTCTCTAAGCTCTCCTTACTTTGACAAAAACTATAGAATTTTAGAATATAGAATTTCTCTAAAAGAGAAAATTCCATCTTGTTTCCTCTTTTCTGCTTGTGTTTCACTCCAAGAGGGAGATCTTGAGCCTCTGAAAATATTTTTGCAGTGTCAGCAAATCAAACATTTATCTAAAATTTATCTGCTGCTTGCCATTTAATAGAAAGCAGTTGCCCATGAGGAGTTAAGTACAGGTATTGACATAGATAATTGTCTAATCAAAGTGTAAACTAACCAAAGTCAAATTACAGTAGCCATTATTACTAATGCATGTAACTCTGTCTTACCATTAGAAAGCCTGACAAGGAAGATGTCAGTGACAGAAACGTGCTCTAAAAGGAACTTAAGTGGCTTTGGACTGTGGTCTTCTGAATAGAAATGACTCTGGATTCTTCAGGCCAGACTTTTAAAGGGAACTGGACATATAAAGATGACATATAAAGACATGTAAATACTTCAGCTTTTGCACAGAAGGGGCACTTTTGAATATTTCTTGAGATTTCTATAGATATTAAAAAGTCCTACAGACATTTCTGAAAAATTGAACTAGTGAGTCAGTTATGGGAAAACTCAGAAATGGATGAGATCCCTTAATGTCCCCATTTTCACTTACTGGATCCAAAGTTTGGGCCTGAAAAACACTGGCCTAAAGATCAGGGACCCACTGGACAAGTGTGGAATTCTGGTTTCAATTCTCTCTACAATGAGGGTTAACACCTTTTATATGAAGCACTTCGGTACATTATCAATCTTTTTATCAAGAACCGAACACCAAAGCTTTGCATTCTTCCAAGTGAAAGATGACTTTAATTTTATTCTCTTATTCAATGAAGATTTTACTATAAAGAATTAAAGTGCTCATGACTTAAACTTACTTATAGTGTCATAAAAGAGGGGGGGGGTGTTATTGTTGTAAGATGTAAGAGATACAGAACAGAATACAACACTATATGATCAGATAAAAATAGTTTGCAAAAATGTTTATTAACATAGCTTTGAGTAAAGTTAAGGAGAGAAATAGGATCAAACAATTGTTCTTCCAGTCATTTTTTCCATTCATATTGTTCCCTTCATGGTATTCGTCCTTTGATGTACACACAAACATTCCAGCAGATTAGGTAAGATCTGGCTTAAAATCAATGTAATTTAACAGAGGGAGAAAACTGAATTAAGGTGAATCAACATTAAAGTCTTTGATGCAGTTTAAATATTAAGTAAGTCCCTCAAACACTGATTGATCAAACCTGTTGGTGGAAAACTTTATATATATATAAAAGAAGCACAGGCTGCTCAACAAAACATAGTGGAAAAGATAAAGAACATTCCCTGAGACCAAACCAAATTTGGGTTAATGGGGTCAAATTTTACAGTCCATATATGTGAAGGATACTGTGCCTATATGGTGCAAAGCACTTCCTACAGGTGCTACTTGCCCTACATTAACTTTAATCTTCACCTTAATTAGTTCAGATTTTTTTTTTTTAGGCAAAGAAGGCAGATTTCTGCCTTCCTTGTTTCCTCTTATTTTCTTCTCAATGTCTTATTAATTCTTCCAAAGTCAAAGAACTCACATATGTGGCCAGATACACACAGTACAGCAGAACACACAATCTTGTCAGTGAAAAGCAAACTAGATGGCTGTAAAGAGTGCCAGATAACTTAGATATGTCTTTTCTTACATATCCAGTAACTGGAGATGTAGGCAGGGAAGATGCTCAAAACATGATAATTTTCTGTAGATTTTCTGCTGTCACTAATGGTAGGATTTCCAAGCATTCTCGTGGGCAACATGGCCTTCTTGGGAAACCCATTCAACTAAAGACCACTCAGCTTTAGGTAGGCAAATGCTATGATCACAGCCATGGAGTAATGACACAGGACAATGTCCTTCCCTTTGGAGTCATGGGTGGGTGGACCATGTTCTACTTCACTAGAGCTCAAGCAGGAAAATATTTACTCCTCAGAATTTCTCTCCAGTCTGCTAATGGTTCCTTACTCCTGCTCTCATTTTGCTAATGTTTGGCAGTCTGGTGCAGCAGGGTAGGCCGAAATCAGAATGGAAACTGAGCTGTAATTTCCCCTCCTTCCTCAAGAACATTCTGTCAGGTTTAGTGTTGTTTTTGGAAAGAATGCCCCCACCCCATTTTTTTCAACAATTACAGCTCTGACCCGTTCCTGTCAGTTTGACATATTTGTGTTTCTCTCATATACCTGCTGAATGATTAATACCCAAGATGTAATATTTTAATTCAAACAGAATAGGAGTGTAATTTTTTCAAGTTTTTTTTTTTTTTTTTTTTTTTTTATATTTCCTCCAAAGAGGATCAAAATTTGGGCCACAGAAACACTGAGAGGAGAAAAAACAAAACAAAACAAAAAAAGATACCAGACAGAAAAATCTATTGCAAGCTGGTATGTTTGGTTATATTTCTTGTATATCTATTTATATTCAGATAGGACTAAAATTTGGAAGATAAAAATCTTTGTAGATTTTTCTACTTATAGAAGATGGTCTATATTCCAAAACATCTATATTAAAAATAGATGTATCTATGCTAAATATCTCAATTTCTGAAAATCAAATTTCCATGAAGACTTAAGTAGGCTACAGCACATGTTCATTTTGACCAGGAAAATTTAGTCTTATAATTATCATTAAAGTGAAAAAAATGTGCTAGAGTATCAGCTGGCCTCAGCTCTGCTACACTGTTCTAATAACAAAGAATAATATAGCTCAGAGGCTTTTTTTTTTTTTTTTTTTTTTTTTTTCACAGTAAACATAAAATATTCCAGCATGGTTATCAAAACAAAAAAATCAAAAAATTTCATCTTGTTGTTCCCATTTCAAGCCCAAAAATTTTCAGTAGAACACCATTCTGTGTTTTGAAAAGAGATCCACTCTTGAGGTAGTGATTCCAAATAATGAAGATTGCAGATGATTGGAAGAAAGATTTTCTGCCCCATCCCTGGAGGTGAGATTGGATGGGGCCTTGGGCAACCCGGTCTAGTGGTTGGCATCTCTGCCCATGGGAGGGGGCTTGGAACTAGATGATCTTTAAAGTCCCTTCCAACCTAAACCATTCTATTATTTTATGATTTTTCCCTTATGATAAATTTCAAATGGAATATCTGAATTCAGAATTTTTCAGTTGAGATTGTAAATTCAAAGTCTGAAATTAGTAGAAAGCAAGCTGTTTAAAGTAGTCTTAAATACACCACTATTTGGCTGGGGGACTGTTGGGGGTAGGGTTTGTTAAGCACTAAATTTTTATCTGGAAAAATATTTTGTGAGAAAATAAGAATAACATTTGATCTATCCTTGAGAAATATACAAAGGTGAGGAATAACAATGAACATTTTTACAAGATAAATTTTTCATAGAATTATTGTTTTCTGTATAAAAGAAATCTCTCTGAAGAAAAATTCCCTTTATAAGATGTTTCAGTGGTTAATTATCCTCATTTAAAATTTGCATCTTCATTGAATTTTATCTCCCACTGCCAGGCAGTCTTTGCACTCTTTGCTTCAGAGTCAAGGAACTTTGTCTATCAGATCCTGCTGTTTCAGATTATAATCAAGCCTTATTCAAGCTTCTCTCACTTTAGCAACCACAGTTCTAAATCCAGACTTTTACCAGTCAGGAAAAGTCAAATAATTTTTAAAGGAGATTCAATGTATTTTTGAGTATTTTTATAGAAGGAATTACCAAACAATTCATTGGTTATTTAATTATTAGTTTGTTTATATATTTATTTATTTGGGGCACCATATCCCTTATGCCTGTAGATAAATATCTTGCCCTTTTAAAGCCAGCCCTTCTTTGTATGCAATAGTGCAGTTTATAATCTGCACTTAGAATGTCTGCTTGCACAGTTGCCCAAATGACAGCACTGTACTTAGATGAACTAAACCTCATTATCCTTAAGAATTAGTTTAAAGAAAACATATTGCAGTTGTGCACTGTCCTTTATAAAACAAAACACAACAAAAGAAAATATTACAATTCTTTTAAGTTTAGCAGGGAAAACATATTCAGCAAAAAATGAAGTATTCTCTTTAAGAGCTCAAATTCTTAACATATTGCCATTAGCACTTACAGATTTCTGTTTCTGATGTTTCTCCTTGTCCTTTAACTATCAAAGCCGCCTCCTTTAAATGCTATTGCAAACTGAAAATCAGAAAAGCTTTGTTTCTTGTGACTAATGAGTTATAAAATTAAAAATTACCAAGCAGAAAAGCTCCAAAAACTTATTACTATAACGTTTAACAAAAAGTGATTCTAGTTTATTTTTATTTGCTGCTTCAAATAAAGACTACAGAGGAAAGAAAAATGAAATTCTTCCTAAGATTTCATCTTCCCCTTTTCCCACAGTAACATGACCATGGTTTTTGTTTTACTTGACAGATGGAAATTAATGTAATAATTAGGAAAAAATTAAGGCTTAAGAGCCTTGGAGAAGTTATTAGTGCACAGAAAAAAGACGTATAGCATGGTTTAAAAAACAAAAACAAAAACAAAAAACAACACAGGATTTTACACACTTTCAAAATTAGACCTTTTAATTTTGTGGTAATCACTCTAAGATATCTTGCTGCAGCATCATTTTTATACTGGTAGTACCTTATACAACTATTTGAGTGCCCAGAACAGCAGAAAATTTTTGCTTTGCTTGCATGTGGAATTTGCCCCACTTATTAAACTGTCTTTATTTTGACCCATGAGTCTTCTCACTTTTGGTCTTCCAGTTCTTTCTCCTGTACCCACTGAGGGGGTGTAGTGAGAGAACGGGTGGTGGGTGCTTGGTTGGTGATTGAGTTCAACACACCACGATATGGAATGCATGTAATGGCAGTTCAACAATACAGCTTCACTGCTTAACCTTACTCTGACAATACAAGGGAACTTAGTGTGGTTTGTAACCCCACACATGCTAGGAGAACCCCAGTGCCATATATATAAGAGCACAACAAGTTGCTTTTCTAAGGTATTTGCTACTCCCTTAGTCTACCTCACTGTCTTGTTGAAATTTAGTTTGCCCTCGATGCCTATGAGCACTTGCTAATTGTTAGGAAGTCAGAGTGCTGAGAGCATGGACTCTCATAACAGTCTCCAGAGAAATGCCAAAGACCAAAATCCCATTTCCTTCCCTTTGGCCATCTGTTACGTATCTTCCCTCTTCATCTGATCTCTGTTTGCTGGAAAAGGTGCTATTGCATATCGACCTACAGGTGCTCTGCTGAAGCAGCAAATTCATAAATTGCTATTATTATTATTATTATTATTATTATTTATTATTATTATTTATATATACCCAACTCATTTGCTTTATAGCTTTGGAATATTATTTGAAACCTTGCACCCTGTTGCTGAGTGACTCTGTTTGAACACATCTCTGCTGTCTCTCCTCTACTTCTCTTAGGGCTTGTTCATGGTAAGACAGCTGGCTATGGTTCTGCCTCTGATACTCGCTCCAGTCCAGAAGATGCACATTATATTTCCAAAGAAATTACAGTATGAGTAATAGATCAGATTCTGCTCTTTCTATGTTTTATGTCTAGAATACTTGCTCAGCTGATGAGTACTGTGTGCAAAAAGTTTTCCTAAACTTTTTTTTTTTTTTTCTATTTTTTTTTCCTACGAGCTGAACCATTCTGATATATAGAATCACAGAACATCCTGAGCTGGAAGGGATTCACATGGATCATTGAGTCCAACTCCTGGCTCCACACAGGACCACCCAAAATTCAGACCATATGTTTCAGAGTGTTGTCCAAATGCTTCTTGAACTCCAGCAGGCTCAGTGCAATGAACGCTGCCCTGGGGAGCCTGTCCCAGTGCCCGAGCACCCTCTGGGTGCAGAACCTTTCCCTAACCCCCAGCCTGACCCTCCCCTGTCCCAGCTCCATGCCGTTCCCTCGGGTCCTGTCGCTGTCCCCAGAGAGCAGAGCTCAGCGCCTGCCCCTCCACTCCCCTCGTGAGGGAGCTGCAGGCCGCCATGAGGCCTCTCCTCAGCCTGGTCTGCTCTGGGCTGAACAAACCAAGGGACCTCAACCACTCCTCATATGTCTTGCCCTGTACACCCTTCACCATCTTGGTTGACCTCCTGTGGTCTCTGATAGTTTTATGTCCTTTTTATATTGTGGTATCCAAAGCTGCACACAGTGTTCAATGCGAGGCTGCGTCAGTGCAGAGCAGAGCCGGACAATCCCTTCCTTCAACCAGCTAGCAGTGCTGTGCCTGATGCTCCTCAGGATATGGTTGGCCTTTTTGTCTGCCAGGGCACACTGCTGACTCATATTCAACTTACCATCAAACAGAGCCCCCAGACAGCCTTCTGCTGGGCTGCTCTCCAGCCTCTCATCTGCCAGTCTGTATGTAAAGGCAGGGTTGCCTCATAGCAGGTTCAGAATCCGGTGCTTGCTCTTGTTAAACTTCATGTGGCTGGAGATTGCCCAACCCTCTAATTTGTCAAGATCTCTCTGTAAGGCCTCTCCACCCTTGACAATGTCAACAGCTCCTCCCAATTAGGTGTTGTCCACAAACTTAGTATACCTTCAAGTCCAGCATCCAAGTCACTCATGAAAACATTGAAGAAAACTAACCCTAAAAAGGAGTCCTGGGCAACCTCACTAAAGACTGGCTGCCAGACAGATGCAATCCTATTTACAATAACCCTTTAAGCTCAACCTGCCAGCCAATTTTTCACTCGCTCTGTTATGTTTTTATCTAGCTGTATGCTGGACGTTTTATCCAGAAGAATACTGCAAGAAACAGTATTGAAATTTTTACTGAAAGCCAAAAAGATTTCAACAGGCTTCTCTTGGTCAACTAAGTGGGTGACTTTTTCATAAAAGGAAATTAAGTTTGTTAAGTGGGACCTTCCCCTCATGAACCTGTCTTGCCTGTGGCCAATGACTGTGTTGTCTTCAATTGAGATTGAGTCATGAATTTTGTCCCTATAATGGTGAACAGCATCTCTGTAGTCCTCCCTTGTCACCTGACCTTGCTTCTAGTGTCCATACAATTTTCTTTTCCACCTAAGCTCTAGAAGAAGATCTCTGCTCAAGTAAAGTGACATTTTGCCCCACCTGTTTGACTTCTGACATTTTGAAATTGCCTAATACATATATATATGGCACCTATTAAACACAGGGGACATGGTGTGAGGGTTTTCGAGGCAGACAATGTTACATGTTAACATTTTCTTAGCTTTTGTGTGTTTTCTTCTCATGTTCTCCAGGCCTACAACAAATAGCACATAGACAGAAGCTTTGTTTTCCCTAGTAGGTAAGGTGAAATCTGACTTATCTGAGTGAAGGATAACCTGTAAAAGGTTGGAAAAACTTTGCAGAGCTGCACAAAGTTATGGCATAGAGATGGCCAGCTTCTGAGACAAAATCTTTTTGAGCTTCCTCACAATATTTCTTCAGGAGCAAGTTCTGGAACAGACTCTTCTTGTGGTTTCAGCACAATAACACAGTGTACTGTCACATAGATAATCTAAGCCATGTTGTCTGCTTGTGAGCCAAGGATCTTAATAAGCCCTATGAAAATGCTGTGGTAAATTCCTTGCAAAGAGTTTCTTAATCATCTTCTACATAAATATGCTTTGAACCTTTTGTGGGCATATTTGTGTGAGATGTCTAATTCAACACTACATGAATCACCTGTGCTCTGGAAGACATGGTGCACAGAACAGTAAATAATCATTGGTCAATGGAAACTCCTAGCAGAGAAGGAAATAATTAATACCTTGTATTTTGATGGCAGGGCAAAGAAGAAAAATGAGCCAAAGAGTATGGCCAAGTGACAAGAAGCTGATGGCAGCTTTGCAGTCTGTGATGTTGCTATAATTTTTGTTTCTTCTTTCTTCTTTCTAACATTTTGTTTTCTTCTTCTGCTTCTTCTTATTTTTCTTCTTCTTCTTCTTCTTCAATGTGAGACAAAAATGAAGACAAGCAGCACTTTCCTTCTGAGTGAATACACAAATATAACATACAAACAACAACAAAAAATTAAATGCTGATACATTTTTCAAGCAGATCTTAAAAGATTAATTCTAATCCTACTCAAGCATCCAAAGAAATCAAAAGCTTCACAATACTCAACTGTCTTTCTAGAAAACATACACATATATTCACTGCAAGTAGTATAGATTTCAGAAAAATAAGCCTTCTTAAGTTCTTTATTGAAATTGTGTGGGCGGAAAATCAGTGAGAAAAACTGACCCATGGAGTTAAGCAAAATGTTCAGAGTCTCCTTTACATCCTTCCAAATTAATCTCTGTCTCTTCCTTCCACTGGAAAAATAAAATAATTAAAAAAAGAACAACACAACAAATATCACCAATCTCCTTCTTCCCCTAGAAGGTGGGGGTGGGCTCAAAATGAAACACTGAGAATCTAAAACGAGCACAGTTTGGTGTAGTCAATGTCATGAGGACTAAACACTGTTCTCCAAACAACCATTTTGAGCCTCTTTTTTTTTTTTGTTTTGTTTTGTTTTGTTTTTTTTTGTAGAGCAGGAACATGTTACTTTGACATTAGGCTGTGGGAGAGGGAAGAGAAGGGCTGGTTAGGCTTGCTGAGCTAGTTTGGGGATTGCATTCTGGTTCTTCATGGAACTGTTTATAGGTAGAGATGCTGTGTGAAATCAGCATGTCACAGCACTATCAAATACTACAGCTGGCTGCCAGAATGGAAGCAGGTCCTGCACTTTTGGTTTGTTGTGGCTGTGATGGTGGGAGGGAAATCAATTTTAGATTTATTTATTTTTTCACACCTCATGGATGATAATGTTTCTTAACTCAAGCACAGACTTCACAGGAAGGAGAGACAACTAAAAATCCCACATGATCCCACATTCACACTTACAGAACCTGTGAACTTTGTTTGTGTTTCTAAGACACAACGAACATCCATGTGCTTCCACTCACTAATTTCCGTGGCCTATCATGTCAATAACAGTGATGAGTGCTAATTTCACAGTTTCTACTCCAGCTTTTTATTTGTGCACATCCAAGTGTTCCAAAAGCATCAGATACAATTAGAAATTTTTTTTTTTTTTTTTTTTTTTTTTTTTTTCCAGAGTTTTCGGAGCAGTGATGTCTTGAATGTAGACCACATTGTCTTCAGTACTAACGTGATATAAAAGGTAAGTCTCAGGCCTGAAAAGAGAAGTTCTTGTGGCTGAGCAGCAGTCCAAAGTATTTTTTCAGAAACACAATGATAAACAAAATATGTTGTTCTGCTGAGATTCACACCTTCCAACCATAAAGACAGCTCCAACAGACTACCAGCAAACAAAACAATATTTTAGTGTGGTAGAGAGCTCTGGGGCTTTGTGAGGCATTATATTAAAATATGAATAGATCTTCTGTTTCTGACTGGTTTTGGTGCTGTACAATGTTGGCAATACACTGAATGCTTGTGCTGAACATCACACCTCTGGATTAATTACTGCACCTCATCCTCCCACAAAAATCCTGTTCACAGTGTGGTTGCTGTCACCCCTAGCCTTCTTCTTATACACTATCTAGGGTCCATCCAGGCCCCAATTCCTCCCTAAGTGTAATTTGTTAAAAGGGTGTACCATCTTGTGTTAGTTACTGAGACTGTGAGTCAACCTCTAAAAACAGCATGCAGAACGCTAACTGAAAAGATGCAGCATATTGAGCAAGGACCAAAACTGGGATAGCTAGAAGCAATAGTGCATATGTAGAAAACAGGAAAGTGATTCATGTGTTGTTAACAATTTGGTGATAGTGTTCTTGAGGAGTGCAGGTGACAGCAGAAAGGTAAAACCCCTACAGTAGGAAATGCCATAAAATCTCCAGGAATTACAAATATCTATTTCACATGCATTTTAATGAGAAAGGAAACAATTGCATGAGCTATGTCCATCCATTAAATGGTATTGAGTTTTTACAGACCTCACAATAAAGTAAAAGATAGAAAATTATTAATTCCCCCTTATTCATACGGACTAAATGATACCAAAGACCAGTGTCAAAGTAACTGAATAAGATTGACACAGTTGAGAAAGACAACCAACGAAAACGCAACACAACCAAATAATGCTCCCACTTTTTCCAAGTTGTTAGTGACAAGCATCATGATTTTTGTGATCTTTCTTCAGGAAACAGTTTTCTTCCTTCTATCTCTACCTCCAATTCAGATATATATGGAAAAAATTGTCCTGATGGAAGAAAATAAGTACTTATTCATATAACTGTTTCACAGCCTCCAAGATTAAATAGGCAATCAGACGTTAGCAGAAAGTACCTGCACCTCAGTTGGAAGATTACCAAATTATTATTAATTTGGCTAACAATGACCATGTATTGGCTAACAATGTCAAATTATTCAGGCAAATAAATGCTGACAGATCTTCTTCCATCCTAAGCATTTACAACCGACCATGATTCAATGTATATATTATTTTTGTTTACTATATTTATTTACTAGCAACCGTATCCATGATGGAGTTTAAAAGGAAAGATATCTTATCAAATCATAACTACTGAGAAGAAGAATTGTCTCCAAATGAAATATAGTGCAGGCCTGTGCTGAAGACTGCTCTTCCTAGCTCTGTGGTAATGATGCCTGAACAAGTTCTCCAGTTCTGTATACTTATATGTACATATACTTATTTATATATATGTATATATATATTTCCTAAGTTAAAAAAAAAAAAGGAAAAAATCACGCAAAACCTGGCCAACAGATACAGACTAATTAATGGACATATTTATGTTCCTATGGAGAGCACCAATAGTAATATTCCTAAGCCTGCAAAGGAGCACACAGGGCCACATTATATGTGTCATCCTCTGGAGTGTGGTAAACTGATTTAACTCTGGAGTTAGCTGGAGAAGCCTCCTGTTCCAGGTTAGCCTAGGGGCTGTGATGCTTGAAAGAGAGGAAAAAGCAACAGAGTAAGGAGGCTTGCTACAGGTTTTGAGCACTGATTTTGACTATAATTAATTCATGTTGAAAGGCTTTGTCTGTCTTATGAAGATTTTTTTGTTGTTGTTAGGTTTTTGTGTTTTGCAGAAGCCTGTTCCAGTTGTGGAAACTTAGCTGGGGAAAAAAGCAATTCAGGATTAAAGACATTTTTCTATGCTAAGTAGATTAAGTACATATAGCTTGAAAAAGAGCAGGAATTAAGCTTAACCTGGATAAATTACAGTTCACCACGAAGAAAAAAAAAGCATGCTATAAATTCTGCTTAATTTAAAATTATAATTTATGTATTCTGAATACAAAGGTTTGGTGGAAGTTATGAGAAAGTACATAGATATCCATTACAATTGTTTTAAGGTTTAAATTTAAAAGTATTTATGATATATATGAATACCTAGCAATAGATAAGCTTGCTTTTAGGAGTCTTCTCTGTTTTTTTTTTTTTTTTTTTTTTAACATTTAATTTTTTTTTTTCTTCATTATAAAATAGATCATCTGGAAAGTTGAAAAAAGACTTTCTGAGAGAAAATCATAGAGACCTTTAACATCATATATTTATATTCTCCAATACTCCATACTTTCCAAGGTTCCACAGGCTAACATTAAAAACCTACATCCAGTGCTTTAGAGTTACAGCTATTTTGACTGAATTTTTCATACTATGTACATAGAAAACATTTTTTTTTTTTTTTTTTAAGGTAGGAATCTGGTTCTGAAAGAGTGTTTCCAAAGATGTAATTGTCACCCCACAGCATAATTTGGGAGGATAATAAGGGGTCTAACCATGAAGTTATTTTATTTATTAAGTTCTAACATCATCAGAAATGCTATGTATTTCTCTGTGTGTTCCTAGGTGGACAGAAATAACTGAACCAGCTTGAGTAAAATCAATGCTAGTTAGTTTAATTATACATATATTGCAATGTTCCTTCTCTTTATACATAAACAATAAAGGAACAAAATACAGTTCAAAATAATTATTTACCTGCATGTTCAGCTTTGTTAAAAATATTCAGTGAGATTTAGAGTAAACCTCTTTATTTAGAATATCTATCACTAATTGTCTGTTTCTAATTTTACTGTGTTCAGATGTAATTATGTATAGTGTGAACCACCTATAGTTTTGTTGTTTCTTCATAGTTGTATACTAACTGCTTAGTTTGTTCCTTTCCTTTGACTTCAGATGGACTTGTGTCAGTTGAAAGAATATAATAAACACAGTTAGCCATTCCTAAAACTCATCTAAACTTGGGGTTTTACTTCTGACAATGACAAACAGCTAATATGTGGTAAACTGGTTAAGGATAGGGTAATTTCTCTTAAAAGTTTTCTGCCAAACACCATTTATTGGTCTCTCCAGGGTTTTCTCAGCCAGACTTACTGCTTTTGTATTTTATGGGCATCAATGAATCTTTCCCTGTGAATGAATCTACTGTCCGTAGGAAATTATACAATGAAGAGGAGTAGAGGACAGTTTAAAATTCAGATTAAAGAATGAATTTAAAGAAAGAATTAGTTATATTCATAAAAGTTTATGGTCTTGGAGATTATTGTCATTAAGATTTTCATTACTGAAAAAATGAACTTAGTATTTAGATAACCCTAACATTCATCTAGATATGACTTCATCTGCATGCTGTGATTTGGTTACAGATGAAAACACCAGTAACAGCCAACTAAGGTCTGAACACGCAAATGCCCAGCTCCTTTTATGAACTGGTTAACTTGGTGCTTGCTATTACATGAATAGGAAAATTAGGTTGACTTTTCTTTCCTTTGCATTGACCATTCCTTGCCCATTCTTGTCACATGCAGAATAAGACTCCAATGAACTTGGTTTTTGTTTTGCACTGTTGCACTTGCCTGACAAAGATGTAACAGCCCTTATATTAGCTGAATCATTGCTTGGCTTGATATTAGCATGGATGTGTCTCCTTAAGTAGGTGCTGACAGAGCTGAGTTCATTCTGCCTGCCTTCCTTGTTGCCTGGGCATATAAACCAGGTCCAGTCCAGAAAATGTATTATATCACTGATTTGTTTTAAATCTAATAGACTCTACTTTCAGGTTTTGACAGAAAAAAAATCCTGTTATCCACCCCTCTTCCCCTTTTTTGTGTAAACATTTAAGAACATTATCTACTTACATTACAGAACCTTGAAGAGATCTTGAATTAGACACCTTCTATGACTAGTACATTGAAAATTCCATGCGTGACGGTGATGCAGGAGAGATTATGCATCTTCAGGTTTATTTAAATATACAGGCTTATTGCTGTCACAAAATGCCTACTCATACTACAGAGGTAAAAACCCAAAACGCACACACATATTTGTGTTAAATTCAAGCATTATGGTGAGGTGCATACTGTGTAAAACAATAAATTTTAACTCACCTAGGCATGAGATGAAATACAGATCTCTTACCAGTGCTTCATTACTCGAGGTAAGAAAGGTGTTCTAGAGACACTAAGGTTTTCTTTACCCAGAATAATACAGATATTTCCCTACTTGATCCAGGACAAACTCCTCCTGTCTGCTTTTATGCTGTTTTGGTCCTGTCATGAATATCAGCACCAGTTCAGCCAGAGGTGATTTTGTATGTATTTCCCAGAGGAGATTTATGACCTCAAATGTAGTGTATTATTGGAGACGGGCACACACAAACACTCTGACCTATACCAAATAAGCTTCCTAAGAAATTTACAGGACCTTGGGGCTAAGCATACACATAGAATCAGTCAAAGTCTGTGCTGGAGTTAATAAGCTCAGCTGGACCTGAGCTGCAGAGTCAGCATGGAGTCTCTGGCAAACTAGGTGCAGAAAAAAATCTTTTTTTTTTTTTTTTTTTTTTTTTTTTTTTGCCAGCACTCACGGTGGTCTTTCCTGCATGGGAGGCAGGGTGTTACTGGCTTATTCTGGGTTTCAAACCATTATCACTCTACAGCCACCCGTGTTGAAATATACCAAGATTTGACCCTGGCTGGTCTGTCCTTGTGTTTTTCTTTCTGGCTTTCATGCTGCTGAGCTACTTCCACAAAAAAATACTGGGATGGTTTTGTAACACTCTCTGTACCACCTGTTGTTCTGTGTTGTGCCAGTGTGCTTCCAGCAAGGTTTATTAGTTCTGGATCCACTCCATGTGAAAGCAGCCACACAATTTCCTAAAACACAGATAACAGAGAAGAAAGTCAGTGCTGTTGTGCTGAATCTTCGGCAAAAGGCCCTCCTGGACCCAGATTTCCTCTATTTCTGACAGAAATACACAGCCTGACAAGCAGGAACTGACAGCAAAGGGCTGACTGAGAGGTTCACATGATCCTTCTACATATAGCTGACTGAAAGATTTCAAGACAAAGGAAATTAAATCCCAGAAGACTCATCCAGAGTACAGCCATCCAATTGAGTAAGCATCTGAAATTTCCCTGCACTGCTGCCTTAACAGCTGAGCAGAAAGTGGTGTGAGTTAATCCTGCTTGGACTTTTGTCAAAAATCAGAGGGAGGAAGATTCTGTAACTCAGATGGCCAAACAGTACAACAGAAGCTGAGCCTAGGTCTCCTGCAATCCATCAAGTGCCCTATCCTAATAAACAGTTACCTTGAATAAAGATACGAACAAAGAGTTACCTTGCTTTGCTTATTCTCTTGCTTGCTGAGTATGCATTTTCAGAAGAGCTTCAACAGGAGATGTGGTGGAAGCTGAGCCTCAGGCAAATCCATATTTCTATTAACCACATTTTTTTGCTTGGGATGCATTAATGTTAGTTATTTAAACCTATTGGAACTTAGGTTGTCTTAGACGCACAGTTAGTATGTAATTACCTGTCTGTCTTCTGTTGGCCACTGACTGACTGTCTCATCAGTCTCCCTTGTTTAACCACACACTGTTTTGAGTTGAATATAATGAAAAAAAAACCAAACCAAAAACAACAACAACAAATACACAAAACAAAATAAAGAAACAACAACAACAACAACAACAACAGGTTAAATCTGAAATAATCTCAGAGAAAAATATCTTTTCTGTCTCAGCTGCAATTATAGATCTCTGTTCTTCCCATGCCTACAATAGAAAGTAAGAAAAGGGAGGGAATTGTTGAAGTCCCTAATTTGAAATGTGGAAGGGACCATCACCAGTATCCAATAAGCACTAACTCATACACAACAGATTTTCCTGTACAAGCTGTCTCCAACCTCCCCTAAAAATTATTGTAGGTGTTGATGACTTTTTTCCCTGCTTTGGAAAGCTATTCCAGTGTTTTTTTAAATAATGTTTGTTTCTTCCCTTAAAATGTGTTTTCAGTGTCTTGTTTTTTTATTACTTCCATGTTTTGATGATCTTTTATAAAGATATTTTTCTCATGAATAAGTGATTGCCAGAGATTTAAGTGGCTAGCTACATTTTTATGCTGAAGGCACACAATATATCATCCAGGTTTTCTAACATGTCAGTCAAGAGCACCATCCTGTTTTCACTGTAACAGTCTACATTCATGAAAAGGCTTAGGGTGAGCTCTCTGGTGCCAAGCACTTTGTTTGATGTTGCCTGCACAACGCCCTACAGTGTGTAAGCTCTGAACACTTTGATTATGAGTCCCTGGGCATGGTGCCAGTGCCACAAGTGATGATTAGATGGGTCTAGTCAATCTCCAGTGTTCTTATATTCACCTCTCATTACTGGGCTATGCAGTGCCAGAAAAATAAAAGCACAAGCCACCAAAAGGACACTTCTAAGATGAAAGTAAAAAACAAGCTATCTAAACGCTTAATTTTTTTACTAAAATATTTTTCAGTCTCAGAGCTGTTGCAGATCATTTCTTCAAATCCTGGTGTGAGGCAATAACATGCCTGTGGTGTTCACTGATGTAACCAAGTAGAGACTTTGTCCCCTGTTTTCACCTGTGTTTAGAAAAGACCTTGCATTCCACTGGAGCAGCCAGACACATGTAATAGGTAATATTCCAGCAATGATTTACAGTGATTCCACTGAACACATCCTATTATAACCAAAGAGTTTGAATAACATAATTAAATGATTATATGTCATATGCTGCCAATGATTAACCCACTTAGGAATTCAGTGATAGTAATTTTTTGCTGCTGATTATTTTAACAGATGTTAACATATAGGGATAAATGCAGAACTGTGCTCCCTTCTCAGTTATTCCAGGATCCTATCTCAGTATCTCATTTTAGTAACAGCCTTGCAGTTCATGTTTGAGATAGATAGTGAATACCAGTAACTGCACAATGTGTGTAGTGTCTTAGGGCCAATTTTGAAGAAAAAACCTTAGAAACTTAAGTCTTCCCTTAAAGTCTAGTATATTTCCCACCTCACAATAAACCAGATTTAAAATAAATAAATAAATAAATAAATTTAAAAACAGTACATGGCAAAACAGAGCAGAACATGTCCCTCTAAGAAGCACTGCCTCCCAAGTCGCTGCATCCCTGCCCACAGAGCATCCTTGGCCTTACTGATCTCTAGGTGCCCTTCTCACCAAAGCAAAATGCTCTCAGCTGGCTGGGCTGACAGTTTTCTGGTCCCCATGCAGGATTGCTCGCTGCCATGAGGCTGAAGGAAGCCACCCATTCTCCTGTGAAACAGATACATATATGCATGGCTTCCCTATTTGACCAGAACCGATTTGAGGGAGACAACCTCTGCAAGGACCCCAAGTGGGGGAAGGAAGGTGATAACTCATAATGCTTCCTTGTGGGCTTTGGCAGAACTTGGCTTCCAAGAACAAGGATATACTGGAGCACGCTGATGAGAAATTACTTTGGACCTCGCCCTGCTGGCACGTGGCTTGGATGCTCATTCCCAGGCTGGTGCCTGCTTCACACTGCCACAATACTCCTTGTCTGGACACAGTCCCACTCTGCTCCAACACTGGGTGCCACAGCCCCTGTTTGCACAGGTTATTCCTCTCCAGATCAAGAATGTGCCAGAGAGAACTGACTTTCCCACTAATGGGTGAAGCTCTTAGTCACCAACCCAAACAAAAGGAAAGGCAGCAAACTGACATTTTAAGAGAAAACAGCAGAGTTAATCTTCAGATCAGAGAGGTGCCTTTTTTTTTTTTTTTTAACCAAAACATTCATTTGTTTAGGTGCTACATTCTGATTTGCTGTGGTTGCCTTACACCTTCTCTTCCCTACTCTTGAGGAGATGGTGTGCACTATTACGTTCAGCTTGATAAATAAAAACAGAATTAAGACTAGCAGTTGACTACCTTCACTGTATTAGCCTTAGGAAAGAATGACTAAAGTATGGCTTTATTCCAAAAGCTTAAAATGCTCTTACTGCCTCAAAGATATACCTATTATATGCCTACAGCAGAGTCTGTCTAACTCTGCTGCTTTCTGTGCTGTAAAATGTCACACAATGGGCATTTAACCTACTGTGGATTAAATTAAGCCTTTGCAGGATCTCCCTTTAACTTGCAGAAATGATCATGTTCGAGTAATACAAACCCTACTTGAAAAAAAAAAAAAAAAGAAAGGAGGGTGGGGGCAGGAGAATTAAGATGTTGAAATAGTTTCTAGCTCTTCGGTAAGTACACGTACAGGGACTAGACACTTCATCAGACAGGGATGGGGCGATGTCATGGTAGCCTGGTCTGTACCTAGCCTCACTAATTAGTTCCAAGTCCTCTCCAGATCACAGATAGTCATGTGCCTACATGTTGTGATAACATAAACACACCTGAAACTGGCTTAGACCATCAACAGGTGTTAACTGGCAGAGTTCAAGTGCAGTCACTGATCCTTCAAGAATTGTTTCTGGTAAACCCATTTGTAGCTATCCATTTCTCTTGAAGCTGTCCCAGGTTTTAGCCTAAAGATTCACATCCACAGCCTCTATACTTGCTTTCCCTTCTCCTCAGAATATAACTCTCTATGCAGGTTTCTGCTCTTGGAGCATGCCTCTGCTTCTTTCCAAGCAAAGTTCAAATCTCTCCTTTCTAGCTGTGATCAAGGGTTGTCATCAGAATACTTTCTACTTCTTTCATGTTGACTTGCAGGTTATGTTTATGTGCACTCATTTCAGGCTCAGTTCAGTCAGTGATATATCATAGGAAGCCTTGCTAAATATGAAATCCATCCTACATGGTGAGAGATGTCTACTTTCAGAGCAGCAGCAGAATTCATTTAGAAAAATAGTCCTTCCAAGTTTTCTTCTATGATGGGAGTCTGGAGACAGGAAAAAAAAAAAAATCCTTAAACCAAAGAACAGATAGATATTCTCAGAAAGGCTTAAAAACAATCTGAGGTCCTCAGGGGGGAGAGTGCAGGGAGGATTAAGAGGAATTTAAAATGTAAACATGAGCATGAAAGGGAGCAGAGAAAAAAAAATATAAAAAAAAATTCATAATTGAGGGCTCCAGCTTAACAAATAGGTGTCTCAACACAGGAGAAAGACACAGAACTTCACCAGAGAAACCATCTTCATCAACTCTAAATTCAGAAGATCATGATCTGAGCCCCCAAACGTAAGGTGAACAGGAAGCAGGTACAGCAAAAAGCGTGTAAATATCATGTTAGTTCAACCCACTCTGTATTTTTTTCTGTTGCTGAAAGTAATGTGAAGCTATATTGAGAAATCTTTTAAAGCCATGTGTCCAGATGACCAGATGAATTTGTTCTGTATTTTACCACAGATTCACAAAGCAGAAGCTATAAAGTAAGGATATGCTTATATTTATTATGAGACACTACCAGTCAAGAGCAAGAAAATCTCATGAAGAAGTGATAGAAGATGGCATCTCCTAGAAAAAGCATGCCAGTGTGGAATGAAGGTGAGACAACAATGAAACTTATATATATATATATGTATATATATATATGTGTATATATATATATTGGTGAGTATATATATATATTGGTGAATATATATATATATATATTTGTGAGAAGGTGAAATGACACATCTGTGGCATCTAGCAGTGAAGAAAGTATGGTCCTAGATACACAGAAAGTTTATTCTGCAGAGCTGACTGCGAACCATCAGCCTCTTACACCCTCTGTCCAAGCTGAGGCTGTGACCCTGAAGCCTGAGCTGAGCAGGTCACCTGCATCTCAAAGGACCTCAGCAGGGACAGACACTGCTTGTTCAGAAGGCCCCAGCAAAACCAGTGCATGCTTCATGTGGGTGTATGAATCTGAATGCAAGGTCCAAAGGTAGAAGTAGTGCTGGGACTTCTCTCTGGAGAAAGAGAATGTGCTATTTCTGTAACACATAGTACCTGTTCATGGCAACTTGCCAGAGTTTGCTCTTCTGCCCAGAACTATTCTGTAAAGGTTTCTATCAAAAGAAAAATCTCAAATACAACATTCAAGCACCTCCCTTCTCTGCTGTCCTATACATTTTGTTTTATAGTATTTGTTGTTGCTTGGCTGTGCTTTCCATGAAAACAATACAATATAACCTATTATTCTGGAGACTAGCTTTTAGGGCTGAAAAACAACAACAACAACTACAACAACAACAACGAAGCAACAACAGCCCACGTTCTTGTTTTCAGAAGTCGCAATTAAAGAACAGATTTAATCCATGAGAAAAATAACACACAGTTAAACACAGACACTATAAGACACTCACTGCTTCTGCACCAGGAAGTTTTTATGCTATGATGACTGCTTGGTCAGCACAGCAGGAACAGGATTATCCCGCTGCTGGGCACTCAAGAGCATTAGCGAAGTCCAAGACAGGCTGTTGGTCAATCCTTATGCTCTTCCACATCCAGAAAAGGGAAATTTCACACATAAAGAGGAAAAAAACACCAGATCAAAACATACCAAGGAAGGGTAACAAGGGGGTATAGGCATCTAGTATGCTGGTTATGTGAATGTGGCAGGATACCAAAGCCCTTGTCAGGAAAGACTTTGTGTAGCATCTCCCCTGAAGCATATCCCACAATTTTACAAGGCTATAACAGGCTGCTATAGTATGGTAGCTGTTACAGTATGGTGGCTGTTATAGCATGGTAGCATCATGAAGAGGGTACAGCACTCTTCATTTGCTTCGTAAATGCTCCTCAGACTACTGTAAGTACTGCATCCCTTACAGTTATTAAACAGGTCTCAGATCAGAGATGGCTGACATCTGGTGAGCTCTGCCCTTGCAACTGAAAACAGCTGTCTGCATAGGCAGTCTCCAGAACAGCTTCAGTTTTGTACAAGTGTCAGGGAGTGCTAAAACCTCACCAATGTTTTCTGGACACAGAGGGTCCTTGCTGTACCCTTGCTAGGGTCAGTCATCTGCTCCAGGACACAAGGAGCTCAGGGTTACTGTCAGAACTCTTGGCAGGAGCCCCTGGAGGACTAATTTATACCTCCCAAACATTTTCAGCACAGTGTGGAGCGTTGCTATCATTTAGTGGACATCAACATCATACATGCAATTGTTGTGGGGCCTAAGAAAAGTACACAAATCCCATTCTGGAGAGAATACTAACAATGAGAGTTAAAAAAAAAAATCATCTGAGGTTTCATCATCTATCTCCCACAGGTCCTCACAGAAACCTGAGCAGTAATTTTATCAGTTTCTGGAAGCTGAAAGGCTTATTTGATGAGCTGCCTTGTTGCTTCCGGTCTATGGCCTGTTAAACTTCTGTGACTCTAAAACCAGGACTCAAGCCTGTTTTTCACATCCCAATCCATACTTTCTGATCAGGCTGACATCAGGCTCCGGGAAGGGAAATGTCCTCGGGTATTCATAGTTCACATAAATATACATGTTTCCACTCTCCCTGTTCTCGCTCTAACTGAACTCAAGTGCCTTTGAGTTTGATGTTGTCTCATTCAGTACAGATAATGAAAACTCATAAAATCTGGGTTGTCATCTTGGCCATATCATAGATTTTTGTTTTGTTATGACCTTGGCCATGTCCCATATTTTTTCTCTCTCTCTCTCTCTTTTTTTTTTTTTCTTTTGTCATGGTCATAACATTTTCAGGACACATTCTTTCAAGGACATTGGATAGCTTCTTCATAATTTGGCCCTGATTTTACCACAGACATGAAGCTACACTGTAATAAAAATGGTATTTTCTGCCAAAACACCATTTTCTGCTTTCTTTCCCTATTTAGTATAGATATATAT
>CM021729.1:42592850-42605722 GCA_011074415.1 Stictonetta naevosa
TGTAAAGGAATCATACAAAAATGTTGTTGAAGATGAAAATGAAGTAGTAGTTCAGTTTGCTGCCTAAGGCAGGGGACTTGAACGAGATGATCTTTAAGGGTCCCTTTTGGTCCAAACCATTCTGTGATTCTATGAAAAACATCTAACAGCATCAGATGTTTGAAGAGAAACCACTGAAAGCCATAAATGTTGGCCAGTAGGAAACCTAGAAGATCTGAGTAACACTGTGAATTACTCATGTTTAGACACAATCCTAGTATAATATCTGAAAGTCTAGCCAGTTTCTCATGAGTGGTAAGAAAACAACAAGCAAATTTGAACTTTCTATATGCTTTGTACATTTTACACTTTCTAATATTTTAAAAAGAAGTTATTTTTGATAAGTTAAGCTGTAAGAGGTGGGGAGTAAGCACAACCAATACCCTCTTTGATTATATCATAGCACATGGCTTATGAGGAGTCATATCTTAAACTGATGGATACAGCTGGCATAAAATCAGAGGCTTTTAAACAAATAAGCCATTTTTCTTGTCTGCCCCAAAGTTTTCACTTTTGTTTTCTTCTGTGTCTCAATGACATTCATATATGATCACAGTTAGGACAAAGTTTTGTTAATTTCTAAGGTATTAGGATCATTCAAAAATGTTTTTCTAGTGCAAAGCCCCCATCTGAAATGTTTTTGCCCCATCCTTAGTCAGGACAGAAGGCTTACTTCCGTAATTTTTAAAAAAAGTTTTGAGTTAATTCAAGTATTATACTATTAAAATTTCAATTTAATGAGTTGCAAAACATGAGTACAGTTCTTTGCAAAAATTTAAGACACCGTGTCTTCAGAAGAGATACTCTAATTTTTAAAAAATGAAATGTAAATTTGAATCAGTTTTAAGAAAAATATGGCTCTGATGAACTTTCAGTTTCCTATAGGCAGATATTTCCTAGAAAAAAATATGACCTCTCACCTTTGAGAGTGTCTACATAGGAATCAGGGGAAAAGCCGGTGAGGCAGATATCATGGTGGGAGTCTGTTATAGACCACCCAAACAGGATGAAGAAGATGAAATATTTTATAAAAAAGGAGAAGCCTCATGATCACTAGGCTTTGTTCTCATGGTGGACTTCAACTTACCAGATGTCTGCTGGAAATACAAAACAGGAGGGGAGAAACATTTTAGGAGTTTCCTGGAGTGTGTGGAGGATAACTTCCTGACACTCCTGGTGAGTTAACTAACCAGAGAAGATGCTCCATTAGACTTGTTTATAAACAGTGAAAGACTTGTAAGTGATGTGATGGTTGGATATTGTCTTGGGTATAAAGACCATACAATGATAGAATCATAGAATATCCCGAGTTGGAAAGGACCCACGAGGATCATCAAGTCCAACTCCTAGAGTTTTTGATTTTTGTTGAAGTAAGGAAGGGTGGAGAGCAGAACTGCTACCTTGGACTTCCAGAGGGCAGACTTTGGCTTATTTGGAGACCACCTGGTTGACAGAGTCCCTTAGGAGGCTGTTCTGCAAGGCAATGGAGTTTGGGAACGCTGGACACTCTTCAAGCATGAAATCTTAAAGCTGCAGGAGCAAGCTGTCCTACTGAGGTAAAAGTTGAACTGGTCAGGGAAGATCAACCTAGCTGAACAGAGAGAGTTTTTAGGAACTCAGGAAGAAAAAAAGAGTTTATGAAAGAAGGGGCAGACAACTCAGGAGGACTATAGAGCTGTTGTTCAGGGAGAAAATTAGAAGGGCCAAAGCCCAACTAGAAGTCTATTTGGCCACAGCAGTAAAAGACAACAAAACCCACTTTTATAAATGCATCAACAGCAAAAGGAGGATTAAGGAGAATCTCCAAAGAATCACAGAATCATAGAACAGCTTGAGTAGGAAGGGACCTTAAAGCTCATCTAGTTCCAACACCCCTGCCATGGGCACAATACCACCCACTATACCAGGTTGCCCAGAACCTCGTCCAGACTGGTCTTGAACACCTCCAGGGATGGAGTATCCATGTCCTTTATTGGATGCAAGCAGAAATGTGATTAAAGAAGAGGAAAAGGCTAAAGTACTTAGGTACTTTTCCCTCAGTCTTTATTAGTAAGTCCAACTGTTCTCAGGGTACCCAGCCTCCTTACCAATTTCTGACATGACACATTTGAATCTTGCCTAAGCAAGCAATTGTACCACTTTATCACAGGGGTTTTGTTAAGGTGATGCAAGCTTCTTGTCCACAATTCTAGTCAGCCTCACTTCGGAAGATGACAGGAGTATAAAATGAAATAACCCAGACAAACTAAAGCCAAAGCAAAATTAACTTGTGGCTTGAAGGCTGACATAAGCTGGAACAATGCTATTCCATGTACAGCCATGCAATGCTATTCCTACGGAAGTAGTATAAGATACTGTTTCAAAAGGAGACAAATTAAATCAATGGACATCTTTCTGCATTATTTTTTAGCCTAAGTTCTGCAGCACAGTTTCCATTGTTGGTCACAAATTCAGAGGCAGGAACGTTCCCTGTGTAAAGTGCATCATACAATTGAGTCCCTATTGGAGCTGAACACAGACATGTTTGCTAGCATAAAAAGCCTGTTTTATCAGTGTCATTACTTCTCAGCATGAAAGGGGTTAAAATCAAAGGACAGACTTGGACCTTGTTTCAAAACTAATTTATATGCACAAAAAAAAAAAAAAGTAAGATCTCCTGAAGTGGTCATATATACATAAAATATCACAGAACCTTCAAGATCCATTTACAGACCATAAGTATATTGCCCAAGATACTACAGAATTCCAGGCCAGGGAAAGGCTGCCTCTGCCAGGTTTAGCACCTGTCTCTTGTATAGTTTTCTTCACCTAGGGCTGGATCAAGGCATGGGGACAGCAATAAATAGATGGGTGACCCACTGACCAGCTCCTGGAGTCACTTGATCACCTTCCAAATTCAGGTATCTGGTAGAATTAAAACCAAAATTTCCTGCCCACCCTGGTTTGGAGAGAGATAATTGTTGGTGGGAGGTGAGAAAGTAATGCATTAAAATTGAAACTTTAGCATTAAATTCCCAATTCACCTCAGTTCACATTCCCTGGTCTGCCAAAACGAAGCACAGCTGCCGTGTTAGGATAGTGGCTGACACTATGCATTGTTTTACTTTGTTTCTGTCTCTGTGATCTTGTTCTCCAGGTTGACCACCCATACACATTTTTCTGTCCCTTCCATGTTTCCTTCACTTTCTGTATTCTTGCTATACTTTGAGAAATGGTAAAGTTTAAATAGCAGTGATATTTAACCAGGAAAGGCATGCTGAACCTCTAGAGACAGGTCAGCCAGTGAAAATCACCCTCATTGCACTAATTTAACTGAAAGGATCTGAAATTCTCATCTACAGAGCATCTGGCCAAATGGATTTAGGTCAACAGCATTCAGATACTGACTGACCCTGATACTGATTTTGTGAAACTGACAGTCAAGACAAAAAGGCTTAGGTTTTAGCTTTTGTAAATTACCCCATCTGGGTCCCCCTGTTCTCTATATTAAGTGATTTGCCTGGCTTCTTACCAAATCAGTGTTTATTTGCAGTAATCTAATATAATGTTAATTGCTTATTCATTGAAATCTAGTTGGCATTTTCCTCCCTGTAGGGATTTGGCAAGGCAGCACCCGTGCTTCGTTCCATCTTCAGTTGCCTGTTTTTAATATGCCAGCTGCTTTCCTATCAGCCAATTCCCACCCACTCTGCATTCTTGCTTTTCTTTGCTCTCCCTCTCATTTTTTTAATTTAGGGATAATTGTGTGGTTGGGTAAGCTCAGAGGGCGATATATTGCCACATCCAAAGACAAGGCAACAAGGGTGGTAGTTTTCATTTATTGCCTGTTCTAGAAGTGGCATAAAGTAGCACACTACATAAAATAGCATGTTGTGGGGGAGGAAAGAGAGAATGCTAAGGCAAAATCTTCCATCATTACAATGAAGGACTTTGCCAAAAGACTAGTGGAACTATCTGGGCCGCACAGCTGCTTATATAATACTGAAGGATCCTAGTTTAAAAAGTTGCCTTAATTACAGCAGGACATATCTTACAGGAGAGAAGCCAGCAAGAATTGCAAAACTTTAATTTCTTTGATTTCTTTGGATGAAAAGTGGTATACAGAAATACTACTATTAAACACAGCTTGCTTAATAGTTCACAAAACTGTTGAGCTATGACTGGGATAAAGCCCAGTCCTGGTAGAACTTGGTGAGTATCAGTATGTTGCTAAAGATATCAACAGATCATGGAATGACCCCCTGCCCTCAGCACACAATCCAGTGGGCAGTCTGTGACACAAAAACAATCTGATTTCACAGAATAGCCACATGCTATGTCAAGGGACTGAACAATCGCAAGAGTCTCTGTTCTAAGGAGTCTCAGGCCCCATTATAGCCCCTAAACAACTGGTGGTCAGAGGGAATGGTGTGTTGCTTTGCTTTTTATCACACTTTTAAAACTCCTAAAAATGAGAGTTTTGATTTGAGTAACAAAAGTTGATCTGAAAAAAATGTTTTACTTCTTCCAAAGTAGTCCGACATTTCATGAAGTAGAGTAATCTCAATGAAGTAAGATCCACGGGGAGAAGGTCCATGAAACTGGTACTTGCGGATAAGATTCCAAAAGAAGGATGAAGAAAAGGTAGTTTTCTCCTAGGGAACTCAGCATTTGCCTTTTAAAAATCATGCCCTTAAAAATTTACTTACTTCTAAAGATGTTGTTCTTTGTGAATTGTGGTGTACTCATGTATCTTTGAGTGAATTTTCTCACTTAACTTTAACCGAGACAAGACTGTCTGCATATGTGTCTCAACAAAATGATTACAAAAGAGATAGTAACTAGAGAATGCAAAACACAGGACAGAAACACCTTGTTCACATCCACCTTTAGTTTGAACACTTATGATACTTATGATGATGAGAACAGAAACTTTCAAATCCATAAAATTTGTTCTGAATATTTCAGAAAATTCATAGATTAAAAGCATAAAAATGTAAATTGTATTTAAATAAAATTTTAAATTGGACCAGGTGATCAAAAGAGGTGATTATCCCAGTGTGTTTGGAATTGGTACAGACTCGTCTGTAACTTTGTGTGCAGTTCTGGGCTCTGCAATTTAAAAAGGATGTTAAGAGACTGAATGCATCCAGAGAAAAGCAACAAAGCTGGTTAAAGGGCTGGAAGGCATGCCCTGTGAGGAACAACTCCAGGAAATGGGTTTATTACGCTTGGTGAAAAGGAGATTGAGGGATGACCTCATTGCTCTCTACAACTTCCTGAGGAGCAGAAGTGAAGATAATGGTGCTCATCTTTTCTCCCTGGTATCTAGCAGCAGGAGAAGTCAATGGCTCAAAGCCGTGTCAGGGAAGATTCAGACTATAAAGCAAGAAAGAAATTCTTTACTGAGAGGGTAGTTAGACACTGGAATATGCTTCCTAGAAAGCTGGCTGATGATCTGTTCCTGTGTGTAAGAGGAATTTATTTGGATAATGCTTTTAATGGTATCCTTTAATTTTGGGTCAGCCCTGAAGTATTCTGACACCTGGACTTCAAGATCTTTGTAGTTCCCTTCCAACTGAAACTATTCTATTCTGTCTACTCCAAAAATTCTTCCTTCCTGTACATACAACACGACTGATTTCTTATTTCACCAGAAGAGAAATTATACAGAAAAGAGACATAAGCTCTCTCGACATGCAATTACAACTTCTGACCAATGCAGAAACAATTCTGCTCACCCAGTCAGCCACTTATCAAGGATTATTACCTCCAGATGAACATTAAGGTACCTTGTGTGGTCACAAAGACTCTTGGAGATTTGTATCTCTATTAAATCCCAGGGATATTGTACTGTTGAGGATAGAGTTAAGATTCATTGTGTGCCCAGATTCTTTAGTTTTACATCTGTCCTATCTTTTCAGATTTACCTGTTTAGCTCTCTAATACTTCCTTGTAACAGTAATAAGAATTAGTAATTTTTACCCATTTTTATTATTTATTTAGGAGTCAGGACAGTTGGGGGTTGGCATAGCCTTTTGCCTTTATATAACATAAGGCACAGTGGGATCCACATGTACAACTTTATTAAAAGTATTTGCAATTGGCCATCAATGCTTTTAGAGCAGGCTCATTTTCCAGACTGAATGTCTTCATACAACTTATTAATGTTGTATTTTTCCATTACTTTACTTAGTTTGCTGCAACTTAGCAATTAGTTTACAGTAGTTTATCTTTGTTCTCAGAAAGAGACAATTCTCTTCAAAGTGTTGTTCTTGCCTGTGGCATATCACAACAAGAAAACAGTACATGTAATAACCCTCTGGTAACCATCTTTCTCATGATAATTCCAAGATTATGTAGAAAAAAAAAAGAGAAGGTAAATTAACATTAATATTGCACCTTCAAACACCTGAACTAATTAAATTCACAATGATTTTTATTTTAAATGTTAATTTATACAGAGAGACTTAAAGTGAATGTTTTTCAGCCTTCCAAACTCCTAACATCACCTCATCTCTTGCAGTTTCAACACGTCAGAGCTCTCTTACCCCTATCAGTATAATATGAGGGGACAGTGCATAAAATGTTCCAGAATGGGCTAGCCTAAAGGAGAACCTAAACCTATATCCTGCAAAGCAATGGGTTGGTCTGTAGCTTCAAAGAGAAAATGCTTCCCCTGAAGGGATACAGTAAAATTGGAGTTGGGTGAGCCTCAAAGGAATTGAAAGCTTACAAGCCATTGCTTATGTTTGGATTTGGAACTGAAACTAGCTCCAGTGGCTCAGATCCTGACACCACAGACTATGAATGGCACCAGCTACAGAGAGAATGGGCTTGAGGAAAGAAGACTGAAACTGGGAATCACATTTTTGCAGAAATTAATGTGCATGGTAAAATGATTGTAACCTATTTACATTTAATTTGTTATTTATTTTTCTAATCTAATAAAATCTCTCCTGCCTTTTCGTATGTCCTATTGATTTATCCATTCCAGCTTTTAGTTCTCCCCCATCATTCCAGCATATCTCATTTCCTTTTTAAATTTTCACTTTACACCAAACCCTACTTGGGAGGTCTAAGATCTCTGAAGGAATTGAGGGCTGCAAGTCTTGAGT
This sequence comes from Stictonetta naevosa, assembly GCA_011074415.1. Taxonomy (NCBI): domain Eukaryota; kingdom Metazoa; phylum Chordata; class Aves; order Anseriformes; family Anatidae; genus Stictonetta; species Stictonetta naevosa. Next base: position 42,599,987 of record CM021729.1, read on the forward strand.
ACTCCTTCCCTCTTCCAGGAACAGACTAGTAAGAGCAAAAGTTAAAAACCCATATTTTCCACCACTATTACACAGTCCCCTAAAGATATTACTCAAGCAGTGCAAGGCAGAAACAACAGGGGACAACTCGTCTGTTGGCAAGAAAAACTGTCTCACTTATCCAACCCAATCTGGAAATCTTCTGTGTGTTGTGGTGCTCAATAGAAATTCCAGGCATGAGGAGATTGTGAGCTTGGGCCTTGTGCACCTGTCTAGGTTCCTGCTCTGAGACTTGGTTATTACTCCCTTCCCCCAACACCACTGCCCCTCCCACTCTTCCCCCAAAAGTGAAAATTCTCATACCTCTTCAAAGAGGGCTTTTGTTCCCCCCAATTTGATACCCACTCACCCTTATTTATATTTGTTTATTAAATTATTTATTTTTCAAAATAGTCTGTCCACTGTATGAAATTTTGGAAAATTCCGTTCTTTCTGCTGAGTGGTAACTGAAACACCACGCTACTAACCAGATCTATTAACCTTAGAGATTGAATTAAATCTCACAATTATCTCAAAAAAATCTGGAAGTATTAATAAACTTGAATGGGAGAGCATGTCTAACCCATGACTCTTAAAAGGTCATTTTTTTTTTCTCAATTATTCTTATATTCAAACAACTTTTGGAACAAGCCCTGCAGCTATGGCAATGCAAATAAGAATGGTATCTTTGAAAGGTTAGCACTGCATAAGCTGAACCCAAGCATTAAGTGTATTCAGAACTTACTACTATGAGAGTGCCACAGCTGCAATAAGTGGCTGCTTGGCCTGTACAGAAGTAAAATATAGGTAGCAAAATCAGGAAAATATTTATCTTAGATCATGGAGTAAGTGAACAAGAACCTTGGGACCTCATATCCATGGAAAAAAAAAATGTAACTAAACATTGCTCTACATCTGTATGGACAGTTCATTTACATGCCAGAACTGCAACTGAAATAAATGTTTTCAAGCTGTCCGTTGCCAGCCTTTCTGCTTGCATCACGAGTCACGTATTGCCACCAAATGCAATTTCAAAGTGGAGATAAAGAGCATGGTTGCATACTCATCTCAGCTAAAAGCTCCAGTGTGAGCTCACAGTTCCCCATGGGCAGACCATAGAGTTAATTTGAACTTATGAGAGTGCTGTGTAACCTCACAGCCATTGGATCAGGGAGACAGCCCGTAGCTCACAGGTGCTTACTTCTTTCATCACTACAAACTCCTCCAAAAGCTACCCTGTAACTAGGTCCGACAGCAGACTTTTTTTTCCTCTCAGGCCACTTCTGGCTGGTACACACTTTGTAAAAGCAAAAGTAGAAGCTGTAAAATACTGCCAGCATAGTCTAATTCTTCTTTCTGCATTTCCACCTGAAGGAAGGTAGGTTTCTTCTACTGGATATATATTCACTTTTCATTCCATACTAGGTAGTACAATTACTGTTTTCTTTGACCATGACTTTTTAGTGCAAAGATGTCCCTGAAATGTGTTCTCATCTCACTTCTTACTAAGTACATACAAAGTACTGCTAAACAGTCTCCTTTCTTGAGATTTACTTGCATTAACTGAAGTACTGTTACAGCACATCTTTGAGTTTGCACTTACTTTAAGGAATCCTAAGTTTCCACCCACATCTTCTTTCAAGGTCCCATACCTTTCTGGTCATATATGATCTATATTTGGGGTTAAACAGGACTTAGTTTGTGCTGTAAAGAACAAAAATTGTAGACAAACCCTTAACAACAATCATACACCAGAATGCGTACCTATGAAGAGAATTCTAGTGTGGAAAAAATATTGACCCTCTACATTTAAACAGTCGTTGTAGTATGAGCAGCCACATTACAAGCATGTGATTTCTGCATGTCTTACCTGTGGAAGAGGAAGCTGGTGTCGTGTCTTTCAGCAATGTTTGTAAAGCTAGAGTAGCTTCAGCTTCCTGAAATCACCAGTCAACAAGTGAAGATGGATTTAACACCTTTTCTGAAGGCCACAAGAAAACCCTCAGATTAATTTTATTGGATAGAACCAAGGGTCTGTCTATTCTGCCACTGAAGAGGAGGGTAACTTACATAGGGTATAACTGCTATCTGAACATTTAGCAACACCTCCAGGTAGCTGTTATTTATTGTTATGGAAAAAGAAAGCTGAAATCAACAAAATAAGGAATGCTAAAAGCAATTGGAGGATTCACAGTTATTCAAAACATACTACAAAGGTTAAAAACAAACAAACAAAAAAAACAACAACAAACCAACCAAACAAAAACAACATGCCCCTCAAACCCTTAATATATTTAAATTAACAAAAAGAAAGCTTAATTTTCCTTACGAAAAAAAAGGCTTGAGTCACTAGAAACTTAGAAGCTAACAAAGAGCTTAGCTCAAGGGAAGCAAAAATCCTATCTTTCCATAAATAAGTATGTCTCCCATGGGGTTGATATTAGAAGAGGTATTAAATAACTCCATCATGATCCAGGAAAGAGGATGAAGCATTGGTGATTACAGTCATCAGTAAGCTGCTCTAACCAGCAAGTGTAGGGTAGTGTAGGTATGGTGGATTTGCTCTGGCAAACATCCAAAATCCTACCCAGAACCTCTCTCACTCCCTGTCCTCAGCAGGACGGAGGGAGAAAGATGGTAGAAAGCTCATAGGTCAACATAAAGTCAGGAATATTGCTTAACAATTACTGTTGAGGGCAAGCCAGATTCCAGTTGGGGAAATTTAATTTAGTTTTATTGCCTGTTAAGACAGATATGGGTAGTGAGCAATAAAGATAAACACTCAAACAACACCCCAGCATCACTCCTTCATGTCAGACTCCTCCACCCCCTGCCAAGTGCCTCACGGGGACCAGGTACGGTCACTGCTTACCAGTTTCTCGCTGCTGCTCCAACCTTCTCACAGTTTTTTCCCCCTTTACTTTGTCATGGGTTCCCAGGTCTGGCAGTTCCCGCTGGGAAAGGCAGCTCCAGTGTTGTGCTCCCCACAGGCTGCAGTCAATGCCAGCTCGGGTACCATGGTCCACCACCAGCACCTCCAGCTCCCACTGTGGTGTTCCCTCTGCTGTTTCTCACCCATGATCATTGCCTGCCCACAGTTTTTTGGCCCTTTCTTAAAGAGGTTTATATGGGGACAGGCCAGATGAAGGGCTCAGTTGTGTCCTACACCAGGAGGCCTGCTGGAGCTGGCTGTAATGGGCTATGACCCGTCCAGGGCAGCCCCTGATCCACAGAGCCACATGGCCCCACTGGCCATAGCTCCACACCTATGCCCAGTGCAACTGGAAATCTGATCCTTCACCATGGTTTCCTTTATTTCATTAACTATTGTTTTGTCCACCAGCACCTGGAGGTAGTTGGGGCCATTTCACCTCATAGTGCACTGTATGTGGTAAGAATGGTGCTGTTTGCAGAGACTGTGCATTTGTGTGTGTGACCTAGCTGAATGGTGGCAAAAATCAAGGTACCAAAAAAAAAGGAGGTTTAGGTCTCTTTATGTCATAAGATGGTCTTGTAGGCTTTCTCTTCTGAGAAGGGCAGAAGGACAGGGGTCTGACGCGAATGTGGCAGGGTCAATTAGCTAGTTCAGTTAATACAAGAGCTACAGGGAGCAATGGTGTTGGAAGTGGCTGGTCTTCCAAGCCTGTAAGTGGGAAAGGAAAAAAGAAATACCTTAGGTGTTAAATTTATTCTGGAGAACAAAATCTGAGCCTTCTGCAGAGGTGCCTGTTGGTGAACAAACCCCTCTTGGGTCAGCTAAAATAGCTCAGGAACACATTGCTTTCTTAGTCCAAGTGGGGAGGAAAAATTAGTAATGTATGGATGTCCGATGACATTTCAAAAAATGGTCACTGACTTTTCAGGAATGTACCCATTGAGCAACGATCCTTTCAGTCATGCCAGGACTAGCACTGTACTGTCTGTTATAAGCAGTGGTGTTTTCCTGCTTATTTTTAGGCCTTTGAAACTCAGAATAGACACCAAACTGGTGAGCTGTCTAGGCTGTTGGGCTGTGCTCTCCGCAGCATGGTGGGAGTCTAGAAGCAATTCCAGCCTCTAGTGGGATGTGCGCCTGAGGGCTGTTTCTGTCAGCCATGCAGACAGTCTCTCCTAGTTTCTGAGGAAAAAATGAGCTGTGTACTGTGTACTGTGTACCACCAAGATGTAGTCTCTTGGGGATTTTTACTTTGAAAGGAAACAAAATCAGAGTCACAAACCGGTCACTGTAGTATTTTAAAAAATAGACGTCCTTGTGTTCTGAGTGAATGAGGGTATCTGGCATTTCAAGTATCCAAGTATCAAATCTGAAAATATATGTCAATGAACTGAGAAAAGACCAGTCCAATTTGCATGTCTTGTATCTCTGGGGAGCTTTGTTTGGAAGAAACTTTTGACAGAACAGGATGAAGGCAAGGGAGAAAATAGTAAGGACTATGGAAACAAGGACAGATGTTGGATACCCCTCTGTGCAGAAGCATTGCATGTCTGGGTGCTGATGTCATCCAGGGTTTCTCCCAGCACCCTAAAGACGTGCACTCCAGCCACAGGCAGAATCTCCTTCCAAGAATCTCTTCTGAACATGTGTCAGTTTCACACAGAAGGGCACATAAACTCCACCACACTGTTCTCTGACTACCCCTCATCAGAAGAAGAAGAGGACAAAATACAATGAAAAAAGGCTCCTGGGTTGAGATGACAACAGGGAGATCACTCACCAATTACTGTCACAGGCAAAACAGACTCAGCATAGAGAGATTCATGATATTTATTGCCTATACTAACCGACTAGAGCAGTAAGAACTAAAAGCAAACTAGAAACACCTTCCCAGGATCCACTCTCCTCTATGTCCTCCCCCTAAGCAGTGCAGTGGAATGGTGAACAAGGGCTGTGGTCAGTCCCTGACTCTTCGTCTCTGCCACTCCCTCACGGTCCCTCTCTACCCCTGCTCCCCGTGGGGTCCCTCCCACGGGATGCCGTCCTTCCCAAACTGAGCCTGCGGGGGCTGCCCACAGGCAGCAGCTCTCCAGGAACTGCTCCCACACGGCTCTGTACCACGGGGTCCATCCATCCCCCAGGAGCAAACTGCTCCAGCACGGGTCCCCCACGGGTGGGCGGCAGCTCCCCCCAGACCCCTGCTCCTGCGTGGGCTCCTCTCCACGGGCTGCAGCTCCGGCCCGGGGCCTGCTCCTGCGGGGGCTCTCCATGGGCCGCAGCCTCCTCCAGGCCACATCCACCTGCTCCAGCGGGGGCTCCTCCACGGGCTGCAGCGTGGAGATCTGCTCCATGTGGGACCCATGGGCTGCAGGGGGACAGCCTGCTCCACCAGGGGCCTCTCCCTGCACAGGCCGCAGGGGAACTGCTGCTGCCTGCCTGGAGCACCTCCTGCCCTCCTGCTGCGCTGACCTGGGGGCTGCAGGGTTGTTCTCACTCCTCACTCTCCCATCTGCTTTTGCAAAGTTATTTTTGCTCTTCTTTTCTTTTTCCTTTTCTTTTTCCTTTTCTTTTTCCTTTTCTTTTTCCTTTCCTTTTTCTTTTCCTTTTCCCTATCCTTTTTCCTTTCCTTTTTCCTATCCTTTTTCCTTTCCTTTTCCCTTTTTCCTTTCCTTTTCCCTTTTTCCTTTCCTTTTCCCTTTTTCCTTTCCTTTTTCCTTTTTCCTTTCCTTTTTCCTTTTTCATTTTTCCTTTCCTTTCCTTTCCTTTCCTTTCCTTTCCTTTCC
>CM021729.1:42620869-42636614 GCA_011074415.1 Stictonetta naevosa
GGATACCATTTATATCCCAAATATCCTTTGTAATACAGCTTAAGGAAATTTAACTCAGTAATGATCCCTGAAAGTGGTTTCCGCTATTTAGTTCAAAACTGCACTCCAACCTAGCAGCCCTTGCCAGTATGGCTGGGACAGTAGCCGTTTACATGCATGTGCCTTTGTATCTGCACTACAGCTAATCTACAGTCCTCCTAACCTGAGGGAACTGACATCTGACCCATCTGTCGTTCAAGCTTGTGAGAAGGACACATGCAGCATACACTTCCCAAAGACCTGTTCCTGCAGGGAATACAAATAAATATGCCAATATTCTCTGGTACCTTAGTGGGAGGCAGGGAAAAAATGAAATGAAAAATTATGGGTGGGAGGGTGGAGCTAAATTTTGCTTAAAGGAGAAAGTCCTTCCTGGAATGCTATGCTACAGATATTCTATAAATAAAGAGTGACCCAGTTTCCTTTTATACCCCCTTAGAAACTCAAGTGTTCATGCCACCAGCATAATTCCTCCTTCCAAGAATTCTTCTTATCAACCTTCATCTTACAACCACTTCTAGTCCTTGCCCTGTTTTGAAGATCTTTCCAGATCTTCACTATTTGGGCGGTTAGGAGATTTCTCTTAAATTCCAGTCTAAACTTATTCATGACCAATTTATACCTATTTGATGTGGTGCCAGTATTATTTTAAGATAATTTTTCCCCTCTCTTGATGTGTAGCCAACTTGAACATATTTATAAAAAGCTCCTGTATTGCCCTAATTTAGCAGACTACACAAAGCCACACTTTCTAATTTGTTCTCTAACACAGATACTGCACTTCTGTATTCATCCAACCTAACTTTGCCTGACATTTATTGCAGTTTGAGCTCAGTAACTTTCTCAAAGGAAATAAGGCCAGGATTATTCAAGATCCAGGACCTGTGCCTTGTGTAAGGGTATTAATGATCCACTTTTGTGTTTATATTTCATTCCAGGTATCCTAACTGGAGTCATGTCAGTTTTGTCTACACTTGCATGAGTTAAGCAGTTCAAACCAGTCTTATTTCTGACACATAGCACAGATCTCCTTCCTTCTTTAGCATCCAATATTATTTGTAATTAGGTGCAGGGCTTTGCACTTTTTGCACTAAGCTATTCTATCTCTTTCCTACCACTCCAGGTAAGATTTTACTTTTCTTTTATGATTATCTAGTTGTGAATTGGGAAAATCTATCAAATCCCTGCTTTCGCAGTCAATATAAATATTTATAAATCAACAGACACTTTCATTACATTTGATAAAAACAACTCTACCTCATCTCTGAAAGTGTTTTATTTATTTATTCATTTTTTCATGTCTTTTGTCAGGGAAACCACCAACATTTCTGACAGTTTATTTCTTCCTCATAAGTGTCATAGAAAAAATAGAAAAAAAGAACACACACACACACACACTTGTAAGGTATTTGCATGCCATTAGACAAGAGGAAGAGAGGCAGAGGAAAGAAGAGGTAAAAGACATTCATTTCTGACAATTTCCTTGTTACTTAGATTCAGATGAAGCTTAGAACCTGATTTTTCCAATACCCTGTGTTAAATTTTCAGTTCAGTTCATCACAAGGCAATTTTTGCTCAAATTGGTGGTAAAAGGAAAATTTCTGGATCATATTCCTACTATAGGTGGCAGTCATCTCTGCAAACACAAGTTTTTTCAGCAAGTTTTGGATACAGGCTTAAGAAATACATGTTCCCTGGGGAAAAAAAATAAATAAAAGGTGTCACAAGCTGTAGGAAAAAACAATGAGCTTTGAAATGTTAATAATTTATTTGAGATATACTTCTCTGACACTGATGTCATTGTCATCTCCATTCTCCTCAATTCAGCCACATGTATTTCTCCATTTTTTACAACAACCAACCCTGTTTCTTTTGGTTGAGATTCAGTCTTTTATTTATTTATTTATTTATTTATTTTAACCTATTATTGATACTCAATCCTATTCAATGGATTTTTTTATTTCTCAGAAAATATCAGAGACACCCAGAGAAAATAGAGCAGGGTATGAAATGTCCTGTTTTGAGCAAGGAATCTCTGGAGGTGATGAATAGCTGTGCTCTGTGAAACAGCTATTTTTTTTTTTTTTTTTTTAAATCAATATAAATCAGATCTGTTTTTTCTTAGGAAGATCTGGGCAATTAGAAAGAGTACTAAAAGTTCTAAGTCACCCTAACAACATTTCAGAATCAACAATAGTTAGGTAGGTTTTCCTACCTACACCTGTAGGTGTAGGTTCTTTAATCCCTATTATTCTATACTGTAGAGTAAGTACTTTACTCCCTATTTGAGATGTGACCTGTATGCTGCAGATGAACAGGGAGAGGCACGAAAGTCAATTCGGAGTGCTCTTCTCACAGTACCCTATTGAGTGATGGCACAGGATTGACGTCAAGTGAAAGAGACATTTTTCTGTGCAGAGAGTCCTATTCCCACATGGTGCTGACCGCAGTACCTGACCTAATAGTTTTGACAGGCAGCTCAGGTATTTGTATGTAAAACCCAGATCTGACAGCATATGTATGCCTCAAAGTTGACAACCCATCTTTTTGTCTGACTCAGAAATACAATGAGCAGCTCAACAAAATGTTAATTAAACACATACATGATGCTTGAGTAAAATAACTGTGATTTAGGGACAAATTGCACAACCTGGATTTTAAGCAAAATTTAGTTCTGCTGTATCTGCTATTTGGTGACACTGCTGACAACCTTGACACACCAGCAAAGCAACTTTTACAGTAAGGAAATCCTCTCTAAGATGGATAGGGTGAATGTGAGAGCTGGCTCCTTCTGTGGTATTTCATCTATACTTGAGGCCTCTTATTCTGTTGTTTTTTACTTGTCATTCTTGATAACATAATAATAGGCAATCCAAGATATGAACAGGGGTTTATGTCAATTTGTGTCTTTCCAGTTTAAGTTATTACACAAAATACATTTTTGGCCTTTATGTTATTTATAAATTGTTTCTAAGGGTCGGTATGTTCTTTAGGCCAGGGTTTGCTCAAGGGAGGTATTAGAACGAAGACCTATGACCCTGTTAGGCAAAGATAAAAAGCCAATTCTGCAGAGGCTTCCCCCTTCGGGCAACATTTCAACTCTCTTATGAGAGTTTTGTGGAGATGTTCTCTCTGGCAGGTACCCTGTTGCTGTAAGTGTCCAAATAAATAGTATTTCTCTCTATTGGGAACTATGAAAAAAATGAAAAATGCCATTCAGCAAAAACATCGAAACATAAATCAAGTGAAAATCATTAAATTAAAACCTGTCATTTCCCTATATGTTGCCAAAATATGTTGGCTCCCCTCAAAAAAAAAGAGCCTGCAATAAGATTAGGTGGAAAGACAGTTAAGGTAAATATTTAAGAACAAGATAAGAACACAAATACAGGTGAACAGAAGCCACAGAGAAATTGTTCAGTACTGAAATTAAATGGTTATTTTTCTACAGAATATCAATACATTGCAAAATAAAACTGATAGCCATTTTCTTGAAGATGCCTTGTTTTGGGGGAACAAATTTTCCAGCAGCGGTCAGTCTGAAGATCAGCAAGTGATAGTCAGAGTGGTGGAGTGGAGCACATCCAACCACAAACCCCAGCAGAAGAGGACACCCTGTCCTCAGAGGGACAGAATCACAAGCTATAAAGTCAAGCATTTTCTAGTATGCCAACCACAGGAAACTTCTGGCACCACAGACATTTGGCAGAGGCTGAAGCTTGCACTTGGTGTTTTGTGGATATCCTGTGCTAAGAACTCACACTACTCTGCCTTTACTTTTTGTCAGTTTCTACCCTGCCACAGAAAAGCATCATTCTTAACGTTATCTTAGTTCTATGAGGCTGCCACCACCTTCTACCATTTCCATCATAAGTCTATGTGATTTTACAGGTATTTTGACAATTTGTAAATTTAGTTGTCCTGTAAAATATGGGACAGAATGGTAATTGTGAATAAAATGTGTAACAATCATTACAGCCTCAATTAATGACAATCTAATTTCTCCAAGTGTACATGCCTTCTACATTCATTTCAGTGAACTTTTACTATCATGTAGGTGTAGAGAAAAAAAAAAAAGGAAAAAAATAATCTGTTGACTGGAAGAAACTAAAAAATTAAAACTTTTTTTTTTTTTTTTTTTTTTTCTCCCCACCAAAAAATAGGTTAATTAATATAAGTAATAATTACTTAAAAATAGCTGAGAACAGTATGTTTTCACTGACTATGCAACTCAAAGTCAAGACAAGTAAATGGTCTTTTTGTCTCACAGAGCTCTCGTAGAGCTTCCCACAAGAGCTAATAGCATACAAATCAGAACTTTTATATTATTGTGCTGTTAAGTCTGCAATAGCACACCGGTAAACAATACTGATTGCCTGTTCCTGATTTCAAGGCAATAAGGCTTTTCCACCTCTGAACCAAACAGCAAGTGAGGAGGCTTCTGCCTCTGCAGAACTGGCTCACTGTAATTTCTGAACACCAGAGAAAAAAAAAAATAATGTCCTGGCAAAGGGTTTCATCCCAGCTCCAAAACTAGGCTGTGGGACTATAGAAAAACCATCAGTGCTTTGTAGCCAGTGGAAGCCTCTGCCTAGAGGGACCACGTTAATCTATTTACTTTGGTATTGAATCTTAAATTCTAATGACGTGACTGATTTAATCATAGTTCAAGACTGTGCCATTTTTGTTAACAGTAGAGGATAAGACTCTAGAAAGGTATTTCATGTGTTTATGTCTGGCCAAGATTGTTGAATATTTTTTTGTTGTTGTTGTTTTGTTTTGTTTTGTTTTATTTTGCTTTTCCCCTTCATGTGGAATGAGTGGACATTAATATTATCTCCTTACAGGTCTCCATAAGTAGTTTTTGTGGGAACAGCAGTATCTGAGCATTCTAGCAGTCTCATCTGTTACCTTGTGAACACAGAAAGAATCTGGTATTCTTCCACTATTACCTCCTGACTTTTATTATCTTTCTTGTCTTTTATACCATGCTCTAATTTAAACACTGTAGTACTCAGGATCACTGTGTACTGTCCAGAGAGCTTCTATTTACACTATCTGTCAGTATCTAAATCTGAGTTTTGTTTTTACTGTTGCACAATGCTTCAATTAATGTACCTGACACAGCTGCATCTTTGTTAAAGAACATGTTGCAATCCCTTTTCAGCTCCACTTTAATAGCAGCAGGACATTCCTCTGGAAGAGCTGAGTTGCTTATACATAGTTGTCTGTCTGCCTAAGGCCATTTCTAAGGTTTTTGTTTCAAAATGTTTTCCTTTGCTTTCTTTTCTGGTCATGGTGGTTTCAAGAAGTTGGCTTCACGTTCTTGCTTTCCTTCCGTGAGGTTTAGAGTGCTCTGATGAATCTTGTTAAGCACTCCTTCTCCCAGGATTTTTTCAAAGCTAGATAAGTGAAATAGGCCAACTGATCGTTTTTCACTTGGGAACTGAGGAAGACAAATCTAAATGTCCAGCAAGTCCTTGTGTAACACAGTACCAGGTGACATGGGTGGTCGTTCTGCTCCAGTTCCTCCTCTCACACAGTGGCTGGTATGACTGTCCGACACAAGCAAAAAAAGTGTGCAGAGGGTTATGACAGGTAGTCAGATCACAAAGAAAGCAGCCTATTCATGTCTAATGATTAGATATTCCCTGTTCATCCGTCCTGAAAGTTAGGATTTAATGTTAATTACTCTACTTTAAAACAAGTACTACAAGAATTTTGTATATTCCTGTTATTCCTCTAAGGTTTTTTCTTTGGGCGGGGGAGGGATACACTTAGGAAGGGACATGGAGCACTTCTTGTCGATTACATCTCCTCTACATTGTATCTTTGATCTCCTTCACCCTCACATTTGCACCATTTATCATATTTATCACATATGTTCAAGCAAATGTGCTGTTAAATAAAGATAAACAAACAAATAAATATTAATTTAAAATAAATAAATAAATAGGAGAGGTGATATCCAATTCTTTTTTTCAGAGATGAATGAACTGTCTATCCCTTCTCATTTTAGGTACCTTGAACTTACAGTAGCAATTTTTCCTGAGTTCCTGCTTAAAACTATGGAAAATAAATGCTCTTTATTTATTGAAAATACCATGTTTAAGCAAATCTCCTATCCTGCTGTTTGTTTATTTATTTATTTTTTAAAGTCAAGTTGCTCTAAGCTCTCAACAATTTTACTGGCAACAATTTTCTCTTGAGCAATGTATAGATCTAAAAATGAGATTATGTGTTCAAATTTCAGTACATTTCAAAAGATTGTTCTTCTTACTTCTAATGAGATAATGAGAGGACTCATGTCCAAATTCTTTAGAGACCTGTTCAGTTTTTCTCTAAAAGAAGTCACATCTTACTATGCAGCTTGTTTTTTTTTTTTTTTTTTTTTTTTTTTCTTCTGTCAGAGGAATGGGGTAAGACCACATTGTTTAGCAAGCCTACAAAACATTGAATGAAGCCACAGCACTCCCGTGGAAATACCTGCCTGTCCCAAACGTGTGGGTCAATGGGACCACACAGCAACAGATACCCCATCTGAAAGCCAGTGAATGGGGAAAATTGAAGCTCGGTGTCACTGAGTTGTAGTCAATTGAATTAAAAGTTTTCCACCAGAACTTTCTCCTCTGATTGAAAATTAGGATTTTACTAAACATACATTTTCAAGGGAAAGTCTCTACAATTTTCAGTTAGGGGTGAAAAAATAGTACAGGCATTTTTGAGCCCCCAGTCAAGCTTTAATTGTTTTGGTTTTGTCGCTTTAACTTCTCAGTTTTTCAGATGTGGAGATTTTAAAAACATGATTTTTGACAATTTTTTAATATGTTGCAACTAAAAGCACTCCTATGGGAAAGCCTTCTTTTCTGGACAGTTTTGATAGTATGTGCTCTTTCCCCAGCTCCACCTCTCCTCTCCCTCAGAATTTTTATTTTCTTAATTCATACTGAAGAATCAGGAATTTCTTCAAGGTTCATGAGCTTTAGCATGCTGAGCTCTTCCAAACACAAGGTTCTTCATTTGGCTGCTTGTGCGTGGGAGCAGACCACTCCTGAAATCTGGCCTGTGACTTCTGATCTGCTGCACAGGTGACCTAAGGAGCCCACTTGTCTGTCACCTTACAGTCTGTGAAGCCAGTCCCATCTGTGTGAGGTTTAAGTAAGACACTTCTACCTCAGAATCACAAAATCAAAGATAATCAGTCTTATTTACAAACCGTTGTTTTTTTTTTTCCTTTTTTTTTTTTTTTTTTTTTCAAATTCTACAAAGATTGAAAATATTTCCAGTACTTAAATTTTCAATACTAGTGTCATTTTTCTGCAGAGGTAAAAAATGTTTCACTTGTAACATCCTGAACAAAGACCTCTTAGCTTTTAGTCAGACCAACTGAAAGTGGTGTGAAAAAACAACACACACAAAACACACACACACACACACACACACACACACAAACTCACAACACTGTAACTGAAATTCAAAAGCTAAAACAAAGATTAAATTTAATTATACACTTTAACAATGGAGAACATTTTTATAAATGCATTAAATAATCCTTTCTCAGAAGTCTGCAGAACCTTTGGATCTTTCACAAATTAATCTCATTAAATCAACTTGTTTAATCCCTCCTATGCACTGCAAAAAGAGAGAAAAGCAAAAGTGAGCAACACAATGCTTTGCGTCTTCTAGTGATAGGGCATGGGTGGTTTCCACTTAGGATAATAACCTAAGGTCAAGAGAGGTGATTCTTCCCTTCTGTTCAGCATTGGTGAGGCCACACCTGGAGTGCTGTGACCATTTGTGGGCTTCCCAGTGCAAGAGAGACCTAGAGTCCAACAGAGGGCTGCCAAGATGATGAAGGGACTGGAGCACTTCTTCTGTGAGGAGAGGCTGAGAGAGATGGGACTGTTCATCCTGGAGAAGGAAAGGCTCAGGGAGGACCTTATCCACATACATAAATACCTGGAGGGAAGGTGTGAAGAAGATGGAACCAGTGCCCCTGTGCCAGGACAAGAGGCAATGGACATAAACTAGAACACAGGAGGTTCTCACAGAATCACAGAACGGCCAAGGTTGGCAGGGACCTCTGAAGATCATCTAGTCCAGCCCCCCTGCCAGGCAGGATCACCTAGAGCACACTGCAGAGGATGGCACCCTGGTGGGTTTTGACTATCTCCGGAGAAGGAGACTCCACAACCTCTCTGGGAAACCTGTGCCACTTCTCTGTCACCCTCACAGTAAAGAAGTGCCTTCTCATATTCTGCTGGAACCTCCCATGTTTCGGTTTATGCCCATTGCCTCTCGTCCTGTCTCTGGGCTGAAAAGAGACCAGCTCCATCCTCTTGACACTCTCCCCTTAGATACTTATATACATTACAGAATCACAGGATCACAGAATCATCTAGGTTGGGAGAGACCTCCAAGATCACCCAGTCCAACCTCTGACCTAACACTAACAAGTCCTCCACTAAGCCATGTCACTAAGCTCCACATCTAAATGTCTTTTCAAGACCTGCAGGGATGGTGACTCAACCACTTCCCTTGGCAGCCTATTCCAGTGACTAACAACCCTTTCAGTAAAGAAGTTCTTCCTAATGTCCAACTTAAACCTCCCCGGCACAACTTTAGCCCATTCCCCCTCGTCCTGTCACCAGGCAGGTGGGAGAATGGATGAAGGGGAATGGGCTAAAGTTAATTAATGATGTCCCCCCTCGGTCTCTTTTCTTTCTGTCCTTCCTGTGGAGGACAGAGCACTGGAATGGGTTGCGCAGAGATGTTGTGGAGTCACTCTCCTTGGAGATCTTGAAAAGCTGCCTGGACATGGTTCTGGGCAACCTGTGCTGTGTGTCCCTGCTTGAGAAGGGTGGCTGGACCAGATGACCTCCAGAGGCCCCTTCCAACCTCAATCATTCTGTGATAATCATCTTTACCAGTGAAGGAACACTGTGCAGCCTCAACAGTGCCTTAAAGATTGAGATGAATTTCCAAGAACAAACATGAACAAGGAAAGATGCAAGACTCAAACCTTCCCAATGGCAATAATGAAGTAATGAACTAATCAGATCACTTTCCTTCCACAACACCTTTTGATGACCACTGATTGAGGTTTCTATTTGCTTTTCTATTCAAGTGCATCTGTGACTGCAGATCAACTAGTAAGAGAAGAGCCTTCCCCCATGGTGCAGTGAGATGCCCCTACCAAGCACCAAGTCCCATGCATTTTTCTCTCTCAAAGAGCCTGAGAAGTTTCAGATCAACTCCACTTGGATTTCTTTTCCAGCAAAATCTTGGGAGATGCTATACTGTGGTCAAGAGGCAGTGTTTCCAGTGCTTTATGGCATCAGTGCCTTATTTGTCCCCTTCAGTCTGGCTCTCCTTGTCTGTCCACTGGGACTCCAGCAGTATTTGTGCAGCATTGCAGCTCCAGGCAGCCTGGCACCTTCACAAAGGAAAAGACCTGCTGGTCATATCAGTGCAGACACTGGTGCAAGTAGCCCCAGCAGACCTGCATGTGACACTGAGCAGCTCAGTTCTCTATTTACATTTCCCCAGGTCACGTGCTCCCAAATGTAGACATAGAAATGAGTCAGCCCACTTGCAGAAAGCCTTTTTCATGAGTTGAGGATGATTTTTCATTTATCACCTATAATTTCTTCTGCCTGTAGAAACCCTGAAATTTCTATCTAGTTCACAAAGTTCATTTTAAAACTTTAAAATTTGTAATAAATGCTTACAACATAAGAACAAAGGCTCTGTTACCAATATTCTTTTGCTAACTATGGGCCACAAATGGTGTGAAAATAAAGTTTTTGTGAACACCCCAAATTTCCTTTTATGGCTTTTTATCCTTTTATGGCTTGGGGCACTGTTCCAGCCTTAATACACAGAGGAATGTGTGAATGATTTCCTTTTCTTTCATCCAGTCTCTTATGGAAAAGTATTTTGAACTACATGACTAAGGATTTAAATTCATCCTCTCTTCCTCTACTGAATTTCAGCTAATACCTTCATTTTTTCACATCACTGCCTTATACTCTTATCACTGGCAGATTGGAAAAGAGGCATGTGCTTGCCCCACTTATTACAAAACCATCTGTATCAGCATCATCCGTCTTCACAAAGGAAGTAAAATGATCAGACAGGATAACTGATGGAAAGAACTACTCCTACTGGTTGGAGCCAAGGTCTATAGGGTCACCTGCATCAGAAAAAAAGACCTGTGAATTATTACAGATGTCATCCATTTTTTCTTTATGTTGGTGCAGTTTTATTTCTACTACTTGTTTTTGAAATAGCTGCTAAAATGTTTTTCCTAGGTACTGTTTGTACTGCACTTGAAACATATAGCTATAGAATAATACATCTCTATAAAATACAAAAATCTGAACATGACAGTGAAGGGAACAGTGTGATGCCTGTTAGTATTTACTGAGAAGAATAGTTGCTACTGGCAAAAAATTATTTTCATTAGAAGTGGTTTTCTTTACAGTTGGCGCATTCAGACCTGCACATTTGTCCACAAATGATTCTCTGTGAACAGAGGAAGGAAAACAAAGAGTTATTTCTCATTTGAATTAAAGTGAAATTTAATTTTTGATGTTATTTTCTTAGTAGCTTCATCAGTAGAAATTAGTCTTCCTTGGTGAAAACTGGGGAAAAAGGTGAGACCATTAAATCCTTTGTTCTGTGAACAAAGTTCACTGTTGCAAAGAGCTATATTTGGGAAGATTTTTCAACCTTAAACTAGGCCATGGAGAACTTGCTGTTTTCATTCATGAAGCAGAAAGTCTGGTAACAAAGAGAGAAATTGAATTGTAACATTTTTATATGGCTCATATTTATAGATCACTTCTGCCACCAGTAAAAATTCCATCACTGATTTAATTGGGAAGAAAATAGCTGTGAGAAAATCAAATTCTGCTCTCAGACAGTGAGATATTTGATAGAATAATGGTGACAGAGCTGAGCAAGAAATAATCCTTATTTAGCAAGCTTTTTTTTTTTTCTCCTTTCTTTGATTTTTTTTTGGGGGGGGAGGGAAGAGATCATAATTTTGTGTTTGATGGTATAGATATTTCTAGTTCAGGAGACAGAAGAGTTCTGGATAGTTTAATTGTAGATCTTGTAGATCTTAATTGCACCCTCCAAACTGGTCAAAGAAGAGAAGAATGTTTCTGTAATTACAAACTTAAAGAAAATGAAGATAAATATATGCAAACCTTATGCATTTTCCAAAGTGTATTGTTATTCTCATCCCTATGTATTTTTTATGAAATCACTTGCCTTGGATATTAACCAAGCTTAAATCTAAACACAGCGATTTAAGAAATACCGTACCAGTTCCAATGAATAAATTTATGTCAGTCAGAAAGATCATGTATAGGACATATGGGTTGTATTGTGTGAGGCTTGTTTATATAGTCCCTATATAACAGAGTGGAAATAATTGAGATGAAGGAAAAGTTTAATGAATAAGAACCTTTATCCATTTCAATGAGTTACAGTACAAAGGTAACCTAAAGTTTCTGCACATTTAGTCTTTATTTATGCCTTATTGAATAGGTCTGCTAGTCCTTCACAAAAAAGCATCTCTGCTCTCTTTTTGTTTTGGTGCAAAGAAGCAGGCAATAAGTGACATTTCCAGAGAGAAAGGAGTTAAAATGAATGACATGTACACATCCCAGTAAGACTGAGGTTCACAAGTGTGTCAGGACAGCTCCTTTGTGATCTTTAAGGACATAAGGCTGCTCCTGTGTCAATAAATGTCGATAGCATGGGTAGGTGTTGGGACAGCACAGTGGAGAACTCTGATGGCTGCCAAGCACCTCAGACATCAGCTCTTCAACAGCATCCATGGCTGTAGCTTGGTTTTTTTATTAAGTTGTCCCAGTCAAGGCCTAAACAAGTTTTTAAATGCCATTTTTAAGATTCCAATGGTTTTGAGACAAAAATAATTAATACAGAGGAGGCAAAAATAGAAACAGAACAAAGCCACAGAAATCCCATAGTAAGGCAATATGCTGTTTTTTTTTTTTTTATATATATATATATATATACTATGCAAGTGAGTAATTAAAAAAACACTTCTCAAATCTACATAGAACCTGTTTCAGTTGCTGCAACAACAGAATTGACTTGCTCGCTTGCATATTTAAGTGTCTTCAACAAAAATTATAAGCAGTATGCTTGTTGCAGATAATAAAGCATCACTGAAAAATTCACAGCTGTGCTGAGAGAACAGCAGGTTCCCAAAATAAGTACATTTTCTAGTTTTTTTAGCTGCTACATGTTCTCAAGCACTTAAAACAAAAACAAAAACAAAAACACTCAACTTGTTCCACCAGCAGACTTTACC
Organism: Stictonetta naevosa; assembly: GCA_011074415.1. Lineage (NCBI taxonomy): Eukaryota > Metazoa > Chordata > Aves > Anseriformes > Anatidae > Stictonetta > Stictonetta naevosa. Next base: position 42,633,261 of record CM021729.1, read on the forward strand.
AGATGCTACAAGCTTAAGTGACTGCTAGGGAGAAAGCTGAGGAAGTTGCCTTTTCTGTGATGGTGAAAATACTTCACTGAACATTTTGGCTTACATATTAAAGTACTGAAGCATTCATCAACCTATAGCACATTTTATCTTAAGTGAAATAAGAGAATGATCTGGAATTGCCACGTGATCTCTGCTAGCACTTTATTTCCTAACTATTTAGGGGTTATTAGACTGTAGAAACATTTTTGCTGACATACAAATTCCTAGACTGAAGTTCAAAAAAAATCCAGACTGGGATTTCTCTTCAATCCAGGCCAATGCATCAATTATTTCAATGTTTTGTACTTGGGACTGCACTTTCAACTAGGCATTTTCACTGGGACCAAAATATTGGCAAAATTGGTTTGCTTCCCGGTGACCAACCATAGATCTTACTGGAAGAGTGTAGTGTGTTAATTTATAAGTTCTTGAAAGTATCTTTTGGAGTACATTATAAAGTTATTAAATATATGTGTACATAATTATATAATTGATTTGTTTCTTGTTCATCACACACAAACCCATATTGCAATAGAATTTGGTAACAATATATGTGGCACAGCTGTATTGAAAGATGGTTTCCGTAAAGCTGAATGCAAGAAAGACGGCTGAAAGGAACTTCAGAACAAACTGCATGTTCATCCAGATAGCTTTATAGAAACTTTGGGCAGATTGTGGATTAGTTATGTTTGGTGTGCAAAGACTGGAGTCACCTCTGTCTTGCACATGCATCTGCTTCCAGGTTCTGCAAACTGCTCACTGGCTTTCATGAACGAGGGAGCTGAGAGTCAACAAGAGCACAGGACATATTCACAAAGTTGCAACGTGGCTATGTGTATGCCCCTCTCTGTAGCTCATTCAGGCTTATAATATGTGTTCGCACACAGTGTGCTTCTCTTTTAAGGGATATTGTACAACCCATCAGCCAGATATGGACTACCTCCACTATATGAAATTCTGGACTTGGGGCATTTGTTGTTGCCTGGAACATAAGCTAACTCTGAAAATAGCTTAATGTTTAAATAACATTTAGTCTGTAGGTCTGTAAGGAGGATAAAACTAATGTCATTTTAATGAGAAGAATGATCATTACTTGCGAGCTTTTCTAGATCCTGAAACATTCAGTCAGAGCAGTTCAGAGACGTTGGAAAGGGTATGTTGGGAGATGATGGAATAGATGGAAGTGGGAAAGAACAGGTAAACAAGAGAGAATATGCCATCTGTCTTATGGAATTGGGAAGTTCACCCTACATTTTTTTCGTTCTCAAAGAACCAGCTTTTTCCCTAGTCTAAGAAAGTAAAATACAAAGATGGTAGTCACCATGTTTTGTATGCTACAGTGACTGCTGAGGCCTGACTTCTTAAAGAACAGGCCTGGTATCAGAAGCGTCAGATTTTCAGTGGGTGGGATCAATCTTGTTACTGAAATGAAATCAGCTGTGCAGTTTGGACTGTTGTGCTGTCTAAATCATAGGATTTTGTTTCCCACTGTCTATTAGTGACCTAGAGCCTCAACTGAACTAAAAGCACCTATGTCTGTCTAGTACTTCACACTCCTGCTGCAGTCATGTCTGTAACCTTACTCATTTGCAATACTGCAGGGGCATCTCTCCTCTGCAGGGTTTCACGTGCATCTGTCAGTCAGTTATTTGATGCCAGGAGAGACACAGAGAAGAAAGAGGAGAGGACCACTTTTAGGTCACATTAAACTGCTAGGAACACATCCTGGCATACAGTATTGTGAAGAAGTTAGACCTCCACATACATAAAAAATCTCTCATGTGAATCTCTCACATGCACACACTCACTTAGTCCCCTCTCCCTGAATCACCCTCTTTGCCTTGTGCCACAACTCTTTGACTTTTAGGGACTGCAGACAACAGGTATAGGACTCCTTTAGCTTCAGCAGCAAAAAGAAAGGGTACTTTTCTCAGAAAGGATCTTCCCTTCATCTCTTGAGTTCTGGGTAATATTTATATACCATTTATGCATCTGAACTCTTATGAAGAACCCCTCACACACGTGGGGTCAAGTGTGCAGGAAGAGTAGATTTTTCTCCGGTGTGCTGGGTTCAGCTGACTTCCTACAAGGGTACCATGGAATAGATTGGGCTGCTGTCTTTGTCTGACATGGGCACACTCTGCAAATAGTTGAACAAAATAAATTAAAAGGAAAAATGTTCCAGCTGTTTTATATGCAGCTCTGCCCTCCTGCAGTGAATTAGTACTATTTGCAAAAGCAACCATCTCTGGCCTTTCTGTAAGTGTCTCTGAGGAAGGTGCTTGTGACAAATCCTTCCATTTCCATAGACCTCTAAAAGAAGCCAAGAGCTGTTACAAGTTACTGTGAAACATATCTCATCATGACCCAGATCAGGACATTTCCAGATACTCCTGTGCTTGTACTGCAGAGGAGCCAGAAAACAGGCACTCTTTTTGTATATTTACTTTAACTCCATAGACCTGTCATGACAAGAGAAACTATTCAATGTCATTAGAGAAAGGACACTACCTTCTATCCTCAGGTGAGTTTCTTTTGACTCCTCATTCAATATTCTTATTAACAGAATTTAATTACCTATAAACATAATCACATACAAATAGACCAGACCTTACATAGGTCTAAATTGGGTAAGTGCCACTGAACTAGACAGAGTTTGTCTAAATTGCACCAGCCAAAATGTCAATGAATAAGAATCTGTGGAGTTGGTCATGGTCTGTTGTGCAGAATAAAAAAAAAAACAATGTTTTTGCCTTGTGCTTTTTTCTGTCTTTTTCCTTCAAAGGAAGTTACAAGAAGTGTCTTTTTGTTTTTAATAAAATCAGCACAGGGCTTTCATTATGGATGGTAAAGGATTTGAGAAGCAAAATTCTTGTATTTTTTATAAGCCCAGATGAATACCCTATCTACATTACTAGTTGTTGATATTAATGAAGTTAATCATTGATCATTTGGTCCTTAGCAAATGTCAAATGTATTGTAGGAAAATTTAAAATATATCTTAAAAGCTGTGTAAAGTTTCCCTCAGAGCCTTCTCAGTAAGGTAAATGCTTGGGCCAAACCCAAATTCCTATAGTATGGAGGACCCTCCACAGTCCACATATTCCATAGAATATAGCCCACGTATCCCAAACAATGTGTAGACTTCTGTATTTAGTGACTTTCTGGTTTTAGTGTAACCAGATTGCAGATTATGCCAAGGTGACAACCTTTTTGCTTCTATCTGGGGAAGAATTTTTTTTTTTTATACTAGATTCTTGTCTTCATATCTGGTAATATTATAATGAAAAAGGCAATAAGAAGGTCCACAATAAATGCCATGAA
>CM021729.1:42636714-42654325 GCA_011074415.1 Stictonetta naevosa
GAACACTAACCTGAATACCTGGTGGTATATCAAGACCTGGAGAATACCCACTTTGTATGTCAAAAAACAAGAAATTAAAAAATAATTATGCCTTTTATTAATAAATTGAGAAGAATATATTTAACCAAACAATTTTTATGGGTATTTTCCAATCCCCTGTTTCTAAAAACATTTAAGATAAATACTTAATAATTTTTGGAGCTCTTTTTGTGTATTTTATACTGTCCTAGCATGATGGAGCCTGGTGTGTGACGGAGCCTCCCATATGCTGCAGCAGTATTATGAGAGCTGCCAGCATCATTCATAGGGAAAGCTTTTGCTGCATTTGCAAAGGTTTGCCTTTCACAAATGTTTTGTAGAACACAGGAAGGATATTCTAACCCCCCAACTGGGCATGGTGTTTTTTTCCATTTACTTTTACAGACCTTCTGTTTTGAAATGCTAGGAGCCAATCAGTATATTCATGACATAAAGGATATCTGCCTTCATCTAAGATATCTCACACGGGAGGCAGGAAGACCCAGATTTTGGGCAGCACTGCCCAGTAGATGGCTTCTCAACAGTTGAAGTGTAAAAGCCAGCCAGACAAGAACTTTGGAGTTAAGGATGTCTCACAAAGACTTTCAATATTCAGAGTAACACAGCCATTTTAAGGGACCTCTGTCATCCACAGGACAGAAAGACTCACCGCATGGCAGGTGCTCAGGGACAGTCTGTTTCCCCAGCTTGGGTGCCCTCCTAGTCTAACCTAAATCCAGCCTCTCTGGGAAGTATAGAGCCAAATGCAAGCACATCTGTTTCATGTTTGCTTTTAAATGCTTGAGAGCAAAGAGAAGGCTTCTTTGCAGAGAGTTCATTTTGCTCTAGTCAGCATAGTTTTCTGGCTTTCTTAGCTGGAGGTATTGTGAAATGTTATTTGGCTTGTTTTTTGGGTGTTTATTTATAGATACCTGCCCTTGCAATTTATTTTCCGTGAAATCATAATTACTAGTAACAATGTTAGCTGTCATATCAACTACCTGGCAATTATCTCTGTGCTTTTATGAGGTGAGGACTCTGAGTCTAGAATGAAATTCCATGGCTCAAGTAGTTTTCCACTTTGGTGTTAAATCTTCACTTGTGCTGTTCAAAATGAATGGGTTCCTTTGTGTGAAAATAAGACTGTACATCATGTTGTCACATGTAATTTATAGTTAACCATTAATAAGAATTCCTTATGGCCCGTGGACTTCAGAAGAACAACAGTATGACAACTGGTAGCGTGGGTTAAAACAAATGCCAGGCAGATCTCCTTTCCCCCACTCTAGCATACACAGGTTGTGTAGTTCAAAGGCTCAAAAGTCCTAACTCAGATTAGATTTAAGTGCAGTTCTCCCATCTCTGAGAAGACTTCAGTCTTCATTATGTGTGCCTCTGCTCTTCAGAAGCAATGGTGAAGAATAATCAGTTTGCAGTACATGAAGAAGACTTCTGGATTTTTTCACACCTACAGGCAATGAGAGAAAGAAATGAAGGGGGACTTGGAGGTGAAAACAGTGAAGCTGTGGAAAGTGAAGGGACAGGTTCTGTTCTTTTCCATAGAGCTACTAGCAAGCAATGGTTGTGTGATGCTTGCCCCCTAGATCATCACCACACTGACTACAAGAACTAATCATTTTGTGGCAGGAGTTTCTCCTGAGTTATTTGAAGTATTTGTATTCTAGTATGTACTGAAATCCCCAACTGTTACCTTGGAAGCTGTTGACCACCGCCATACAATGAAGGTAAAAGTTGCTACACTGTTTGTTTACAATGTGTGATTTTTGCCAGGAAGGGATTCTCATGTATGTCTCAGGTAACCACACTCTTATATATTACAGTTTTCACAACAATTACAGTGTTTTCTTGTGAATTGCTAGTTCTTTTCTGATAACGAAGCCATCTCTCACTTGGTTTGTACACTGCGTTCTTCTTCCGGATAGTATATACTGCTGTTGTGAAAGACATTCAGTTTTTAATTCCTGGTTACTCCTAGATAAAATAAATAACAAGTGTTCTCATTTGCAGTTTCTTTGCACTTTCATGTTTACTAGGGCAGGCTAGGAAAAAAGCTCACATACCTTGCTGAAGTGGAAAGCTAAACATTTGTAAAGGCATTTTCCCCTTCCTTCATCATATTTTACTCATTAAAATGAACTAGTAAAATAAATAATTATTATGGAAACATATTATTTTTCTTTTTCTTTAAAAAAACACTTATTTTCTACTCTCTTTCCTGAAAGGGAACAGATTTGACTGAAAGAATGGTATCACACATGCATTTTGATTGAAAAAGCAATTACAGAAGGAAAAACAAAACAAAACAAAACAAAAACAACCAGCAACATTATTTCTTTAGCTTTCTTGATGGAGGAAGTAATATTTCCATATATCTCTCTACATTTCAGGAACATCAAATTAGCCTTTTCCAGAAATTCAGTGAAAGAGAAAAATCTCTTTTTTGCAGTCTATCTAGTGCACAAAGGGACAAACATCCATGGATGTTCTGCCCATCAAACTAGGAGGGAGTTTATCTTCTCCATGCACCTATGGAAAAATGTCTTCCCTTTTTCACTGAGTGGTGCAAATACTACATTTCTTCAAATGTCAGCCCACAGTAAAAAAACAATTTCTTCACAGAGAAGGAAAAATCAATGTCCTTGATAAGGCAAGAGAAAAGATGCAGCTCCACTTAACTTTAGAAAAAATGCTTTGTTCTCTCTTGTGGTGGAGTAACTCATACATGTGTATCTAAATTAAAAATGTGGTCTGGGAGGAAAAACAAATCTTTCTTGGCCTTCGCTGTAAGACTTTTAGTGAAGATCACCATTATGATCGCTTGGCTGGTCTAATTTTAGACAGCATTTCATTCCTCGTGCATGCAAGAAATGCTCAGTCAGCTTTACTCAGGTTGAGAACATGCCCTACACATAAGTAGAGACTTGAGCTCAGAACTCCATCCACTTACAGTTAGAAAACTTCCCAAGTCTTCTGTCCTTCTCTGGAGAAAAGAAAGGGCAAAATCCTGGCCCAAAAAGAGCAAGATATTTTCTTTCGTAAGCTGCTATTTAGAAGAGTCAGGATTTCACAGCCATATTCATGACTGTTGTAAAATTAATGTCTTGACAAAAACACAATGCAGATCAACTTAAGAGTAAAAAACATGCTGAATACACACATGGAATAAAGTTAAACTTCATAATATACAGAGAAAGCATTTGCCCTGAAAGAATATTCATATATAATAACAATCTAATGTTAGTTTAGAATCTAACAATCTGTTTTCCTTCTTTTCTCTCAAAACAATCACTTCCACTTTGCAAGGACAGAGAAAAAAAAAGGAGAAAACAATGAAATTGAAACTGAAACTGAGATTTTCTATAAAGACATCTGTGAAGTTTGCTAGAAAATGTACATGTTTCTTACATCTCAGTTACATGTTTTTTGTTGCTTGGTAACAGGCATCAAATTTCCCTTTCATGTTTTATTTCCCCCTGTATCCACTGTTTATAGGGTATTTACTACTGTGACACCAGAATCCCACCATTGAGCAGCTGTCATGAGGTCTGTCTCCTGAGTAAATGCTTTTACAATCCTGATTACTCCTTGTTAGTTTACTAGATGGATCAATATTTGATTTGTACTCAGAAGGATTAGGACATGGAAATGTCTTTTGAATAGCCTCATTATCTTCCAAGGGTGCAGACACACCTGAAACTGCTGTAAGAAAAAGCAAATTCATGGAAAGAATAAGGAGATTTATTTATTTATTTATTTATTTATTTATTTATTAAAGAAAGAGATAGAGAAAAGCCTTTATATCAAAAGCTGCCAAATGTTCCTTGCAAATGACTTTGCAATGAAAAACTTGGGTTAAAATGTAAAAGGAAAAGACATTTTGTATGTGCGTTGTAGAAACTGAACTACTCTTTGTATAAGACTGCTTGCTTTAAACACCTTCTCTACTTCTGCCCAGACCCAAGCAAATGTCAAGCTTGCAGGAACAGTGTTTTCATGTGTCCTGGTACCACTTGTTTCTATGTAACTGTGAACAGAATTGTGAAAAACCTTTGACTTTTTAACTCTGACCATCTAGTATTTGGTTGAAGAACATCCTCTCCTAAAAACCTGAGATTATCATCTGTAAAAACAGATAAAAAGTTGCTAAACACATGGTGAATACAAAAGGCTTTGCTGCTTATTTATGTTTCCAAATAAACGCCATCACTTGTCAGCAAGGTTTGTTTTCTTTTCCAACTCATAATCTTCTTGCATTCTAGTTGCCAAAACTGTGAATGGTAATGCCTAAAGCTTCCCCTCACACTGAAAGTCATCATAGGGCAAAGGATCATGGAAAGTCAGCTGTTGCACAGTGCCCATGTTGGCCATACAGAAGCTAGGAAGACAAACACTCATGGTTTGAGCCCAGGCTGACAGACAGGCAGTAGTGATGGGGGCTGAGGGCAGTTCTGGGAGCTGATGCAAGGAACAAGCCTAAGGGATCTGAGCAAGGAACAGTTTGGGGAGCTATGAGCTTGTCACAGGGCATGGAACAGGGTGCATGGGGAAGACCAATGTTGCAATGTGATCTAAAAACAAAGAGTAAAATTACCTATTGGATTGCATGGCCCTTCTCCACAGGATTTTTGGGGGCAGATTGTTATTCAGGGGTTAATTGCTGTTGTCTTTAGAAAAGAATACAGTGTGTTGCAGTGAGTTTAAAAGAAGAAAATGGCCTCCAGCTGTTTATACCATATAATATCTGAATTGGAAGGGACCCACAAGGATCTTTGAGTCCAACTCCTGGTTCCCCAAAGGACCACCCCAAAAAAACAAATTAAAAAAATAATTAAAAAATAAAATAAAATCAGACCATGTGTCTGAGAGCGTTGTCCTAATACTTCTTGAACTCTGGCAGGCTCAGTGCTGTAACCACTGCCCTGTGGAGCCTATCCCAGTGCCTAATCACTATGTTGGTGAAGAACCTTTTCCTGATGTCCAACCTGAACCTCCCATCGCATCTTGACTCCATTCTCTCAGGTCCTATTGCTGGTCACCAGAGAGAAGAGCTCAGCACCTGCCCCTCCACTTCCCCTTGTGAGGAAGCCGTAGACCATGATGAGGTCTCCCCTCAGCCTCCTCTTCTCCAGGCTGAACAGACCAAGTGACTTCATCTGCTCTTCATGTGTCTTCCTCTCTAGACCCTTTCGAATCTTTGTTGCCCTCCTTTGGACATGCTCTAAAAATTTTAAATCTTTCTTATACTCTGGTGCCCCAAAATGCACACATTACTCAAGGTGAGGCCACACCAGCGCAGAGGAGAGTGGGATGATCACTTCTCTTAACTGGCTGGCAATGCCCTTCTTGGTGTTCCCTGGAGTATGGCTAGCCCTCCTGGCCACCAAGGCACACTGCTGGCTCATGATCAGCTTGCTGTTGATCAGAAGCCCCAGATCCCTTTCTGTGGGGCAGCTCTCCTGCATCTTGTCCCACAGTCTGTATGTGTAACCAGGGTTGCCCTTTCCCAGGTGCAGAATCTGGCACTTGATCTTGTTAAAATTCCTATTTTTGGTGGTAGCCCAGCTCTCTAATTTATCAAGATCTCTCTGCAAGGCCTCACCACCCTCGATGGAGTCAACAGCTCCACCCAATTTGATATCATCTGCGAACTTGTTCAAAAAACCTTCAAATCCTTCATCCAAATCATTTATGGAAACATTGAAGAGGACTGGTCCTAAAATGGAACCCTGAGGAATCCCACTAGTGACAGGTCGCCAGCCTGATGTAATCCCATTTACAAGAACCCTCAGAGCCAAGCCTGGCAACCAATGTGTTCATCTTATTATGTTTTTATCTGACTGTATTCTGGTCATTTTGTGCAGGAGAACACTGTGAAAGACAGTATCAAAAGCTTTACTGAAATCCAGAAAGATTACATAGACTGGCTTCCTTTGGCCAACTAGCAGGGTGATCTTATCATAGAAGAAAATTAAATTTGTTAGACATGGCCTTCCCCTAGTGAAACCATGTTGGCTCTGACCAGTGTCTGTGTTGTCCTTTAGGTGTTTTTCAAGAAATCCCAGAATGATCTGCTCCATAATTTTATCAGGCACTGAAGTGAGACTGACAGGTCTGTACTTGCCAGGGTCTTCTTTCTTGCCCTTCTTGAAAACTGGGACCATATTTGCCAGCTTCCAGTCAACTGGGACCTCTCTGGGTCCCCAGACTGTTCAAAAATAAGAGAGAGAAATGTCCCATCCTGCGATGACATCAGCCAGCTCTCTGAGTACTCTGCGATGAATCCCATCAGTCCCCATGGACTTTGTATGCACCCTGGTGGAGCAGCAAATCCCGCACAAGTTTGGAGTTAACTGGGAGTTTATCATTATCATGCAGTCACAGCCCTCCAGCTCAGGGCAGCTAGGATTCCAGAGCCCATCACTGGTGTGAGAGACAGAGGCAAAAACACATATGTCCAACAGTGTCACAGTAGCCATGCTGGGGAGCTCATGCACACCATCCCTTGAGTCCTGGTGCCCAGAAGCCCACTGGCACTGCAGGCAGCAGCCCACAGCCATGTACAAATTGCATGGTCTCCAAGCTGAGGCTGCTCCAGGCTGCTGGGATGCATCCTGGCTGCCTGGAGGGGAGCTTTTGCTGGGTGTAGCACCCCTGGCACTTTCTGTGCTGACCAGGTGACTATGCCACAGGTAAGGATCTCTTGCTCATCAGGGCAGGGTACAGCCTGGCTTCCTGCAGGCAGCAGGCTGTGACTCTGCACACCGGGTATCTGGGCACTGCCATGGCCAGGCCGTGCCCAGCAGGGCAGGCTGGCAGGAGGGCAGAGCCCCGAGCCCCAGGGGCACAGGGGGCGGTGAGCAGGAGGCCAGGCCTGGGGCGATGGGGATGGGCACGGGCTGGCCCTGGGCACTCCCTGGAACCAAACCTCTCACTGGAAGCAGCTGCAGAGCTGTGGGCCTGCAGGTGGGCAGTACGCACTTTCAGGGGAAGCAAAGCAGTGGTGCCAGGCACCTGGGGAGGGAAGCACCAAGATGAACATCCCAGCCCTCCTGGAAAAGGGCAGCATCGCTGCACCCCAATCCCACCAGCAGGAACATGAGGAAGCGGTGGGCACAGCAGCAGGAAGATGGGGACTGGGGATGGTGACACCAAATACATTATTAGCAACACTGAGAATTCATGTAGCTTCATTGGCTTTATCTCCTACGTTTCCTAGATTTCTTTCCTGAGGGCTTTCTGGTGCTTCAAGGTGCCAGTGTGTGTCCCATCTGCTGGCCCGGCCCTGTTTTTGCCAGCTCCTGGGGCGCTGCCCTAGTGTTACCAGTGGCGTGGCCTCTCCTTGGCAGATGGTGTGGAGGCCTGGGAGGTGGAGGCTCTCCTCTTTGGGGTCACTGGGACCCCCTCTGTTGGTGGTCCCTGCCCTGGTCTGCTGTGGAGAGTCCAGCCACAGCTTCTGGTGTCTCCTCCTGGGGCACTTCTTGGTTTGGTGGGACAGGAACCTGGCTGGATGGGGGGTGGCCAGGACCCCCTTGAAAGGCAGCAATTGAGGTGCCTGGGAGGTCCTCCGCGTTGGTTCCACTGGGGCTGCTGGAGGGCTCTGGGCTGTGGGCAGGAGCCCCTGCTGGGGAGGCTGCAGGGCCTGGGGCTGCTGTGGGTTTGCTGTCCTGTTCCCCAGCAGCACGGGGGCTCCCCAGGCCCAGCAGGTGGGGGGCCTCCCTGCTGCACCACGGGAGCTGTGCCTGAGCAGGTTCAGGGTCCCCTGGTTGAAGCCAAAGAAGCGCAGGCCAGAGATGACCATGTGCAGCGCTGCAGAGGCTTCCCTGCCATCAGCCCCCAAAAGTTGTCCCAGCTCCTGGTGCACCCAGGGCAGCAGGGGCTGCAGCACCTCTGGGTACAGGCGGAAGAGGGAAGCCCAGATGTAGGGGTGGAGGCCGCCCACAGGAGCAGTAGGCACCGGTTCTGCGGCCTGTGGTCGGGAGGCTGCTGGGTGATGGAGTCTGTGGGTGGCTGGGCGGCCGGGAGCTCTCTCTGCCTGTTGGGTGATGACCAGTGCTGCTGCAGGTGGTGGGATGACAAGCTCCTCGAAACTGTCATTGGCCTGCACCGAGTGCACAATGGAGCTGACTCTCCTCTTGCAGAGGGGACACTTGGGCTTGCTCTCCATCCACTGCTCGATGCATCGGAAGCAAAACTGGTGGAGACATGGTATCACATAGCTGGTGTTGTCCCAGGTGTCAAGACAAATGGTGCAGTGACTGTCCAGTGCCATGGCCATGCTCTCCACCTGCTGCAGGGGGCTGGGTGGAGCAGGGGGTGAGGGGCTGCTCCTCACTGGTGCTGCAGCAGCAGGTGTCACGCTGCAAAAGGCAGAGAAGAGACCATGGTCATCGGCTGGTGTGGGGGGGGGGCTGGAAGAGCTGTGCAGGTCCCTCAGGGAGGAAACCCTTCTAGCTGTCCAGAGAGAGGTGTCTCTGCAGTGCTCACCTCTGCTACTGTGAGCGCTCCTCCTGGGTCTCCCAACGGCCCGAATGAGGCAGGGCCGTGGAAGAAGCTCTGATGGCTCTGGGAAGGGCACTGAGAGCTGCTGCAGCAACTCCCAGAGCACGACACCAGTTCCAAGGCCAACCTTGCTGCTCACTCCAGACCTCACGTCAACGCTCAGCCGGAGTGTGGGCATGAGCCAGTGGGGTGGGACTCTGCGCCCACATAGAAGCAGTGAGGGCCACGCAGTCACAATCCATTGCTCACGGACATCACAATCTGTCGCCTGGAGACGCCACCAGCCACCCATAGGAGATATCACAATGGACCATCCTCACCAGGGCAGCTCTGTGGCCCCAGATTCTGAGGTCTCCTGTAATGCTCGTGTCCAGTCCATGCCACCCAACTTTTATCTTGTCCTTGGCATTGGTGTTTCCCACCAGTCAGGGTGGCCTTGGCTGTGCCTTCCCAGGGCCCCATCCAGGTCACCTTGGCTACAGCATATGTCTTCAAGCAGAAAGAGTGTCCATTCAATAAAAGATTGGGCCTGCCTTTGAGGCTGCACCACTCAGTCCCTCAAGTCCTCCCCTTGCTCCAGCACTGCTGGCCAGCCTTCTGGGCACCCATGCTGCCTCCCACTGTTGCTGGAAGTCAGCACTCTGCTTGCTCCCAGGGGTTTTCTCCCATCTGTCTTTACTCACTGGGGAGAGCAGGGTGATGGTGCCCTCTGCTCAGCACCCATCAGGCCTCATCCAGGCACGGCATCATTTCTAGGGTCCTGGGCAGGAGACACATGGGGAAGCTGGAGGGGCCCTGTGAGGAAGGTCTGTGCAACCAGGGCTGGTTCAGCATGAGTCAGAAGAGGTTTAGGGGCACCTAACAGCACGCTCTGGTTTCTTTGTGGTAGGGATCAAAGAAACGGGGCCTGGCTCTTCACAGTGGTGCCTGGTGAGAGAGGGAAGGGCAGTGGCATCAGATGAAACTGGACAGGTTCAGGCTGGCTATAAGGGAAACAAAATCACAAGGATCACTAAGCACTGGAGGGAGTGGCTGTCCGTCAAAGCTGTGGGACCCCTGGGCACAGAAGATTTCAAGACCTGAGTGAGCACGACCCCGAGCCTCCAGGTCTAATGTCAGTGCCGACCATGTGCTGAGCCAGTGGGGCTGGAGTACAGACCTCCTCAAGCCCCTTGCAGTGGGAGCAGTTCTGGGCTTTGGTGGTTGTTATGAAAGGTATCGGCTGTGTGTGGAAGCTTCTGGAAGGACTGGCAGAGACTGCCCTGCGAGCACGGCAGTTATTGGTGGCACCCACACTACAGCTTCATCGAGATCACAGCACATCTGTGTGCAGCTTCTCAGGACACCCAATCAGGGAAATAAAAGGACAGACGAAAGCAAAGACAGAGAAGAGTGTGACTAAAGGAAGGGGAAACTGAGGCTTGTTGCTGACTAGAAGCTACATGCTGGAGCAACCGGTGACCCAGCCAAGGAGATGGAAAAACTGCCAGTGAAGCAGAAATGTTGTCTGATAACCACAACTACTGGCAGGCTGTCAAGTGTACAAAATGCACATATGTCAACCAGCTCAGAGTCTTTCACCTAAGGCCGATCCAGGAGATCTGAAGAGACCTCCAAAGCTTAGGCCTCTTGGCCTGACATGATTCTGTCCAGACCAGGAGGAAATACACTTTGTGCTGCTTGCAAATATGGTACCGGTGCTGTTTAACATCTTTGTTGCTAACATGAACAGTGGGATTGAGTGCACCCCCAGCAAGTTAGCCAATGACATTCAGCTGTGTGGGAAGGGATGACACACTGGAGGGAGGCATGCCATCCAGAGGTATTTGGACAGGGTGGTATTGCCGTGCCCGAATCCAACCAGACCTCACAGTGGGCACACGAGGAAGCAGTGGGCACAGCAGCAGGAAGAGGGAGAGATGGCAGCAGGGGTGGGGACGGTAATACCACATAAATTGTTAGCTACACTGAGACATTTTATGTAGCTTCATTGGCTTTATTTCCTATGTTTGCTAGAATTGTTTCCTGAGGGCCTTCCGGCACTTTTAGATGCTGGCGTGTGCCCCGTCTGCTGGCCTGGCCCTGTTTTTGCCATCTCCCAGGGTGCTGCCCTAGTGTTGCTGGCAGGGTGGCCTCTTCTTGGCAGGTGATGTGGAGGCCTGGGAGGTGGAGTCCCTCCTCTTTGGGGCTCACCGTGGCCAACTTTGTGGATGGTCCCTGCCTTGGTCTGCTGTAGAGGGTCTGGCTATAGCCTCAGGTGTCTCCTCCTGGGGCGCTTCTTGGTTCCTGGGGACAGGAACCAGGCTGGATGGGGAGTTTCTGGGACCCCCTTGAAGGGCAGTGTTGGAGGTGCCTGGAATGTTTGTCTGTGCTGGCTCCAGCAGCATTGTTGGAGGACTCTGGACCAGAGACAGGAGTCCGCTCTCGGGAAGCAGCAGGCCTGGGGACAGCTGCAGGGCTGCCTGCCTGTCCCATGGCAGCACGGGAGCCCTGCAGGCCCAGCATGCAGTGGGACACCCTGCTGCACCGCTGCATGGTGATATTGATGAACTGGTGCACAAAGGTAGCTACATGGTTCTGGAGAGCAAGCTGCAGCAGCTGGACCAGATGACCTTCATCCAGCTCCAAGAGGCCCAGGGCAGAGGTGATAAGGTCTTCCACCATGAGCACCTCCACATGGTCAGCCCCATAGATGCATCCCAGCTCCTGGTGAAGCCAGGGCAGCACAGGATGGATAAGAGCTGGGTGGTCTGAGAAAAGGGAGGCCCAGACGTCAGGCTGGAGGCCTCCCACAAGTGCCATCCCTGCAGCTGATGGCGGAGATGCTGCAGGGTAATGGGGGTTGTTGTTGGCTGAGCGCCCACGAGCTCTCCCAGCTTGCTGGGTGACTAAGTGATGCCTCTGCTAGCGGTGGGATGACGAGCTCCTCAAAGCTGTTGTCTGCCTGCACCAAGTGCACAATGGTGCTGTCCCTCCTCTTGCAGATGGGGCACTCAGGCTGCTCTCCACCCACTGCTGGATGCATTGGAAGCAAAACTGTTGGAGACATGGAATCACATAGCTCACATTGTCCCAGCTGTCCAGATCATCCTTCTGGTCGACCAAGGGAAACCATCTGATGTGACCTTTTTGGACTTCAGCAAAGTTTTTGACACAGTTTCCCACAGGATCCTACTGTACAAAATGTCCAGCATACAACTAAACAAAAACATCATCTGATGGGTGAGCAATTGGCTGACGGGCAGGGCTCAAAGGCTTGTGGTAAATGGGGCCTCATCAAGATGGTGGATGATCACTAGTGGGGTCCCTCAAGCCTCCATTTTAGGGCCAGTTCTCTTCAATGTTTTTATAAATGATCTGGATACAGGACTAGAAGGTGTTTTGAGCAAATTTGCCAAGGACACCAAAGTTGGAGGAGCTGTAGACTCAGCTGAGGGTGGAAAGGCCTTGCAGCGAGATCTGGACAGATTGGAGAGCTGGGCAATCACCAACCACATGAAGTTTAACAAAAGCAAGTGCTGGGTCCTGCACCTGGGATGGGGCAACCCTGGGTATACATACAGACTGGGCAACGAGACTCTGGAGAGCAACCCCACAGAGGGGGATCTGGGGGCTGTGGTTGATAGCAAGCTCAATATCAGCCAGCATTGTGGCCTGGCAGCCTGGAGGGCCAACTGTACCTTGAGGTGCATCAAGCACGGCATTGCTAGTCAGTTGAGGGAAGTGATTGTCCCGCTCTACTCTGCACTGGTGCAGCCTCACCTCGAGTACTGTGTGCAGTTCTGGCCACCACAATATAAAAAAAATGTAAAACTATTGGAGAGTGTCCAGAGGAGGGCAATGAAGATGGTGAAGGGCCTAGAGTGGAAGACGTATGAGGAGTGGCTGAGGTCACTTGGTCTCTTCAGCCTGGAAAAGAGGAGGCTGAGGGGAGACCTCATTGCAGTCTACAGCTTCCTCACAAGGGGGAGTGAAGGGGCGGGTGCCAACCAATTCTCCTTAATCACCAGTGATAGGACCCGTGGGAATGGTGTCAAGCTGAGGCAGGGGAAGTTTAGGCTAGACATCAGGAAGAGGTTCTTCACCAAGAGGGTGGTCGCACACTAGAACAGGCTCCTCAGGGAAACAGTCACTGCACCAAGCCTGTTGGAGTTTAAGAAGTGTTGGGACTGTGCACTTAGTCACATGGTCTAAAATTTTGGGTAGACCTTTGTGGTACCAAGAGTTGGACTAGATGATCCTTATGGGTCCCTTCCAACTTGGGATATTCTATGATTCTATGGTTCTATGATTCAAGGCAGAAAAGAATGACTAAAAGAAGGGAAAGCTGAGGCCTGTTGCTGAGTGGAAGCTACATGCTGGAGCAACAGGTGACTTGGCCAAGGAGAAGGAAAAACTGCCAATGAAGCAGAAATGTTGTCTGATAATCACAACTACTGTCAGGTTGTCAAGAGTACAAAAAGTACATCTGTCAACCACCACACATATTCCTTCCACTTAAGGCCAGTAGATCTGAAGAGGCCTCCAAAGTTTAGGACTCTTGGCCTAAGGTGATTCCCTCCAGACCAGGTGGAAATATTTTTTGTGCTTCTTGCAGATATGTGGCTATAAGGGGTATGCACGTGAATGAGTGAAATCGACTTTATTTTGAAATAAAATCTCCATCTTTTTGTTGCTTTGAAATTTGCAACCTTAGTAAGATTTGTTGCTACTGGTTGCAAGAGATGTTTTGCAGTTCAGTGCCCAGAATACCTCAACATAACCCTTACAAACTCTGCTTAGAGACCAAGGATGCAAGGTGGTCTAAAGAATTAAAGAATGAAATTATTGGATTGCTTTGCCCTTTACCATAGGTTTTTTGGGAACAAGTTGTTTTCCAGGGTATAAAGATGGTTCCATTATAAAGGAATACAGTGTTCTGTAGTGAGTGTGAATGAAGAGTGGCCTCCAAATGTTTTTATGTCCACAGGTTCTTTATATTAGTCACATTTTAAAATTAGTTGCCTCATGTTAATACCAGGCCTCTGGAAAAGTCTCTCTAACGCATTGAAATATAAAAAGGTCCATCCAGCCTGTCATTTGATTGTATATTTATAACTTGTTATGCAACATAACCACAAGGCAAACAACAAAGACTAGAAATAAGCAAGCAAACATAGAGGCCAAAGAAGTACCACATCTTTTCAATGACCACTCTTTTTCTCCCTCCTGCACTCAGTAACCTAAACAAATAATCCCTAACATGTAATGCATTCTTGCCAAAAATCAAAGGAATTCCTTAGACTGAATGAAACAAATACAGCTTAAAAAATGATACAGCAGAGAAGATCTGAGGTCAAAGCCCTATGAGCTGAGGGGAAAAGTTTTTTAATTTTTTTTTTTTTTTTTTTTTTTTTTTTTTTTTTCCTCTTGAATTCACCCTGAATTAGCCCTGAAATATCCTTGTTAGTAGAACTGGGTTGACAAGAATTTTCCAGTGGAGTTAGAATCTCTTCCTGCTCATTCTTAATTCTTCATTCCTTGGAAACATGTTTCTCTATAAGAAGGTGTGGTCTTCTGTCTTAAATCACAACTGCAAGGGTCATGGCTTGCAGCAGCTTTTTGTAGCAGAAGGCTCTACCGAAACCATAGAATGGTATTCAAAACCAGCACTTGGTCTTTTGGCATTTCATCTAATGTTACACTGAGAACAGAACTACATTTTGTTTTTGTCTCCATCCCTCCCTAAGGGCAGATGTTTCTTCATGGCGCAATAGAAACATATGAAAAGAAACAAAACAGAAACAACAACAACAACAAAAAACAAGTTTATTTTTTATCTTGATACTTCAGATAAGTTCTTTGTAAGGGCAGGTAAGGTAAGACAGGATTTTGTCAAGCAGCTAAGAAAATGCTGAGGAGTTCCACTTGCAGTGAGCTGCTCTCATTCAATCCAGTTCCAGGTAATATGTAAAATGTGCAAAATAAGTCTTCAGAAAAACTTCAAAAAGGAAGGCAGGAATAAAAAGAAACTGTGATAAATATAAAAAAGAATAAGATATAATCTGGAAAGAAATAAAAATATGCAAATATAATTAAATTTTCATTGGAGTGTAAAAGGAAAATTATAGGACAATTCACAATTAGCTGATAGGTCTCATTGACCCCAGATTTCACTGCATGAGTGACTTTAGCAGAACTCGAAACAGGGAAAGATGATTTTATGAAGAACATAAAATGACCAGAAGTATGAAAGAAAAATAAACTAAAAAACAAAAACAAAACAACAACAACAACAAACACTATTACAGATCTCCCTCTCAGTGGGCTATACTATGCTCTTGCAATAGAGTATATGCCAGCTTTCAGCCACTATTGGCAAAGAAAAATCTTTCCTTTCACTGTTGCTGAAGATTTAGAGGGTGGGAGGAAGGAGGAAGGGAATTCCACATCCCTCTAAGACAAGTATTATTGGCCTCTGTTAGAAACAGGTTTCTGGAAAAGGTGTGCCTTGGGTATGATCCAGAAGGATAGGTTTCCTCATACAAGCTTGCACTGTGACCATATCCCAGATACTCTCAGGGCAGATTCCTCTGCTGGATATTGTGATATTGCCTTTGCCTGTGTTCTCCGTATTTTCCAGTTCAAAATTTGTTTTGTATTTCAGCAAAGTCCTATTTTAATTGATACCAGTGTTTCTGCTGAATTCAACAACAAAGCAGGGCTGGCTTGACGAGCACTATCACACCTCATGACAGTGTAATTGTTACCGACATTTGTCCTTTAAATTTTGTTATTTTTCATTCAGAAAAACAGCTTAGTTTGACAACTATGCTTCTAACTGTAGTATCATTATTTTTAATAAAATAATCTTTAGCAAAAAGAAAAAAAAGTCAGCTGAGGGCTTTGAAAATGCTGTTTTTCCCATGAGAACTTGCGTTTTAACATATTTAGTACTAATAACAGAAAAGTAAGGTCTTGCCTACATTTTAGCCTCTGTCTTCCTGATACCAATATCATGACAGAGAGCTGCTTTTCCATTACAGTGACATCACTGTGTCTGTACAAGAAAGTCAACCTACTCCTCTACCAGAGTGCATGGGTACTTCTTTGAAGAGGCCAGTTTTCAGAAGGATTGTGAATTCAATGGCTACAAAGACATCCTAGTTATACTAAAAAGTATAAACCTGTATGGCAAGTTAAGTGTCTGCATGGAAGACTTGGGCGAACTGGTAAGAGATAACATCACAATGAGCTGCATCCACAATTTCTCTTGTGCGAGATTAGATACACTTAACTGACAGCATACAGGAACTGAATATCTCCCTCTGCTTTCCTTCCTGGATTCCACAAAGTTGGAAAGACATCTCCTTGGTCTGAGAAGGAAAATCTAAAAAGCTCATATGTGGTGTACTCATTTCTTTAAAAAAAAAAAAAAAAAAAGAAAAGAAAAAGACAATTGTCCATTATTCTGCTGAAAACTTTAATTAATGGCTCCCTCTGACAATTGTATGCATTCCTAAATTAAATTTATTTCTTAATTTTCAGAAAAGAAAGTGATAAAACTTTTTTATTCCATGTTTCACATGAGACAGTTATTTAAACAAAAGAAGAAACTGAAGGCTGGGCCCTCCACAGCTGGCTGTTCAATTGGGTATCCTATGTGTTAAAACACTCACAGCAAGCTTTAACAGTTGGACATAAAAATATGTTTTTGACAAATATTTCCTTGAGATTTGGTTTTGAAGTGAAAACATAGAGGGACGAAGAGAGGAAAATGCTTTCCTCTTTGGTTCCTCTCTGCTCTGCAGGGAAGGGTGCAGAGATATGCAGAAATCCCTACAAGCCACATGTGCTCATCCTGCTTGGGGCATGCTCCTTACTTTTGGGGGGCTCCGAAATTCAGTAAGCACCCAAATAATCCCAGCCCCCATCCTGAAGTGGTACCTGGTCTCTGAGATTCCGCCTGTCTAGAAGCCAGAGGGACTCTGCAGGACAGAAGGACCCCACAAAATGAGATGTCATTCCTAACTTCAGTGAAGGGTATTTGGTGAAACAGGAGAGCTCAGTGGAGGGCACTGTGGCACTTGTTGGAAAATTGCAAACCAAGGGCCTTTAATTGGGTCCCTTGTTTCTGCAACTTCTGCTGAGCAGCAGGAATCAAATGTGTTGCCAGCCCTGGCAAGAAGTGTCATTTTCTGGGAGATCCAGAGTGCATAAAACGAGACTAATTCAATCCCTTCAGGATTCTGGGTAGCACTCCTGTTGGCAGCAGTGCCACCCACGTTGTCACCAGATGCCACACAGCAATGTGCTGTGCCTTGTGGAGATGCAGATGTCAGCCAAGAGAGCCACAACCTCAGAGAGAAATCTTTTCTTTCCACTCAGATGAGCAATGGGACTATAAATACAAATGCATGGTTAGTAGATCTGTGATCGTATTAGTCATATGCCTCAGCTAAAAATACCTGACCTCTGGCTTGCTGGTGATACAGAAGCAGTAGTAATGTAGAGCTCAAAGGGATTGGTGCTTTTGAATACCAAAAGCAGGCCTATTTACCTGTAAATCACTTTTGTAGACAAGATTTAGGAAGAAAAAGGAAACAGATCAGCTGGAAATTCCAGTGAGAGTGTGGTTACAGCTAAGCAGATAGGATGGAAACTATTTTTTCCTCATCTCAAAAATGAGAAGAAAAAAAAACTCAAAGTAAATGCTTTAATTGGGTAAGACCCCAGGATATGCTCTTGACCTGACTCAATTTTGCACTACAAACACTACTAGAAAATGCAACCTACTGATGATAGCATACATATCACCATCAGATTATACAATGTACAGATGAGGCAATACATCTTAAGTTTTGCCATTTATATGCTGAATATAAATATACATACATGTTTGTATACATACAGATAAATATATTACTTTCAGTCAGTTGTGTTTTGGGCCCTCTTAAAAGTTACTATTTCTGTTAGAGGAATATAATTAACAGGTCACTTTCGTTGTAGCAAAAAGACTATATTGCTACCTACAATGGCACAATGGCCAGAGGAGGGTGATTAACCTCAGCAAGTATTTAGTCAGTTCACCAGA
>CM021729.1:42664325-42689435 GCA_011074415.1 Stictonetta naevosa
AACTTTCCCTGCAGCAGCCCATACAGTGCTGTGCTCTGCACTTGTAGCTAGATCAGCAGTGGTATCACACTGGTGTTGTGTCTGCTGCTGAGCAGTGCTGGCACAGCATCAGGACTCTCTCTAACTCTCCTAAGGGGTGGGCAAAAAAGTGAGAAAGAAACATCACCAGGGCAGCTGACCTAAACCAACCAAAGGGATATTCCATGCCATATGATGTCACACTCAGCAATAAAAGGTGGAAAAAGGAAGAAGAGGGGACAGGTGGGCTCTCGTTGCAAAAACTTCTGTCCTCCTCCCGAACACCGGCTACGTGCATTGAGGCCCTGCTTCAAGGACATGGTCACGCATCGCTCATTTGTGGGAAGTAGAGAGTAATTTCTTTCCTCTGCACTTCCACATAGCCTTTACTTGTTTTGTTTTGTTATTCCCTTTCCTCCTCCCTCTTCCCCTTTCCCTTTTTCCCTTTAGCTGAATTGTTTAACTAATAATAATATTTCCTTAATAATATTTTTTCTCTTTAATTAAATTATCCTTATCTCAACCCGTGAATTGTTCTTTCCTTTACTTCTTTCCCTCCTCATCTGAGGAGGGGGAGTGAGAGAACGGTTGTGTTGTTCAGCTGCCTAGCACAGTAAAACCACCACACTTGTCCACAAGGATGTTAAGATACTTCTCTGACATGATGCTTTCCAATCAGTCAGCCCTCATTCTGGGTAGGTACATGGATTTATTTCTTCCCAGGGCAGGATTTGGCCTTTCTCTTTGTTGAACATAATGAATATGTTGAACATTCCTCTGTTTCCAATTCTCCAGCCTTTTGGGGTCCCTCTGAATGGAAGCACACCCTTCTGATGTTTCTGCCACTTCTCTCAGATTTGCATTAGACTGACAGAGGGTGCACCCTGTTCCACCATCCAGGTCATTAATGAAGAGGTTAAACGTTATTGGCCCCAGTACTGAGAATCACAGAATAGTTGAGGTTTGAAGGTTCCTCTGGAGACCATTTAGTCCACTTTCCTCAGCACACACTGCTTGGAGTAGGGTCAGCTACAACATATTGTTCAGGACTTTGGATTCAGTTTGGATTTGAGTAACCTACTTTAGTGTTTGACTAACCTCACAGTAAAAATTGATTATTTACATCTAAGTCAAATTTCCCGTATTTCAATTTATGCCTGTAATTTCTTGTCCTTTCACTTGCCATCACTGAGAAGAGTCTTGCTCTGTCACTGTTACTGCCCCCAGTGAGATTCATGTTGGTTGGTAAGATCCCTGTCAACTCTTCATTCTCCAGGCTGAATGGTCCCAGGTCGCTCAGCTTCTCCACATATGAGAGATGCTCCCATCCCTTAGTCACCTTTTGTGGCCACTGGCTGGAATATATATACATGCCAAAATTTTTGTGGGTGTAAAACACAGACATTTTTTAATTGGTCATGATAGCAGTACAGGTGCTAATGTGAATAACTGTGACATATTTACAGGGACAGCCTCTTCAGCAGCCAAGTTTGTTTAAGAGCTGCATCTTCACTTTCTCAATTCCTGCTTCAGGCATGCATCCCGTGCTGGTTATCCTTCATCTGATCACAGCACCAAGATTCACCAAAGGACAATGTAACTGACAGGCACCACAGTGAAACCACCCGAGGCCCCTTTGCCTTGAGTTGGTGTGTTTACTGTGATACCTGCCATAACTTCTGCATGGGGCCCAATGACACCTCAGGGTTTTTTTGGGGGATAGAGTAGTTTCACAAATGTTGATGATCCAATAATGGAATTAAACTGGAAAGAAAGAGACTACAGCCAGGACCCAGGAGGCCACAACCTCATTACTGGACTTCAAAAGTACTGGAAATGTTTCTGGAATCTTCATCAAGATCCAGACAATGATGGTAGTGCATATCTAGAGCCTTCTTCAGAGTTTCCTCCATCATTAACACTCTAGCTGACAGCAGTCTCACTCATCACACATCAGCAGTACCACCTTCCTTTGTACACTCTGCATTTCATTCATGCCTCTGAACACAGAAACTGCATACATAAATATTCTGCATGTAGGTTAGGACTCATATTTCCAATTAAAACTATCAGGTTCTGAAGCTTAAATGCCAGCTACCTCTTCCTACAGGAGGTTTGCAGTCTGAACTAACATTTGGAACCCATCTGTTTATTTCCTTCTGAAAAACAAAGAAGGGGTACACATTAACATCTGGAAAGAAAAAATGAATAACAAGAGAAGAGAAAACAGTTATTAAAATCAGACCATGATTTTTAATGAGTTGTGCCGAACCATTCTGTTCAAAACTGAAAACAGAACACTCCTACAGCTCACAAGGAATCAACACATACTTTTCACACCATGTTAGATATTAGATGGGAGACAGATGACTTAGTTATCTTCTTTAATGCACCCTTCAAATCATAGGCAGTAAGAGCAGCACAAGCTCTTAGTTTTACTGTCAAACACATCTTGTTGTTTTCTTTAATGTGCTGTGGACTGTTGTAGACCAGTGCTGTAAAACAGGACAACCCACCTGTAATGACAAGGACAACAAATACGTGGATGTCCTCCTGATTCATGAACCTGGCAAAACACAATCAGTCCTCATAATATATATATAGGAAAATATATATATATTATTTTAAAGCAGTAATAATTAACCCTCGCTGTTCACAAAGGAGATCAGCCAGCAAAAAATAACATAACTCCATTGACTTGAACAGAGAAGTCAGCATTCAGAGAACTCAGAGGAAGAAACCACTTTAGATTTTGTTTCAACAAGATTAAATGTAGGCCACTGCAAATTTTATTGCAGAAGACCCATTGGACTTAACAGGACCAGAAATATAATGTGTGAGTAGGGGTGGCAGAAGTCTCAGGAAGCAGTTTGTTAGGTTTCAGGTGTGTTCTGGCCCTACCCAGCCAGGTAGCATGTGGACATCTGCTTTTTTGTTAAGGACATGCCACACAAAATTAAAGTGAATGAAACAAAAGGAATACATTATTAGCATCAAAAAACATAAATTATTACATTCAAAAAATAGTTCATCCTATTGGACATCTTGAGTTTGGGGCAAATATTAAAAGTTTCTTCAAACCCTTTTGTAATTTCTACTGACTTCAGTCTCCAGAAAGAAACCCAGCACATTTCTGTCAAGCAGCCTTAAAAGCATTTCTGTCAGGCAGCCCTAAAACACACAAGTAGCTCCTTTGTTACTGGGATGAGATGCATTTATTGACACAGTACCCTCCTCCTTAGTTGGTACATTTGCCTTCCAGTGAGTATACTACACACACTGAAATGTCCTCTATGTTAGCATCAGCAAGCAGAAACATCCTATACTGTAGTATCTTTAACTTCATGGAGAGACTGTGACTACCATTAGGAAAGATAACCACTTTCAGCCCAAGACCTGGATAGTGTATGTATAACACAACAATGGTACCAAAGAATGCACAGAACAAGACAAAAAAAAAAAAAATTTAGTAGGCTAAGCTTTAGCAACAATTAAAGCAAACTCTGTATTTTGGTACTTTTTTCATGGTTTATTGTTATTCCCTTTAAAATTGTAAATGGATTTGGACTTTTTCAACAAGTTATTAAGCACTACTGAGTTATTAGCATCTTTTGGAGAATTAAATGACTTCATCTACGCAGTATTTGTCTCCATGGCAACAAAACTTTAGTATAACAATACTATAAAATGTGCTGTATTTTATTTCCTTTATGTCTTAGTGAAAGACATTAACTAGAAAGAGTCATGTTGGAATGGTGACTTTATGGTAAATCGTTTCATAACCATGAGTCTTTGAATCTCTAGACTCACTCCGCTTTCAATAAACTTTACAAGAAATTTCACATTGCAAAAAGGCAATAATTAAGTGAATAGTATATGTATGAATCATAACAAAAGAGGATTAGAAAATATAAAACGCTTACAAAAGAATACGTTTTACAGTTGATACTTGTTTTGTAAAAAGAAAGTATTTGAATGAAACAGTATAGATTTAGTCAATAAATTCCGAGGTAGGATTTCCATTTACAACTGTTACAGCGGCATTGAAATCAGTCAGGTCTGCTGACTTCCACTTGCTGTCCATCTGCTGTTTTGCCAGCAGACGTGCTTTTCTGAAAAATGTTCAGAACTTTTCTTATATACGAGTATTGGTAAAGCCAGTCACTGCCTCTGTGATTTCACAGCACTCTGCACAAAGATCATTAAGTAAAGAAATGCAATGGCATTAGGTATTTGTAGTAGCGCTGTTAGATCCTTCAGAAAACTGTTACTTAAAATATTGCTATCAATAAGTATTTATTTATAAGTATTAATTAATTATTACTTATTACTTAAACGTGTCAGATTCTTAGCTCTCAGGAACCTGTAAAATGAAAGGCATAACTCCATCTTTCAGGATTTGATGTTCATAGCTCACACTTCCTGCCTGCCTGTCACAAGGCAATACAGCCTTGTTCCTCCTCTCTGATTGTTCAGCTGCCAAATCCACAGCTTGTTTTCAAGTAACTGTAAAAATACGCCATTGATCAGCACCTCATGCAAACACACACTAGAAGAAGTGGCACTGTACTTTGCTTTTCTTGCAGACACTATCCTGGATGGAATTAACATTGATGCAGGTGAAACACAAGGAGGCATGGAAGACCTGGGTAAGTATCTCAATTGTTTACACTTCAGTGAATAACAAAAGATTCAAGAGAACTGGTACAATTTTCTTCATTGCTTTTCAGGTAGTTTTAAACACCATTCAGCTGGAAATTCTCATTTACAAGTTCGACTGTTCACACCAATTCTTGACATATCCTCTTCTGTATTGATATAACACATTCATGGACATTTGTCTTCAGTTTTCCACCATTTTTCTGTCTGCAGAGATCTTTTTAGACTCATTTTGTTCATGTATGTTTTCACCAGGTATTTGTTAGTCTTATTCTGTGTTAATGTGAGTATGTGTGCTATACTGTTGTGTTTCTGAACAGTCAAGTTCAACACTTGACAAAAACAAGAGCTTAAGAGTCTTGGATAGTAACCATGTAAATATATTATTAATGTTAAAAAGTGGTGTATATATCTAGTGTTCATATCTGAAGCCCTGGATTTACTCTCCCCTGCTGTATATCTCCACATCAAGGACATATAAGTCCTATAAAGAAATGAAATCAAATGGAAATATATAGGAGGAAAAAAAATTATCGAATAGGCCACCATAAAGGCAGACCAGTAATATTCCTTCATGAATGTGATACTCATGTGTGATCCTTGATTCTTTTTCTAGAAGAAAAACTGCTCTTGAATTCTTATCCACAAAACAGAAAAGGGTAGTTTTAGAGAGGTGTAATCACTATTCCTTTTGCCATCACTAAAAACCACGTCTGTTTACATTACTATTCCCTACATTACACATTTGACAGGTTTAAGAAGACAATTTGTATTGTAAAAGGCTGCACTCTTGTGAACACTCTGTGCACTCTTAAGACATTATATTCAAAAATGTATTAACGTTGATACATGGGGCAAATTAGAAGGCAGAACTCAGAAAGGGTCCCATACATTTTTAAGTATATAATTATCCAATCTCACACTATGCATATATAGCTGAAGATTGGTCTGTGCATAGATCCACTGAGATTTTGTGTGCTACCTAGACTTCATTGACATCGACTGTTGAAAAGGACTTCACTTATCCTGCTTGCTGGACCATGGGACCATGCTGTTGTGCTTCCTCAATGTCTATGTGTTGTGTTGACTTTTCAGAGTGCAAGGCCCTGAATCCACTGACACTAACATATCTCTCTATGATTTCAAGTTAGAGATTCAATCAGAAGATGGGAAACATAGGTTCAGTTTTCTCCAATTGCTTGAACCAAATTAATCTTGGCTTCACCTTGACCCACCTTAAGTGCATCAATAAAGTCTGCAAGAGGTATCTCAAATATTTCTTCTCTCTCATTTTGGTTGGATTTTAGCTGAGTCTCCAGGTTTTTACAGATATTCTTGGGTCCCCAGATCTTCTTACGAAGAAGCTAACACAGCGCCAATCTAACTCTGAGGTATGAATTCCATCTGGGGAGTCAGCCATTTAAAATTAGAGTCTACTTTTGCAGTTTTTATTATTATTTTTTTTTAATTATTTTTTTTTCTTTTTTTTTCTGCTCCTTGTTTTCTTTTTTATTTTATTGGTTTTGGATTGCAAAACCAGTAAAAGTCACCACTATAAAAAAATGAAAGAAGAGAAGAGGAGAGGAGAGGAGAGGAGAGGAGAGGAGAGGAGAGGCGAGGAGAGGAGAGGAGAGGAGAGGAGAGGAGAGGAGAGGAGAGGAGAACACATGCAAATATCTTTTGATCTTTATGAACAATTTTAATGCAATATGTGGAATGCTGTGATGTGATAAACAATACTTAATGAGATAATTACTTTTTGCACCTACAATAGAATCTTCTCAATTGGATGTCAATAAATCCTTCATAACAAAAGGCCATCATTATGCTTCTGGGCTCAATACAGGCTCACTTCCATGCATATCACTTCTTTCCTATACTAAAAAGTAGATGATTCATTGGAAATGTTTTGAGATACCCATTCATGAGTAACATCATTGCTTTTCAAAAAGCCGCATTATTGCTAAACGTGAATTTATCACCTTGAAAATAATAAATCAAAGTAAGAAAAAGGAGTTGTCTGATTTCATTAGCTATAAGGTGAAACGACCATTAATATCACTTATTGCAGCTTTTTGGGTAGCACAGTCTGCATGCTAACACCCACTAATTCTTTCTTCAAATGATAACTTCATACATGGGCAACTTTTACTGAAAATGACTCTTGGACAGAGAAAACAGGTTTATTCCCATTATCTGAGTATTAAAGTACATATATTATCAGGGGTAGTCAGTAATGGCAGTGAGCACAAAGCTCTTCAGTTAGGCTGTACCGTATTCCAAGACATATTTCAAACTAAGCACCTCCTACATTAATTTATAAGTATGCAACACTCTCTTATGCCAAGATCCCTTACAGCATCTCTGGAAATTCAGATGCACACCAGTGGCTGTTCCTCACTGCAGACATGACTCTTGAGTTGCTCACTTGATGTAGCTGTCTCATTCCACACTGAAGGAAACATTGCTTTTCCCTTTCTGACTTGTCTCAGTGGCAAACATAACATGAAAGAATGCAACTCTGTACTGCAGAACTCCGCAGACCTGGTCCACTTCCTATTTATATGCTTTCCAAGAGTTAACTAGGACATCTGCTAGTTCTTGATTAGCACTAAGTGTACTTACACTTCCTGTAAGGCATATCTTTTTTTTTTTTTTTTTTTTTTTTTTTGTCAGGAAATGTAATCTGAGATGTTAGGTGAGATTCACTTTTTCATAAAATATCTTCTGTGAGCTACCTCCATATTACTGAAGTTGTTGTGTGCTAATGAAGTGAAGAAAAGGGCAGGAGAGTGGAGGTGCAAAGAGGTCTGAAAAACATTAGATGTCGGAGGCAAGTTTTCTTGTCTTAAAAGCATCAGCCTTGTACTGTAGAATTCATCACAATAGAAAATAAAATAAAATAAAATAATGATATCCAGTAGGCAATGGATGCGATAAGAGAGGCCTACAAAATCCATTCTGGGCAGCAGTGGCTACAGCTTCTTTTTACTTAAAACTGGAGGACACCAAATGTAGCCCACATACAGGGCTACATCTAGTCTTAGAAACAGGGAAAACATGCTTAAACTGAAACGCTCAGGTAAGCCATGAAATTTCTTGTTACAGAATATTAGTAATGACAATAGATTGTACAGATTTAAAAGGAGAATCATGAAATTAATGGGAGAAAAATCTTTTAAGAACTATTGAATTCAGATAAACTCCCTCTGGCTCAGGGAGGGCCCTGAATTTCAATTTCAAGGAGTTCGGCTGTTCTGGGAAGCATCATTCCATGCTCTTTCTGCTTTGTATTCTTCCCTTGGCACCTGCTAATGATTGCTGCAAGACCAAAGATATTAGGACTAAACCATATAAGCCATTTTCATCTTTATGAAACTTTTAAAAATTACATCAATAAGACCAGGTTAGAAAATCTTCATTCTTTGTGGAGAAAATCTGTCAGCATCACTAGGATCATGTGTAATAATACTTGCTGCCTAATTGCTGTGAATGGCTTGGCTGTCTCCCTGCCAAAAGCTTGTCAAGGTGAATTATTATGCTTGAGGAATAATATCTGCAGTGTGATTTTGAAATTATTCTAGTTAGGTTGAACACTGCCGAGCCAATCACAAAAGATGGATATAGCTAAAAACTATTTTAACTGAAGTATCAGCAAAAGACATTTTATGCCATCTCTTAAGAAAAAAAAAAAAAAAAAAATGCACAATCTAAAATTTCCAGCCAGCTTGGCCAAGTCATTTTCTCATCTATAATGTTACACTCACTAGCTTAGATTGATTTTTTTCTTCAATAAATACATTCTAAGATGTGTATAAAATATGTTTCAATATCCATGCCATCAGTCTCAATTGTTCAAAAAAGGCTTTGATAAGATCCAGCATATTGCTATAGAAATGCCAGAGTTCAGCTGAAAAACATTTGTGTTTTTCTCTGCCTTTTACCATCTGCCCACATGTTTCTTTGTATTGCACTTGTGGAAGTATTTTATAAAAGAAGAACTTGATCTACGCATTGAAAATTTAGTCCGAGAAAACTGCATGGTTCTATTTTTCTCCTTCAAATACTTACT
Organism: Stictonetta naevosa; assembly: GCA_011074415.1. NCBI lineage: Eukaryota > Metazoa > Chordata > Aves > Anseriformes > Anatidae > Stictonetta > Stictonetta naevosa. The sequence goes on from CM021729.1 coordinate 42,673,075, forward strand.
GATTTAGTCTCTTAGAAATATTTGACATGCCTGACATGCCTCCATCTGGACTGAAAAAATCACAGCTGCCAAAGAACACAGATTCTTGCTGTCAGCTTCACGTATTACAGCTCATTTGACCATGGGGACATAACAAGAATATTTGCTGCTTGCTGTTGTGTCTGTGACACTGAAATCCACAATGCCAAATCACATTTCCATTACAGCTGCACTGTCTTCAGTGTAACTGTGTAAACCCATGATTTAATAAATCAAATAGAAAACCTGAAAGCCTGGTGTGGAAACACAGGAACTCCTTACCTGATGAGATTAGGATTTTAATAAGTAATTCCCAGCCATATGGTTGATTTTAAAGTCAAAGACAAGAAGTCTCTTCTCAGCTCAGAAGAGTTTATTATCATTATTGTTATTATTTTTAACATGTTACTGTTGAGCTGTAGGTAGAAAATTAACTTCTGTCCAAATCTATTTGTCTTAATGCAGATCTTGGAGAAAAAAAAAAAAACAAAAAAAAAACCACATCAGCAACAGAAAACTAAATGGCAAATAAATACATTCAACATTAGACTTATCTGAATTCACCATACCTCAGAGCTTTTTTGTTTACAGTGCTGGAGCACATCAAGGCTTTATTGCAAATCTGGAAGATAAATACAACCATAACAGAGATATTAGGCTTTACCCTCTGAGAACCAAGTGGTTCTGGGGATCCCCATTAGTGAGGAATTTTAAGATCAAAGCTCTTCTTATACAAAAAAATTTGTAAGTCTAGAGAATCTTTGTTAGGGTCTCCTGGACTGACAGGCCCCTCACCACACACCTGTCACTCTGAAATGCATATTTTCATTCTTCTCCTTCAAAATAGGTGTAGTTTTTTATCCTGAAGCAACGATGACTACTGGGACTTTTGTCCATCTAAGGCTGGAATAATTAAAATGTAAACCATCCATGAATGTTAATTTTGGCCAGTCCGAATTATAGTTTAGCAAACTGCATCTGCTCCACTGAATCTTAAAGCCCAAAGCATATATTAACTGCCAGTTCTGGACAAAACAAACATTACCAAAGTTAACCAGTGCTACGTTCTTCTCCAAAATAGTGCAAAATGTATCAGTGTTACAGTGAAAAATTCCAGTGAAATGTTGTATTAAAATGTATTTTTCATGGAAGCCAAAATAGTTATTTTAAAATTAATTAAACTAGTTTATCCATCAACAGGATCATATCTATATTATAGATCTGTAACTAATCCATAAATAATAAAATTTCTAAAATGAACATATAAAGAGGCCCTGAAAGCTTTCTCCGTTACTCAGAACAAAGCAATGTTAGAGCTTGGAAGTTATCACACAAGTAGAAGCAGAATCTTCCAGCCATCTCCAACCTTCATATCACAATGGAGAAAAAAGATATCCAATTCTTCTATCTTGTTTAACAGCAGCACATAAGTATTCAAATATAACATACAAAAATACTATTTTTTTTAATTAACAAAATTATCACATAATATATTAAAATAATCCCACAGAGATTTCCAAAAAGCTCACTCTGAATATCAACTCCTACTATGTGAAGTTCATATTGTGATTCATCTATAATATCAAATATTAGGAGATTTAATGTGAGTCCCTATTATACTGCTGAGAATTCTGAATCAACTTTCCTTTAAAAATCTGAGCCATGTTAATGTATTTCTTCATTTAAAATTGTTGAGAGATTCACACACCAATCTTTTTTCATTTTAAAAGAAATGGATTAGGGAGAGCATAACACCAACTACAACACGGATGTTTTTATTGTAATGGGAGAAAATATTACATTGTGCAAGAAGATCATAGAAGGTCTTATTAATCTATTTTCCCATAAAAAGATTTCTGGAGATTTCTCATGAAAGTCAGTGCTACTGTTCCAGTCTAAGTGTCTGATGAGGAGATTGGGCTTGTTTACCATCTCTCGCCTCGAGGGTACAGGAACAGGACAAAAGACGGTGCATAGACTCAAGGCCACTGACCTCTCCTCTTAAGGAATAATGACCAGAAGCCTAACTTGACATATTTTGTGAGAGGGGTGATTGTCTTACATAAATACATATTTTTTTTTGTGGTGTTTCTAAAACAATAAACACACTACCTTCTAGAGATACTATTCTTCAGAAATATTTGCAGTAGCACCAAGTAAAATTCAGTCTTTCCATCAGGCGTTTTCTATGTAAAATTTCTTGTATAAATTGAACGGATTTCCCTAGAATGTCTAAGATTTTAATACCCCCTTTAGTCCCAAATTAAAGGGGGAAGAAGTGTTATATTTTATTTTATTTATTTTATTTATTTATTTATTTTGCATATTAGGTATTGCAGAAAAGAATTGGAAATGTTTCAAAATTTGGAGACTTCTTAAGGTTTTTTGAAAAAATCCACCTGATCCAGGTTTATCTTCACAACACTGAAATCTACCATTTACACAAGTTTACAAAACACTTTAATCATTTTAACATTCCATTGTATTCTTCCCATTTGGGTGTCCCCATGTCATTTGGGTGACTGATGCCTTTCCTTCTCCTTTTACATGAGCAGTAAGCTAGCAGGCAAATGTGCATCTTCTGTAAAACCCTGAGCATCATGCCTTCAAGTCAGCTTGCAGCTCAAGGTGAAAGCACAAGATTTCCTAATGGAAAGCAACATGTTGCATGACAGAAGGCAGAGCCCTTCAGCAAGCCCACACAAATGTAACATGGAGATTAAAAACAATAGCTTCTATATGTCATTACACTTTTACAGCATCATGTTTGCACTGAGTGAGAAGTCAGAAATATTTAGGTCATCTCTACATGTGCAGAACTTCTCTTTGGGTTAGTCTTACCCCAAGCATAAATAATAGAACTAAGTGTATGATAATTAAAAACAAACTGACAGATCAGCAATAGGTATGCATAATCATTGCTGTTAAACCAAAAGAAGCCTTTTAGCTAAGCTCTATTTCCAGTCCTAATATGAAACTCTGCAACTTGGAAATAACTGGTTCCATATTTGGAGTGAAGTACAACACTAGCATTATGGCTGTAACAGAAAAGCAGTATATCAGACTTGCCCTGAGGACTTCTCTGAGCTGTACAACCAGCCTTAGGAATCTTTCTCTGCAGCCCTAGAGGCATTTATTTCCATATCTAATATTTCCCCCTATCCACCTGTTTCTTCCTAGTACTGAGCAGTCCTGGTCTGACCAGCTGTTGCAGGCAGCTTAGCTTTGTTTTGTAGAGAGGCAATTCTGAGGTGATATGCTTTAGGTTGTTTTTGCAAAACTATGGTCTTAAACTTATGTAATGTAAAGAGAAAGCAGCTGGCTGTAAGACCTTCTTCTGTTTGTTTGCTTTAGCAACATGATAGGCCTTTTTTATGGTGAAACATATGTTTTGGCACTTATATTTGATGCTACTGCTGTGGGGTTGAAACTATGAAGAACAAGTAAGAAAGGAATTGCAAATTCAGCAAAACTTGGGTAATCTATTTATCTCGCCTCTCAAATCCACAGTGTAAATTAAGTGAAACTGTATTTCATGTCTTGGAAATGGTCAACATCCTCTGTGGAAATTTGCAGTTTAATTACACTGTTAGTTAAACTAGACGAAATAATATGACCGTTAAGGTTTAGAAATTCCTGACTTTTTTTTTTTTTATTTGTCTCATTTGGAAGATCACTAAATACAAAAGAAAGACAACCCTCCACTCCCCATGCCTGCTCAAGTGGACATATTATAATTTGATCTTTTTCTTGGAGTGACAGAAGTAACTTAAAAGTTTGCTAGGCTTTTCTCATAATGGTGAGTAACATCTTTGTTTAAAAGGAGATGGACAATTCACTGGGTGGAAAAGAGGTCTGGTAAAGCTTCCTGTATTTCACTATGTGAGAATTTGTTTATGTTTGTCTTTTTTTTTTTTTTTTTTTTTTTAATTGTTGAAAACCTTTAACCTAACTTAAAATATCATCAAGCAGAAGATAGAGCAGGAAACTATTTAACTGACTATGTGAACATCAGCTATGTTTTTTTTTTTTTTTTTTTTTTTTTTTTTTTTTTTTTGACTCTGTGAGACAGTGTTCCATTTTTAAGCCATAGCCATTTGGGAGATATTCTGAAGTGACTTATTATAGAAAGTGATGTAGTATATTTGGCTTAAATGATTGCCAAAAAAAGGTTTTAATTAAAATAAAACAGTCAATGTAAATGGACAAAGCAAAGTAAGAGGAATAAATCTTTATCCTACGAAAAAGTAATTAGAGAATTACATTTCTCTACTTCATATTACAACTATTTATTAATTCTTTATTAATACAGATTTCAGAAAGCCTGCATGTTATTTATGTGAGTACACCTCTGTTTTGTGAGCAGTTTTCATGGACAACATAGGCTTTCCAAAGCTTAATTTTTCCCATTTCCAAAGGCTGTAGGATAACTTTATGAACAACATTTGTGTTCTGGTACTAAAAACTACGTATCTGTCATTTCAGTTTTCTTCCCCAGTAAGAATAAAAATTTGTATTCTCCTTGGAGATTGGACGGTTCTTCCTTTGGGAAGATAAAATCATTTAGGAAATAGTGGGATGAAAACTCAAGAGAAGAAAATATGGCACCATCCTTCTTAAGTACATCAGTAACAAAGGATTCTAAGTTGCTTTGCAGACTCTGCACAAGTCTACAAGCTCCCCCCCAGAATGAAAACTGGCTATGGCAGACAGTGGAGAAGGGTAGGGGATGAAGAAAAATTGTTTTGCAATTTTGCATTAGAAGCAGTATTTTCTATGAAGGAATGTTCTTCTTTCTTCCAGATATTCAATATTTAAACCTCATCTGTGTCCAGATTCTTGCCTGTTGTTCTGTAGCTGCTATATTTTTAAAGAAATTCCCCTGTCTATAATTAACTGATTTTTGTCACTTAACAAACCTTCTTATGCAGCTTTGAATACAAACAATTGGACAGTTGCCACCAAATTTTTGCTTTGGAAAAATAAACACATCATACTTATAAAATAGGAATTGCTAAACCACAAGTATTCACCTGGAAAATGACAGTTTTTAGAAAGTGCAACTGTCAGTTCATAGGCTTCACATGTACCTCATCCTCCTCTTCTTATGTTTGTTATGTGTTAGCAGAATTTCAGTTGCATTTAAAAATCGGAGAAGAAATAAGAAAAAAAAAAAATTCAAGGGCTTGGAAAGGAGAAACAGAAATATTTTGGAGTATTTTGGAGCCAAAAAGAATAATTTATTCTGTCAATAATTTATTCTGTTGTCAAGATTTTTTTCCATCAAAAGTGTTCATAATCCATAATACAGAATGACAAATATGATTTAAAAAATTAATTTCAAAATTAAATATATATACATATATATGACCTTTGAAACTCAAAACAGGTAAACTCACCACATGTACACTACAGTGAAATTTTAGCAAAACTGAAATGTTTTCACAGTTTGATTTGAAAACAGTTTTACATATTATTGAAATATAAATATGCATTATTTTGGTAAGGTTTCTCTACTCTTCTTTTTCTAGTAAATTTCTAATAATTTATCTAGTTTTCCACTGAGACAACTCAAAAAGTGATTTTCTACTCAAAATTAGAGTAGGTCAAAATTTAATGTTAATATAGTTTATTGTTTAAATGTGTTTTAATGGGGAAATATTGGAGTTTTAAAGAAAATTCAGTTTTCACTTAACCCTTCTAAATTTGACAAAACAAAAATTTATTCTCTATTCTATTTTTTCTCATATGGAGTCTATATTCCAGGAACATCTATTCAATATAAGTAAGGAGAAGAAACTTTAGTATTGCTACTTTTCCACGGTTCATAAGTAATCAAATACAGAATTAGGCATAAATCGCCTGCCTATTAGGTAGGTCTAGTTGACAGTTATTCTATATATTCTATATTCTATCTTCTGCTTTCATATACATTCTGTAGCCCTATAGATAGAACTGTATATGCTCTAGGAGGTCTCACAGTCACCTCTCCACATACATGAAAAATAATTCCTTTTTATTTGGATTACAATGTTCCCTAAATATTTGTCTTTATTCTTCCAAGATGCTTGAAAAATTGATCCTCATGAGAATGAAATAAACCAGCTTTTCTACACTTTATTCAAGCTAAATATTGAAATCCTTGCATTTAATCTAAATTTGTACGTACCAGTGTTGTAGCTATGTCAAGTCTTGTTGGTATATGTAAAATTTTAAAAGGTATAAATATTTGATAGTTAGAGACATTACATTCCAGAAGAATCTTTGGAACTTGTTTTTGAATAGAAAAAAAAAAAATTCTCAGTGTATTTTTACTACATCTCTGCTTCAGAGCATAATTTTGAAGTAAGAATTCCCTTTCATCTGCAAAAGTAATTTAACTACATGCCGTGCCAGAAATATGTAATACAAACAAACAAACAAACAAAAACCCCATATATTTGGAGACCCAAACTGAAACTACAGAATCCCCAAAACCAAAGAGTTAAGGCTAAAGTTAAAAGAAAGATAAACAAATAAACAATTCTTTCCTTATGAAACTTTAATGTGAATTATGACCTTCTAAAAGACGCCAACAAAAAAATTCTGGAAATTGAGATCTTTTGCTGGACTGAATCTCCATTGAGTTCAAAGAAAAGGATCACAGTAACTTCAGTAAGCTTTATAGAAAGTCATTGTTCTTGTAACATGTAATGTCATAGTGATAGTAATGCAAAAAAGGACAGAGGCATTTGAAAATGTAGGTAAACATGTAGGTATGACTGATGCATTCACCTTTGTTTCTCAGAGTAGCTCTTTATATTCACAGAATATAAAGAATCATAGAATGGTTTGGGTTGAAAGGGACCTTGATGATCATGTAGTTCCAGCCCACCTGCCATGGACAGGGACACTTTCCACTAGACCAGGTTGCCCAAAGGCCCATCCAGCCTTGAACACTTTCAAGGAAGGGGCATCCACATCTTCTCTGGGCAACCTGAGGATGCACTCAGTCACACCGTCCAGCTGACAGACTGTTAAATTTTACCAGTCTCAATACCGACCCCTGGGGAACACAAATCTGTACTGATCTCCACTTGGATATCAAGTTGTTGAGCACAAGTCTTTGAATGCTACCATACAGCCAATTCCTTATCTACCAAGTAGTCCATCTGTCAAATCCATGAAATTCCAATTTAGAGACAAGAAAGTTTTGTGGGACAAGTATTTGGCACAACAGAGGTAGATGACATCAGTTGCTCTTCCCTTTTCCACCATTGCTGTAAACTTGCCATAGAAGGCCACCACATTTGTTAGGCACAGTTTGGCCTTAGGGAAGCCATGTTGACTGTCTACTCGGGAGGATCCGTTCCATAATTTTGCTGGGCACAGAGGTGAGGCTGACTGGCTCATAGTTCCCTAGGTCTTCATTTTTCCCCTTTTTAAAAATTGGAGTTTTATTTTCCCTTTTCCAGTCACTGAGAACTTTACCAGACTGCCACAGCTTCTCAGATACGGGTTGTGGCTTAGCAACTTCATCTACCAGTGTTCTCAGGACTCTCAGATGCATTTCACGAGGCCCTATGGATTTATGCATATTCAGGTTCCTTAGATGGTCTCTGTAACATAGCATTCTCAGTAACTTAATAATCATGTATCTTAGATTTTTCATCTGAGAAAAATGAAAGGCTTTATTGAATATAAACAGTCTTAATCACTTGTTTCTTCTTTAATGTAGTGTCTAGAAAAAATGCATTGTACAGGGCAAACTTAGAACAATATCTGTCAAAATGTCTAAATGTCACATCCTTTTCAAAAACTTTCAGACTTTAGGTCTATTTCCAGAATTCTCTTCTTCTTTAGTCTAAATGGTTGCTAATGAAGACAGGTACAGTGAGATTCTGTCTCTGCAGAAGCTGAGTATATCTCAGTTGATAATTCTACTTATCTATCTTCAGTGTCAACAAATTTAGCAGAAGTTTGAAAAAATATGGTCAATACTGTTTTTTACCTCATGGAGTGGTATCTTCAAACAACAACACTGTGAACTGTTTCCATTATTTACACAGGACATGGTGGATCTTGTGTCAGGTTAGTAAAGTGCTGAGTAGCTGTTTATCTAGTTTTTGTTATAGTTAGTAAAATATTTTCATATGAATTTTCCTCTCTTTTCTTTTCTTGTAATTTCTTTCTTTCCCTGTTCCCATGAAAAAGTTGTATCTTTCTTGAAATACTATTTCCTATCCCTTATTTTCAATTAAAATCTTCAATTTATTTTCAGAAAATTATTATGAACATATTTCCGAGCTATTCTCCAAATCCTGTGATTTTTTTCTCCCCTGTGCTCTGCTGAATATATGATGCACTCTGACAGTTTGAGGAAAACCTTCTTTGTGTTTAATAATTTGCTTGTCTTCCATTGGTGAGTTTTTTCACCAAGTTCCAGTCTTTTGGCATCCAGGTTTTGCATCTGTCCAGTGCTACCATGACATATATGAATTTTGTAAATATTTTATTCTTAAGTTCTGTTTCAGGTCAACTGCTGAAGAGTTTCCAAACAATATCTCACTTCTGACTACCTGGCCCATCAAAATAAGTTATAGGAGCAATCACTGGTGCAGACTTCACCTTTTTGCAGAATTGGGCTGAATCCTGTCAGTAAAAGGAAAAATTTCAGAGTGGGACAGAGGAGTAGGTTGTCTCCGAATAGGATCAGTATTTAGGATCAGTATTTAGAAGAGAGGTGACAGAGATGCTCCATCGATAGATTCTACAGTACTGTAAAGGAGCATCAAATGACACAGTTCTTGAAGACAAAATAATTATAATCATAATCATAATTTTCATATTCTGATTATCAGTGGGGTTAGTGTAAACATCTAAAACTGACAAACTGCCAAATAAAAACAGAATTATACTCAATGCAAATGTCAGGCACCTGATGTGGCTAAAGGTGAGACAAGGAAAACAAACAGCAGTAAAATGTCCACGTCTTTAACAAACTGCAGGGGCACACTGGAGAATAACCACTATGTAGGTAAAAATGAGATTTTAATTCTGTCCAAAAAGCCTTGAAGTCATGATGAAAATTATCCACAGGTACAAGTTTACATGGATGCAAAATCTCTCATTTTGGTGTCTTTGAACATTAGTTTTACCAAAGAGATTTTCTAATTAAACTGTAACAGTAGGTTTCTTGCTTAAAACAGCTTTAGAAGGACAAGTGGTTATTAAAGCTTAAAGTCCTTTTGAAGGAATAAAACTTTTGAGGGTTTGGCTAAGAAGTGTGGGTCAGCCTTGAATGAATGAGAAGACACGTTCAAGCTCAGCTGCAGGCTAAACTGGAAATAAAATCCTCATTTAGCATTATAAACAGTTTTGACTTCTAGAAGAACGTGTCCTTCTCTCAACTCTTCTAACATAAAAGCATACAATTCCGGTTCTGGGACAGAATTTTCCAACTGATTTTACTGATGGTGAACTAAAGAACAAGGAAGATATGCATTGAATGTATGTCTGCACAGACTTTAGAGATGCCAGATTAACACACTGACTGCTAGAGTAGCAGACAGCTCTTAAGAGCAGAGCCACAAACAACAAAAAAGTAGTTCCTAGAAGTATAATTAGAAAATCAAATAGAGTATGCAAAGATTTACTACTAAGTATCATGATAATTGATTTTAGCCTATTTAATTGAAGTAAAACAAATCTATTTTATTGAAATCATCAGCATAAGAAAATATTTGTTTTCCAGTAAAAGCTATAATTTTTAAAAGCTCAAACCTAACCTTTTCAATCAAACTGGAATAACATCATTCAAAGTGTTTGTGTGGGGTGGGAATGGGCAATGTTTTCAAACCAATACAAAATTACTAAAAAAGTTTGTTTGCCTCTTTGTTTATTTTGATGATGAAAGCCAAAATCTCTAACAAAAATTAAAAATGTCTATGGAAAACAATTCGATGAGCACTTGTAATAACTCGGAGACCTCACACATTGTAAGGAATTAGCACAGAATACTAGAATCAAAATTATAAAAGAAAGAGGGAAAGAGAGGAGAGAAAGAAAGAGGAAGAGAAAGAGAGAGAAAGGAAGAAAGGAAAGAATGGAAAGAAAAGAATAAAGGAAAGAAGAAAGGAGGGAAGGAGGGAAGGAGAGAAAGAGAGAGAGAAGGAGAGAAGGAAAATGTAAGAAAGAAGGAAGAAGGAAGAAGGAAGAAGGAAGAAGGAAGAAATAAGAAGGAAGAAGGAAGGTGGAAGAAGGAAGGAGGACGAAGGAAGAAGGAAGATGGAAGAAGGAAGAAGGAAGAAGGAAGGAAGATAGGCAGTTAAGAAGGAAGGCAGGAAGGCAGGAAAGCAGGAGGGAAGGCAGGAAGGTAGGAAGGCAGGAAGGCAGGAAGGCAGGAAGAAAGGAAGAAAGGAAGGAAGGAAGACGATTCTGCCTTGTAGTTTGGGACCACAATTACAGCACACGCAGTAGCAGTGAACCGTGCAGTGAAGACGTGAGAAGCAGTGCTGCAAGATGGCCATGGTGGCAGAGGGGACCTATCCCACATATCCAGGCACCAAGAGAATGAGGCATGAGGTCGTTTTATGACCTTCTAGTGTCTAACCAATAAGATAAGAGCTAATGTGAATACATTTGCATGCTCTGCAGTCCCATGTCTGGCAGCAGGAAAAGTACTGCGTGAACCTGCCAATGAGCAGGTGGTTCAATCAAAGAGCCTGCAGATGTCAGTCTGAAGATGAATCCCTTTTAGCCAAAGCAAAAGCCCTGACTTCAACAAGCTGTGGATCAAGACTGTGCTCCCTATCAGGGGAAAAGCCCTATGTACAAGCATGTGGGATGGAGTAAAGATGGAGATATGATAGCTGAAATATGCCTTTGGCACTAAAGACTTCATTGCTGGCTGAAAACAAAGTCTGTGCCAAAGTCTGGGGTTCTACTACTCACAACATTTTTTCAGTCCCCTATCGAGGTGTACCTTATCCAAAGAAATGCTGAGAGATGATAATTTAACAGCAATTTGGGAACTAGATGGTTCAGTCTAGCACTGCCTTGTATGCCCCTAGCAATCACCATCAGAAAGGCCACTTTTGTAGAAGATAGTAACAAATACAAATGAGAACAAGAGGTCTACCAAAGAAACGGCCCCAGAAGTAAGACAGCCATAGGCAAATAAGGCAGACTCCAAATCCATTATTTTATTGGTGGTACCACTAGATGGTATCCATTCTCCAACTTTCCACATTTTTTTTTCACCAGTTGTTTTGTCAACCTGCAGTGGCACAAAAGTACTCGTACTTATCCTGAGTAAACCTAATCAAGAATCAAGATATATATATATATATTTTAATTAATATATTTGCTTCTGCTAGGCCTCATATATATGAAAAAAATGCAAAAGGAGTCAGATGCATCCATTGCATCTGACAAAGCTAATTATTGTAGAGCTCCCTTGCCAGGAACATGGCTTGACAGCCAGGTCTGCTAGCAGTGTGTTTCAGCCTATGAGTTCTTTGACACAGTCATCTGCCAGAGAAACACAAAGGACTGTGCTGCACAAAGCAAGAGGTAAGTGAAGAGCCTGGAATTCAACACGAAAAGTGCCTAAACCCATCTTTCAAACTAATGTTCCCCATTAAAATGCAATATTAAGTAACAACAGTCAAAAATCTTTGCTTCCTCAGCAGGAGTATCAGCTAATGGAATGACTGAGGAATTATCACTCAGCTGGTTTAGATTAGAGTGAGCAGCTTATACTTTCTGGCTAATAGAGTAACAGGTGGACTCTGTTTATTTTTCATTCAAGGAGATCTTTGGAATTAACTGTAAATTACCCTAATGCTTTCAGCTTCTTTGACTTTAATGATTTTACTTGGAAAACATCTCTTTAAAGTCCTTCACCTTAAAAGCAGCATAAGCAAAAGCTCTGTTATTTTAAGCAAAGTTATTACAGCATTCTGTTCCCACTCCCAGGGTATTTCTTCAGAACTGTAACACATAAGAATACTTGCTGCAAAATAATAGAGTACGTGTTTTCTGCAAAATACTAAACTGAGTTTCAGCAGATTTTATATATATATATATATATATATATATATATGTATTTTTGATCCTTCTTTTCTTGTGTATCTAGGTGCAATTTTAGCCTGTACTTTGCTTTTCATTTTTAATAGAATGCTGTGGTAAGACGATAATTTGCTTTACAAACGTGTGTTCTTCATAAACAGAAAGATGGCAAGAGTTAATCTATTGGTTATTTTGTCTATAAAGCAAGGAACTGTTTCATCTTCACTGCTTTCTCAGCTCTGTCAGTCTTACTCAAGCTTTAACAGGAAACAAGGAAGAGGAATTTTTCTAGAAAGATGAGGTGCAGCACTGCTACAGGTACAGGGAAATCATACTATAACACAGTTCACAGTGCTCAGACCTAGGTCTCACTCCTTCCATAGACTGAAAGAAACCAAATCCTTGGACCAACAGCATAACTCTCAGCAGCTTGCCAGTTATGACTCTGGTTAAGCAAGACACAGCAGTTGACTGTGGAAGTCCACGAGGCATCTCTGATTCTGGCAGGTTAGAGAAAAAGAAAGTTTATCAGAGAAGCAGTAGCCTGTTTCTAGTTAGTGCAAAAGTGTTGTGAGTTAGACAAAGAGAAGAGATTGTGTAAAGTGTTTTAGACATCATGCTTAGAATCAAAGTGATCATGATGACAGAACCATAGAACTTTCTGAGCTGGAAGAGGCCCACAAGGGTCATTGATTCCAACTCTTTGCTCCACAAAGGACTGTCCCAAAATCAGCTCTTATGTCTAAGAGCTTTGTCCAAACGCTTCTTGAACTTCAGCAGACTCGGAACTGTTACCTCATCAAACTATTAGAGACATAAAACTATTAGAGAGTGTCCAAAGGAGAGCTACAAAGATGGTGAAGTGTCAAGACGGGGTCAATATTCTCCACATATGAGGAGCAGCTGAGGTCCTTTGGATTGTTCAGCCCAGAGCAGAGCAGGCTGAGGGGAGGCCTCATGGCGGCCTGCAGCTCCCTCACGAGGGGAGCGGAGGGGCAGGCGCTGAGCTCTGCTCTCTGGGGACAGCGACAGGACCCGAGGGAAAGGCATGGCGCTGGGACAGGGCAGGGTCAGACTGGGTGTTAGGGAAAGGTTCTGCACCCAGAGGGTGGTCGGGCACTGGGACAGGCTTCCCAGGGCTGTGGTCATGACACCGAGCCTGCCAGAGTTCAAGAAGCATTTGGGCAATGCTCTCAGACACGTGGTCTGATTTAGTCCAAGAGTCGGACTTGATGATCCTCTTGCCCCCCCTCCATGTGGGAGGAAGGTAAAAGGCCATAAAGAGCAGGCTCATGTGATATTCAAAAATCATATTGTTCTGAAGACTTACCTGTCCTGTGACAATCTGTCTCAAGCTTTCTCTACTACTTTCATAATACAAAAGTCACTTGTATACTTACCAGCAACATTATGTCCCTGCACCATCAATCTGGAATGAAAAGAGGAACAAGGGTGCCTTGCAAGTGCCTCCATCAAGTGCCTACAGAGCTTTGTAGGGTTGCATTGATTTATGCCTTTTCTGGAACAAATTTTGAGAGCATGTGACAATGACAAACAGCGATGTACTCACTTCTTACATAGTAAACACTAAAATTCATAAAACTCATTTAAGGACCACTTACTCAGCAAAGAAACTGATACGCCCTCATCCCCACCACCCCAGTTCAGGGAAGGAAATGTAATTTTCCAAATCCTCACCAAAACTGTGAACTAGCTTGACTCCTTTGTAGACAAGATACATACCTCATCTCAGTATGAGGTGGTGTCCCAGCAAATCCCAGCTAATTTTCTGATGGCTAATAATAAGAATGCTCCAGCTAAGGCTTTCCTACATTTGAGTTAAGCAAGGAAGCTGTGTTCTATGATCTATCTTCTTTTGTGATAGCTTCATACTGAACTGCATCTTCATACTGAAGCTTTGAATGAAGCTTTTATCATACTGTTTTGCTCATTTGCTCAACTTCATAATTTTTTAAGCACTCTGCAAGTCATCCTGCTCTCTTTGTGAAGTTGGCTTGAAATTGGACAATGGGTCCTGAAAGTCATAAGAGAAGAGTGCAGACTGATGTTCAAGACAGTGAGACAGACACAGCACATGGTAATTTTTCCTTTGGTTTCAGGATGAAATTCTGATGTGAGACAGCAATTACAGAGAAGGCTACAAAATGCAATAACAAACATACAAACAAACAAAAATGACCGTTTTTGCTTACTTAGAGATTAATTTAAACCCCACAGAACAAAGAAGTGCACTGCTCCAGTGACAATGGCTTGGAGTTGTATACTCGGCAGCTATATACATTTCCTTGTTTTTTACAGCCATGTGTTGGTAAAAATGCAGTACAAACACTGCAAAATAATACATAATAAACTAGTTGGTACAATGCCAGTCATGCCAAATACTTCTTACCATTTGAGAGGAAAAAGAAGGAAGGAAGGCAGGGTATCTCAGATTGTTCCTTTCCTCATGGAGAGAACAACTATACTTACACCTTTGATTTAAGCCACGACTGCTCTCTTTTTTTTTTTTTTTTTTTTTTTTTGTCTTTTTAAGCTCTGACTAGAGACATATCTAAACATCTACAAAAAATCTATTCAGCTGTACAGAGGAAATTTTTAAGCTCTGAGATTAATGTAAATCACTTGTAAATGTAAATCACAGAATCTGCCTTAGCTACTCCTCCAATAGCTACTGAAATTCCATGATTTAGGAAGAGAAAGTATACAAGTTACTGCAATTCCTTAGAATTTATTTTAGGAACCAAAAATAAAAATAAAATACACTACTTAAAAGTGGGTTTTGTGGTTAGCTTTACTTCAAAGAAATGAAGTTATTTCCTGCATCTAAACAAAATACCATCATTCTTTTGGCGTTAGTCTAACCTCTAGATTACAGGCTTTCATACATTAAAGCTGCACAGAACCAGCAGGTAGTGCAAGAAATATGAAATCTGCTACTGTCTGGAATCCTCTTCTAATCGTTTTTCTACTGGCAAGCTGTGAGAAGAAAATAAGGGAAACAAACAAAAAAAAAGGAAGCGATATACTAGGAAGTAGAATGATTCAACAGACATAGACATTCAGGATACTTCTGTCCATATTTCCTTCATGAGATGATTTACTGACTTTCTCCAGAATCCCAAGTTCCTCTGTCTTATACTTTTTTTTTTTGAAAGTCTTCATTTAAAGCTAGAAGATCAAAGTGCCCAGAGGAAGTGCTTGGCCACTTACCACTTGCATTTCTTGAAGATAAATAATACTGCCAGGTAATCCAGGGCTTCCAACAAGGAAACAATTTGTATGCTGTGTTTTGAAAGGGAGTGGAGTGCATGCCAATAACAAATAGTCTAGCTTGACACTATTTGTAAAGACGAATAACGTGGACCACTCAGGCTTAAAAAAGTCAATCTGTACGTTCTCTGACTGAACAAAGGTGGGCTGTGTCACCCCAATATATTTTATCCCTGTGCCAAATATTTCACTCATCCATATCTACCCTACATATCCTGGTAGCATTAGCCCTGGGTCTGAGTAATAATATTGTTGTATCTCTATTTACTTAGCTTGTTCATTATTATTAGGCTGAGTGTCTAAAGATCACAAGCAAAATTAGAGAACAAACAGCCTGGACAGTGTGCAGTTTGAAAAGATCTTACTGCCAGACTAATATCATCTCTGAACTCCTGTTGTGGCATATGCATCAGCCTACATGAAAAGCTGGAGAAACTCTGTTCCATAAAAAGATTGAGAGATTATTCAAGCTACAGTTATGTGAAAGAGATTACTTCTAATATAAGATAGTTCTTTAATCTAGTTGATAAAAGCCTAACAAGATACAACAGGTGAAGCTAGACAGATTCAGACAAGAAGTATTAATTACATTATTAAGAAAGGGTGGTTAACCATTAGAACAACATATCTGAGCCTGTGCTAGATGAATACTAATTTATTCAGGGTAAAATTCTGTCTCCAGTTAGAGTCATCAAGAAATTTGGGAGGCATGTTGTACATATGCCTAAAGGATGGGCTTCAACCTAAAAAGAGGGTATGGGATTGCTGGAGAAATCATAGGCATCTATGTGAGACATATTTCAAGAGTAGAGATGGGGTCAATGCAATGGTCTGGTGTTATCTGAAACTCCTGGAATAGTAAAATGTGGTTACCTTTGCTGTCTGTTATAGCTGCCTGTTTGAACAGGGAATATCTGAAGGAAGCACTCAGAGAGAAAAAGACATAACGGCTTGTCTAGGATGAAAAATATGGCATCACCATGATTAGACTTCTTTATTCT
>CM021729.1:42708450-42723399 GCA_011074415.1 Stictonetta naevosa
TCTCCCAGGCAAGTTCAAACATGAATCTAAAGGCAGAATAATCTCTCCTGGCAATAGAGAACCACATTTGGATTCCCCTCCCCTCATAAAAATGGAGTAATATTTTCAGGTTACTTTCAATGGATGCCATGTTTTGGAGGAAAAAATAAAAATAAAAATAAAAAAATCCATCAAAATATTTAATTTTTTAGAAAAAAAAGAGAGAAAATAATTTCAATAGAACCCTGTTTATTGTATTTCTTTTATTAAAGAATAGGCAAACAGCTTTTCTTCAACAATGCACCCCACTTTGTTTCTGTTATTTTTTATTATTATTATTATTTTACAAGAATGTAGTTATTGTGTGTATATCTGTATTGTAGTGTATTGAAAGTATAATATTTTGAACAGAAAGAATAAATTAAATGAATCTGTGAAGCATACTAAAATTATTTGGTAAGATTTCAGCAAAAATTTGGAAGGGGAAAAAAATGGACATCTTCCAGGTTTTTCACTTCAAGAAATATGCCGGCTTTCCTGCAAAAGTTTAGCCTGCTTTCCGATCAGTTGCCTCTTAAAAATTTCATAAAAGTGGCAGTCTTTTAGTTATGACTCTAACAATGAACAAAAACAGTAAAAATAAAAATATAACAATGCTCCTCAAAAAAACAAAAACATAAACAAAAACAAAAAACACCCTTATGACCATTGAAAACAGAGAAATGCAACTAAAATAACCACTTTGGTAGCCTTCTGTTTCTCTCATCCATACCTGTTGGTTCTACATAATGCAGTGGGTGAAGGTTTTATTTTCTATTGTCTTTGTACATGGGTTTTGCTGGAATATCTATTTTACAGTGTAAAACAAAGCTTTGCTTCAGGTAATTTATCATTTTTCCTAGCATGTATTCTTGGTTAGCTTGACATATTCCCACAGCTTTTGGAAATCTCCCAGTAAGAAGGTACAACAACGGTGTGATTCCCATTTTAATTCCTCTGTACGAAGACGAAACCTCATCAGCTCTCTGTACTTGGTAAAAGGAATTGCAGGACCCTTCTGTCCTGGGAATTCAGTTCTCTGGAAGCTGGCTTGCAAACGCAAAGGCATTGTTGATTCTGCCCAGGATGTACTCACATCAATGAGATTTAGGCAGATCACTATAGGGTCAATGGAGCCCACTGCTCTCTACAGTTAACTACAAAAATATTTAGATGTAGTATGAACATCCCTCAATGGATCATGTTCTCCCATGCCCTGCCTGCATCCAGTTCCTTCAGAACACCTTGTGGCTTTCAAAGTCAGAGTAGTTATCCCAAGTGGAAACCCAAAACCGAAGCGGGATTCTGCAAAAGAAATAATTAAACAAACAAGCAAAAACACCACCACCACCAATAATAATAATAACAATAATAATAATAAAATCCATAAAATAAAACCCCAACCGAGATGCAGTAGCTCTGATTCCTCACTTGAAGAAATATGCTATGCTTTAAAAATATACAGCCAACTCAAGGGCTGGTCCTGGACAGCTTCCAAAGATACTGGATGCTATTTTTAAAGCAGTTCCTTCCCCCTACACCCCACTGCTGTGTCACAGGATACTTCAATGTTGATCTCAGGCCTGTGAATATTTGATGAGAAATCACACAGCTTTTAAGAAAACCACACCCCTGGAGAAAAGCTGTTTCCTGAATGTCCATTATTCTTGCGTTCAAGTATGTATTGAACAGTTTTAAGACTCAGCACTTTTCTTTATCCTCTCTCCCCCCCCCGCCTCCCCCCCCTTGCAGAAACAATCCTTACAATATGGGATTGCAAAACAGATTTTTTTTGTTGGTGGTGTTCCTGTTTAAACTCTGAATAGCTCCACCAATCAGGGAAGTCGTAATCTTTTGAATGTTCTTGTATTGTTTTGAGGGATTATGGTAGAAATGTCCCAAAAGTTCAAACAAATATACATGTCAAGCTTCACAGCTGTAGGAAAGGAGATTTTATTATATGTGCCACCAAATATTTAAGTAGTAAGTCAGTATTAATACATACCTTATTTTCTTACATTTACACTGCAGCATTGGTTCTTTCTGTAAACAGAAACCCTGTTTGTTCACTGCACCTTATCACAGTATCATGAGTCATCAGAGAAGCCATTTGTTCTAAATGGCTGAAAGTACATGAGGTAATCACCTACGGCTCTCAAGTACCAGGCCTGATTTTCTCCCTCCAGTAGAAGTTTTCACCTGCTGACCCCTGTTCTGATGGCAACCAACAAAGTCCTATTTAGATCCAAAGGCAGAAGGGCCGCATGGTGCATGGTTCAGAGAGACCTTGAAAAATTTCTCTTCACCTCTCCCACCCTGAAGCTGCAGTCAGATCCATGCAGAAAAAAAGCAATTGGTTTACATGTTTCAAGACTGTAGGAACACAAAAGCTGCTATACAGAAGCTCCCCTGACATCAGAGACAACCAAAGCCTGCAAGGAAGCTTCAGTAGTTCATTTTAAGAACTACATAACCTGAAGGGAAAAGGGCCTTCTGGAAAGCCTTTCCCTGGTTTAGCCACCTTAGATACATTTTTAGACACCTCCTCACCAAATACAGACCCAAAACCAAAACTCTTTTTTGAAGGCCACAGTATGAAGAAGAATGAAAACAGAGGGAATTTTGAAAGCGGTTATGTTCTGCTCATGTTTAACTAGTTAATTCTCTTCCAAGGCGTGACACACATGAGAAAGCTGAAGAAACACCCTTCAGTGAGTGCTGCATATGGCCTTTCATGTTTCATGTGAAAATGTCGTCCTATTTCCAGGGTCAGGATTCCCTGAATGCAGCAGACCATTTATCCCCTTCTGTTACAAACTGAAAACTAGCCTGCAACTCAGACAGCTGCTACACAGCACACTGGCCACTTGTGCCTATTTAAAGAGCAATCAGCTTCAGTTTTGAACATTATTATTCATTTACCACTGCTGTGGAGAACTCTGAGTGCTTATTTTAGCAGCATGGCCAATTAGAGATCAGCAACTTGCCTATTCATAGATGTAAATAAGCACAAATATGTTCATTAACAAAAGAACTATCACTCATTTTTTATTTATTTATTTTTTTAAATTTAGATCTCCCATTTTTTTATTTGTTTAAATATTAAACCACTCATATTCTCGTAAGAAAAAATAATAAAAGAAGAAACATACTGTAGCTTTAAACCATTCTTGACTGTAAGCCAAAGAGAACTATGTTGAAACAAATTGTTCCATCTTTGCAGAGAAAACAGTTAGGAGGTGGAAAACTGGAGCTGTGCTCTGGTGACTGGTGTCTGTAACAGGCTGATGCTCATCGGTGCCATCTCTAAATCCCAGCAGGTGGATATGCACAGTTGCAGCACCTTCCAGTAGACAGCTGGCACCTCTGTTAAATATTTTGTGGCAATACGTGAATGCAGAGATGACCACAAGAATGCACTACACATGCTGTGCTGAGGTTTGATTTAACTGTCTGAAGCCAAGAGAAGCTCCACAGAGACTGCTGAGGACACGCGCTGCATAAAGCAGCTTTTGACTACTCCATGACTCAGAGGAAAACCCAGGACACTCATTATAAAATGTGGTAAGATCACTGCTAAAAATGGATTTCTGCACTCCCTCTTTCACTTTTCTTTCTTGGTCAGCTTGGCACAAGCTCCTCCTTCAAGCTCAGTGGAACCTTTCCCTTTGTCCCAGGCCCTGAGTCCTGTCACCAGACAATAACACTATCTGTGCATCCTTCTCAGCCCCAGTGGCAGAAATATCGCTCACTAAGCTGGCATATTCATGGGCTCAGTGGATCAGGACTCCAAGGTGCTGCACTAACAGTACCACACAGTGACCTGAAATGCCTGGAGCTCATTAGCAGCCCCATGGTGATTTTCATGCTAAAACCATCACCATACCAGGGCTGGGCTAGGGCAGAAACTCCTTAGAAATCTGAGCTGCAGGTATGAAGGAAGGAGATAAATGGGTATAGGGCAGGATCCAGATGCATGCCCATGCCCTTATCAATTGTTTATTCATTTGTTTTACACAGGATCTTTGGCATACTTGAAAAACATTCTTAAAGTATGCATTATATGTAATTGCCTATGAAAATTAAGGTCTGCAGCTCATATCAGAAAGAAGCTATGTTTTTGACTAATCCTACAATACCTTCTACTTTGTATAAGTAAAAGGAAGAAACAAGAACATCCAGCCTGATCTTAGCGCTCTCCTCCAGTTTATCCCTCCTCTTACAAAACGTACAGGTTGCAAAAAGCTCTGCACAGTTTTCAGGGATGCTATCTAGCCTAGTCAAGCCCAAGCCACTACAGATAATTTGTGTTATAGCAATTGCGTGCCAAGGAACTTCCTCAGGGAGACAGTCAACAGCCAGCAAGGCACTCTACAAGGAAGGGATTATATCCTGGCCCAAAAGTTTGCTTTCAACAGAGCGCTCTTCTCACGCTTACGTTATAGCAGAAACAACTGCTGTGCTTCAGCCACTCCCTCTAAGTGCAATTGCTCCATACTCGCTTCTCACTCTGGGGTAAGCAGGAACATATGCTAAAGAGCTACACGAGCCTTTTCATCGTAGCTGAATAAGGGCTAAAAATTCTCATGAATTAGCACAGAAACAGTTCGGCTTTTACTCGGGTCTATAGTGGTACCATCAGTGAACTGAAATGTGCACTCAGGCCTGGGGCTGATCATCTAACCTACTCCTTAGTGACACAGAGCTAAGTGTCACTTCCTTTCTTTCTTTCCTTCTTGAGCCATTTATTTATTTTTTGTCCTTAAATCTGAACTAATGCTTGCTGTGCTCACGTTCAATTCTGTATGTAGACTGCTGAATGACAAACAGAAGAGGGAGTAAAGGAACAAACTCAGGTGCCACTTAATAACTAGATATGCTTTTGCCATGCGTGTGACAGAGGAAAATAATGTTCCAAGGATCAGTGAATATAAGCCAGTGATGTATATTGCTTTGATCCCCGTGTACAAGCCTTGAATTAAACACTCCCAGATTATTCCCATTACTGAAAATACTCTCCCTGAAGAAATCAAATTTTGGAGGCCTAAAGGTAAAACATCCCAACTGCAGTGAACTTTGTTCAGTCCAAGCAACTGTGCATTTGGAAACTGTGCATTTGCTTTTCTCAGGGAAGCAAAACTTATGTAGGTTAACTATTCATAACTTGAAGTAAGGGTTCCTCTCCACCAAGTATCGTTAATATCCACTGTAAAAGCAGTATGATCACTGTACATTAACAGTTTTTAGCTACATCTCAGACATTGTTTTCTCTTTCCAAAAAAGGTTCTCTGACTGTAGCAGTAATATATTTTCAAAGTTTTCATTAGCATACTCACAGCATAAGGGATTCTTTTTTTCATTACCACCAAAGCTATTTGCAGACCACAACTAACTTACAAGTCTAGCACACGATATTAGAGAACCAATGTAAAAATATCGAAAATGGTAGAAGGCCAGATTGTGAATTCAATGGATTTTCACCAGCTGAAGATGTAATATACATTCAATATGTATTCCATTCTGTTTATTTATCTAAGATAGGTTACAGCTTGACATAACCTTGCCAAGAATGTCAAGTGATGGAATCCAAATATTTTGACTGTGATGATTAGACCACTAGCATATCCTCTCTTTCTAATAGTTTCTTAAGTTTCACTTTATTAAATATGTATTGCAGGGAATAATCCTGCATTGGCAATGGAAGTGACATGAAGAACTATTTCTTCAAGAACCCCTTCATCTCATGTTACCATGATTCCAAATGGATATCATTTTAATCTATTGGACAGTGCAAACTATAGCTGATAATGGTAAACCTCGTGTTATTTTTCACTGGGGCCAAAAGCCAATCAACCAAAATTCTTCCCCAAAATGACTCTGTAACTTAGTTACAAATCTATGGGGAAAATGAAGAATAAAAAGAGAAAGAAAGGGGTTTATGAGGTACACACTAACAGCCACCATCTGGGAGCAATGATTCTGCAAATGGACATTGTTTTACCTAATCAATCAAGTTTGTTAAACACAACAGAAACCCTTTATGTGTGTAATGGAGGAAAACTAGCAGCTGCTTAGGTCATCACTGGAGATTTTCCTACTATCTGATGAATATAGCCCTTTGCCCTTCCAAATTTCTGGTTGTGTATTAATGCGTCAGAAAGAGAGGAACCATGCATTCAATGCCTGTTTTTCCTGATCAATAGAGGTTTGAAAAATCGATCTGTCAGAAGAACAGTCTCTCCACTAGTGGCATATATTTATGCTGTGCTATATTTAGGTTTTCGAGGCAGGAGTTTTCAATACCGTGGCTTAATTCAGCTATTGCAAATAAAATACTCATTATGATCCAAAGAACATTTAGCCTTGTACGTATAACTAGACTTGAGTCAGCTCAGGTTTTACCGTCAAAAATGAACATTTTCCTACTGTCAGTGAACATTTCCCCACAGTTTACACTCACCTCAAATTATGGATTTACTTCCTATGAGCAAACTTTTCAAAGGCAGAAGTGTAATTATTGTCGTAGAATTCAAAATGCTCTTGCTAGCATCTTCTTTGACCAAGCAGAGGAAGAATTTGTTCAAAGCTTGCAATTACTGGCTAATTATCATTTCAACTTTTATTTATTTAATCTTATTACACAGAAGATCTTCCTGACTTTCACACAAGATATAAATAGTTAGCTCATCAACTTCAAGCTTCAAGAGACCAAGAGACTGTGGCCTGATTTCAGATGTACTAAGCCACTGGCTATCCCTACTGACATCTATTATTTAACACTGGTTACTTAACACTGTTGGGAAAAATGTCTGTTTATTTGGGTAGTTTAGTGAGTATTTAAATGTCAAATTTTGCATTTTACTTAGCCAAAAGTCTTACAATCAATGAACTACAGCAATATTCCTGCCAATTCTCCTGTGGATACACAGATGAAAAGAGAAAGCTGTTTTTATAAAGCAGCTGCCTGGGGATTTCTTTGGGGGTGCCATTTTTTTGTTTGTTTGTTTTGTTGTTGTAGCTGTTGTTTTGTTTTGTTTTACATATGTACGTGCAAAAAAATACTCGTCCACTGGAATTTGGTGAAATAGACCGTGATCATTTCTTATTGGTTCAGCGCCAAACAATTCCAGAGGTCTGCAGTGAAATCACTTTGTGCACCACGTAACTGCTCCTTCAGAAGGAAACATGCATGTGCATCTTCCTACAAGTGCGCTCTGCCAAACGCAGTGTATCCAGAGAAAGACTAGACACTCCCTGTGGCCTTCATGCAATATACAGCAGCTTGTTGGAGCCATATATGATAACATCATCTCCCCTCATGGCACCTGGCTCTCTGCAGAGCTCTTTGCTGGAGACCTGCCCCACTGGCAGATCAGATACAGAGTTCCCAACATTTTCTTCTCCAGAGCAACTGCACAGAATTACATCCTGTGGTATTCTGCAAGGGTGACTATGTTAATGCCAAAGCTAATTTCACATCCTACAGCAGAGAAAATTTTTAATGCTATCCCATTTTGGCCATAAATAGGGTTGTGTTTGAGGGGGAGAAGGTTTGTCTTTTTTTTTTTTTTCTTTTTCTTTTTTTCTTTTCTACACTGATTTTATTTTGGATTTTCCTCTTGAAAATTCAGAGAGATGTATGTATGAGGAAAGTCAAGACAAGGAAATTCTATGTCAAACAAAACAAATTCGAAAAAATACTTTACTTTTTCTTGCCATTTATGACGTCAAACAAAATACTCTAAAAAGAAAAACACAAGAGTATTTTATCCCCAGAATTACTGACACTTTTTTTGCTTATTTCCACAGAAAGTAAAGGGAAGACCTGTCTGCCTGCATGCATGCCATGCCATGGTCCACGTTTCGCTGGAAGTTTCATGAGTGAGGTATGTGCTTTTGGGGAAAGTGTAGCAAAGAGATCAAAAAGCAGACAGCATTGAGCATGACAGCATTAGCAGGGCTAAATGTAACAGAAAGATCATGATATCAGATGAGTTCACATTTAGCCACTGATCAGAGTGAAACCCTGCATTTCTTCCTGGGAACCAGAACCTGTGTAGCAGAGCAATGCAGGCGAGGCTGAGCAAATGCACGCTGTGCTGGGCAGTACTGTTCCCAATCTGAAACAGCACAACATCATTGCTCTTCATCTCTCTGTGCACTTGCTGTAGTCTACAACACTATTTTTTCAAGGGAAGGAAAGCTTCCAAGTTTTGCTGATCTGCAAGCTGCCTCATGCTTAATACTTTGATAACTTGAGGGCTCCTGGTAAAGATGTTGAAAAGCAGAGACAGATTTTCATGTTGGCTCATTTTTGAGGCTCCCCTGAAAACAGCAGAGCCCTGATTATTTTTGTTTATGTTTACTTTCTCTTCTGTAAACAGATATTTTACTGCTGTTTGCAATGAAGGTTTAGATCAAGTCATGAGAAGATAATAGCAGCTGGTTAGATTTACATAAAAACAATATGCATTCACACATAAAACTAGAGTCAGTTCACTGCAACACTGTATCAGTCATGTTTAAAAAGCATATTGATTTCAATGAAAAACTCTGCTTTTCAGTTTGACTAAACCAATATAATATTCTGTGTAAGTCAAGATTCCAAGTCAAATTTTAAACAAGGATAAAAATGCATAGCAAGATTTTGAATTTTCAACCAAATTCTTCATTCTTTTCTGGTGCAATAAATCTATAAAGATCCAATGACAACATATTGTATTCTGGAAGTAGATAGTAACAATTGTATAAGTAACAGGTAGTTAAAGTAAATTAAAAAAAAATGGCTTAAAAGCCATTTAAGTACTAATTAAATTTTGCCTCAAATATTAAAAAGCTAAAAGTGTGTTTTATTGTTTTGGGTTTTATTCCATATGTATCTCATTCAACTTTTAAATTATGTTTCCCTCAGATGAACTTAGTGAAGAAAAAGAAAAGGAAGATTTTAAAGATTAGCTCATACTGTATAGTCTGAATTGGAAACAAGCTAATATCTAATTAACCTGGTATGTTCAAATGAAAGAATTTTTGTCTATAATCTTGAAGCAATATTGATTACCATACCACTCCTTCATAATGAAATGTATTTAAGCATCTCAAAACTCCACACAGCACAATAGATTTGTCTTCCTGAATGTTTTCAAACTTTTCCTATAGAGTAAATTGCATACTCTTCAAGAGATAGCTGTCGCTATTGGAAGGACAGTTATGAACTAAATGCTTTTCACTCCATAAATTATCAGGTTACATCTTTGTGCCTGCCATTCAGTCATTGACTTGGAGTGACATACAAGAGTTCTTGTTATATAGGTAATGTTTTGCATCAAATTGAAGTGTTTTGTTGTTGTTGTTTTTGTTGTTTTGTTTTGTTTTGTTTTGTTTTGTTTGAGGGAGGGGGCGTCCCCCCGAGTATGAGAGGAGAAAAACAGTTTCACCAGCTCTGCTGGAAGCCTCTACTGCTACAACAGGTGGAAGCATGAAACAGTGCCAGAATTATTTCATTCACCAGAAGAGTCCCAAGAACTGTTTCCTCAACTACTACAAATAATCTAGGCCTGCTGAACATGTGTATACCACTAATAAAGGTGACTCAGAGCTGGTTCAGTCTGGAGTAGCACACAGAAGGCTGAGCTACCCAGCTGAACCATATTCTTTGGAATGCAACTCCCATACAAGCTTGCCCTTTTTTTTCATGAAACATGCAGTCTATAATTAGCCTCTGTCTGTCAAGAAACTTTGAAGAAAGTTCTATTAATACCTCCTTTTCCACCTGACCACTTTGTCCATATGTACGAGTTGTTTTTATGTGTTTCCATGCAGAAAGAACAAACATTATGTCAACTTGTCTGAAGAAACTTTCTTTAGAGGAAGGCAAGGAGCAAACAGAACAGAAGAAAAAATCCTATTGGAGAGTACAGAGGGTACAGACTTGTGTGAACAGTGAACATCTTGTGCCTAATCAAAGGGACAGATACTCCCCTGAGTCTGAGCTGCCATGGACAAATCCCAGAATCAGAGCAAAACCATCGATGCAAACACCATGGCTACAGGTCCCACAGGACAAATTCATTTGCATGCTTTTGAACAAGATAGAGCAGAAACAGAAGCAAAGTAACACTACCTTGTAGAGACATGCTTTTTTTATAATGAGCAAACAGATCAAGAATAATTAGAAAAGATAAGTGGCTTAGCATGTTAACTGTCTCCCCAGGAGAGTGCAATTAGTGTCTCCTTTGGGTTTCTAAAGGCATGAGTCTTCTCTTAGTTGCATTTGTAAACTCAGTTGCTGCTCTGTACATCTTCAAGGTACTCAGCACTCTGCAGTGCCCTCAGCTTATCTCTACTGGCTTTGCATCTGACTGTAAATTCCATCATGGAAGAAGCTCCATAAACATGCCAGGTTAATATAAATTGATATGAAACTGAAACCGTTCAAAAGTTTATATTTTTTGCTCCTGAACGTACCAAAATGATACACTAAACAAAGCTTTTGCTTAAAGAACACCAAAAGCTAAGCAATGTACATTTATGATCCCCAAATATTCCTGAGTGATAAAAGAAGCAAAGGCACTTTCAGATTTTGGTAATGGTGTTCTACAATGGCCACAGGTCATTAACTTTTCAGGTCAAGAGCCCAGAGCTACATATGCAGCTTTTAAAGCACACAGAAATGTTGCCTTGAAACAATCCATGAAGAAAGCTTTGCTGGTATAGGGTGGTGGGAAAGGTCTGCCCAGTACTCAGGGCTCAGAAGACCTGGTGAAGACAATAAAATAGGTACAGAGAAGGTAACTGCAATGTTACAGACTTGCCAAGTAGAGGAAAATAAAAGTTCAGGTCACTGGCTTCTCCATCCAATCTTTTCAGGTAAACAACCTGTACCAAGGCTTTCTCTATCCTTTTCCCATATGTCTCCTTTTTTCCCCTTACTTCTTCTCCAGCCGGTACTTCCATTCTCAGGCCTGTATTCACTTCACAGCATTGTTCCATACCTCATCCTGCCTTTTATCTGCTGTGTTTCTCCTCACTTACACTTTATAAAAAATATTTATTGATAGTCCCCTCCTCCCAACAAATTCTCCTTTCTTTCTAAACTGCTCTCCATAATTTACATCACATTTGATACCTACACACTGTTCCCTCCCTTCCTTCCTCACTCTCTGGCTCTCTGTTTCATCTGTCCTGATGATGGACTGTGTACTGTTAAAGACCATTTAGGACTTTATGCCATTCAGGCCTCCTATTCACAGTAATATAATAAAAATGGTTACAAGCAAGCACTGCTGTCTTTACTTTCCGCAGGTCTGTCTGTTACTTTACCAGAAAACTGAATCTTGGCTATATGCTAAAGATGCACCTTTAACTCACACCTTTTCTATTTTTACCCTCTTATTTTTACCTTCCAGATTATGGGCAGCCTTGTAACGACAACATCCAGTGATACAGTCCATGTAATTATTTCACAGGGGCCAGAAACTCCTCCACCATCCAAAACAATCCTCTGTCTGGTTCAGCCTGCTGGCTGAGAGGACGAGTATCCAGCTGCTTGTACTAAGACCACAGGAAGACTGAGGGGGAATAGATCTGGTTGCTTTTCCTCCAAACTTCAGCAAGGTGGGAGAGACACCTAATCTAGGCCCTCCCTGTTCTCTTCAAGGGCAGGGAAGTCCTGAATGTATTGCAGCATCACATACCACCTTTCCAAAGGTGCATGTACTGCTGTAGGAATGAAAACTCTTCTTGCCACTTGATTCGAGTGTGGGGAAGACATTCAGACCTCCAGCTTGCAATATATATGTGCTAAGAGCATTACAGAATCCATGGGAGAAAATTATTTTGTGACCTTCATGGAAGTGTACAAATAGGAGACATTGAGAGCTGAATTTATGGGAGGCCTCCAGGCCTGCAAGAGAACTTTTAGACCCAGGAGTCAAAATGGCAGCTGCAGTCCTCCCAGTTTGGTTGATGCACTGCAGAGCCTCCATACTCCATGCTATACCTATAGGACAGCAGAGGGAGAGGGAGGGAAAAACTACTGGTCAGCGACCAGTGTACTACTCCCTGTGTAGTTCAGCAACATGACCATGAGATAGTGGTTAACATGGCTGCTGATTTCCAGCTTCTGATTTAATTCCATAGCATATCAAAGAGTTACCTAACTTCCACCAGTTTTGCTGAGTACATGCTAGATCTCCACATCATTGTTCATTTTCTATTGGCAGGATTATAACATGTCTCTGGATAACATTCCTAGGAATAAGCACAGAAAATTTGCCAGCTGGGTTCCCACAGAGATATGAGCCTGAGTTGGAACCTCTCACTTGCTCTACCTGCTCCTATATGTTCTGCGTAGTGAACAACTTATTTCCTCAGCAGTTCTTGAGATCACTTCAATACTGTTATTTGCCAATAGCACCAGGAGAAACAAAGGCAGAATTTAACAATTGCATTTTGCAGTTGAAGGAAAGATGGAAGCAAACTAGTAAAGAAAAAGAGAGACATAGCACTTTTTAAAACAGCATTCACTCATTTAAGTAACAGAGTGACATTGCCAGGAGGTACAGGCATGTATTGGTGATCTTGATGCCTGGCAGGTAAAAAGAGTGAAGACATTTTCTTACCCTGTGGAAGTCCTTTATAGGTCATGAACTCTAAATTTATCATCCTCAGACACCACACACTGGCTTTTCTTGAAGGAAGAATGAATATAGAACATTTTCTCAAGGCTTCATTATATTTCACTTAGAACATGATTGAACTTCACTGCAAAAGTTTTTTCCTTTTTTTTGAGTTTTTTTTTTTTTTTTTTTTTTTTTTTTTTTTTTTTTTATCTTACTCATACCATACTGCTTTATCCACAAATAAACTTTTATTTTGAGTCAGGGGAATAGAAATACATGCTTCACATCAGGACTGAAATACACCTGCAAGTTAAAGGGCAATGTAGCTTTTTTTGTTTATGTCTATGACCAGAAAAAATGGTCATGATACAAGATTCTGGAATAACAGTTTTAATGGTGGAGAAATTGTATATGAATGAATGTTGAGTACTGAGCATGCTGGCCCACAGATGTGCAGACAATCTTGATTCATATTTGCATGTAAAAATTTTCTGAAAGCTCTCCATCACATAAATTTCAACCCAGCATTCTAATGGAAAAAAAAATAAGCAAAAACATCATAGATGAACTGGAGAAAAAAAATAAAGATGTGAAACTTTATATACAAAAACTGCTATAAAAAAAAATACTGAAAGTTTCCCCTTTCAGAAAAAGGAATGGGGAAAAAAAATGAACCTCTACTTCTATATCTAACAATTCATATGAAATGTGCACTTAAGCTTTTTATTATTATTATTATTATTTAACTAGTTGCTTTACTAGTGGTTAAACAGGTGTGGCTCTGAATAAAGTGAAAGACAGTTGTTGGCTTCGGTAAGCAGCCATTTTGTGTTAACAATGACAAGATTAACAGCAAGAGAATCAGAGGTGGAGCTTTTTGAAAGCTTGTCAGATTTTTGTTTCATGTAAGCAAAGCAATGTGTGGGTGGTAAAAAACCAACCCTTGCTATAGGCAAACTTGAGAAATTTAAACCTGGAGTTAAGAATTAGTTGCCTACACTTTTTATTTTTTATTTTTTTTGTCATATCTGTATGGTTGTGAGTGACTAAACAAGAATCTAAGGCACATAATCCATTTGCAGATAAAGAATCTACTAGTGTCTTTAATCAACACCAAAGAAATCCCAAGATCTTACAAACTGGCTTTCACTGACCGTCTAAAATTTCATCTGCTTCTCTAATGCTGAACTCTCTTGATTTTGTCATCTGATCTGGAAGGTCATGAGATCATACGTGTTTGTGGCATCAATAGTACTTGTTTGTTCAAGCAGAAGAAATACTACCATTGGGCTGTAGTATATTTTAATTAATTGTTGTAATACATAAAGGGAGTGCTAAGGTTTATAGCAATGTTATGTTCCCCCAACAGACATACTGGTGGTATTGTAATTATTTCCCAAACTGAAATTATATAGGTAGCCATGGGATTGACATAATTAATCACAAGAATAACCTGGTATTTCTAATGTCAGAGGCTTATACTTAGCTTAAAACTGGAAGTAAGGAGCTTTGGTGATTTTTATTTATTCTGAAATTAATGATCCAACTTTAGCTCAGTTTAGCCAAGTTCTTGTTTTGTTCCTTTACAGCTTTGGTAGAAGTTTGTAAAGAATTTAACTTTGATGTCTTTAGTTCAGTCATAAGTGCTGCCAAATCCTGAGAGCATGCTTGAGTTCCTACACCTCAGTAATTACCTGGAAGTCAACAGCAATACCTGTGTGTCTAAATCTTGGCAAGTTTCATTCCTGAGACACCTTAACAAACCAAATGATTTTCTAAAGTGTTAAGCAATTGGTGGTTACAATATGCTACTGCAAGACATCATTAAAAACACAGACATTGTCCCTAAAACCTGTTACCCCCTGCTAAAAAAAACAGTGTTCCTAAAGGCAAAGTGAAGGCAACATGGCAGCTGCTCCAGCCAGAGCTGGGACCCAGGACTTCAGCTCTCTTCTCAGTGCCCTGAACCCAACACCTGAATAGTTAGTTTTGGGGATATGTGCACACAATAAAGAGTCAGGATAAATCTAAATGTGCAACTGGACAACACAACTAAGCCAATGTAGCCTCTAGCTGCTTCCAGAATGGCCAGACCTGCTGCCTATGCCTGCTTGGCACATTAGGCTGATATGGCCAGGTTGTCTGAGCCAGCTGCAAAGTGTCTTGATGCACCAGGCTGGCAGACCATGCACCCTACAGAAACAATGGGATTGTTTACTGGAAGTGGCCGTCCTGAAGATGTTCACTGTCCTGTCAGCAGATGCCCACAAGACAAGGAGAAAAGTGCGGGGTGGGGGGGGGGGGGGGGGGG
>CM021729.1:42723499-42738730 GCA_011074415.1 Stictonetta naevosa
TCATCCAGGTCCAGTTCCGAGGGAGTGGAGCCAGCTTATTTAAATCAGAGGCATCATAATGCCTGTCCGCAGCCCTGAGTACAAGAGCCCTGAATTATCTTACACGTGGCACTTCCAGGTAGGATTTACCCAAGCTGTTCCACGTTCAATACAGCAAAATGCTAATCAACACATGCAATTAATTAGTGTCTATACATAGGGCCTGAAGCCTTAATTAACATTCCTCTCTGATTAAATTATCACTGATGATTCCAAGTCTCAGGTGAAACTGAGTGTCGGAAGTTTTTAGTGCTTGATCTTCCACCCCCCTATCTCCCAGGACTTCAAAGCAAACATAAGGTCCATTTCCCAAATCCAATGGAGCTTTGTCATGCCCCTTTATTTCCTTGGCCATATTTCTTGCAGCAAAAATCCTGAACTTAGCAGTTTTGCCTGTTTCACTGTCCCTTGATGTCACCAGGTCTCTGCAATTCAGTTTTATAAAAGGCTTAAGAAGCTAGTCATTTGTTTTTCAATGTTAGAATGTCACTGGTTTTATATTTGAGGTGTTTCACAAACGAAGATGAGGAAAGACAAACTCTATAGCAACATATGACTAAATCCAGTCACTTGAGTGAACAATGTTCATTTTAAGTTTTTGCTACCCTGTCACTCAAAGTAAATTTCTCTGCCTTAAAAGGACTCTTTTGTTGTGTCATTTCCATCATTCGTATCTCCTGTTTTATTTTTGTCACTTATCTCCTGTGTTTCAACATCTGAAAAGGTAACTGATTGCAAATCCCTCAAAATTTTTATTTGTAACTAAAAAGCTGTTTTCTCAAAAACAGCATGGTTTTATATTGCCAAAAATCTAAAAGCACTCTAAATTGTTACAGAAACTCACGTGTTAGCATGTTGCACTTTGCTAAAATCTAGACATTACTTTTTAAAAATTAGGGTAGACAGAAGCCTGCCCAACCAACTCATGTGATAAAAAAATGTGTCCAAGTATTAGATAAAGTGCTTGGAAAACTACCAGACTGAGATGATTAATAGCAAGGAAAGAGGTATTTACTTCTGGGTTCTCAGCCAAAGTTCTTGTTGCCTATAAGAGCACGATGGTTGCTAGCTGACATCAACCTTTAGAGTCCAGGTGATTAATTTGTTTTACTAACTGTGTTATCACCTCCTTGAAGGGGACTACCTTAGGGTCAAGCTGATGCTAATGGGCCCCTAACATCAAATTTTCAGAGATTCTAAAGTACTGGGAACATCCTCACTTTTATAAGGTCATATATGATGAAAAATATCTAATTTCAGCTACACAGGCTGAAAAAGTTTCCCATACCAGGTTTTCTTTTCTCTAAAATTAAGACAATAATATATCCTTATCTCTTAGATGAAAATGCATGTTGAGAAATGTGCTTGGATACTTGGGGGGAATTTGTTACAGATATGCAAAAATCTTTGTATAAAAATATATGTTGATTTAGATCATTATTTTAGTAAATAGTGTGTCATATAAAGAAAACTGATTTGGTCTAGATTATAACTTCCTCTGATTTGCAACTTGCTAACATTTCTGAGATTTTGATTTTAGTCTTTGGAACAGTGAGAAATAAATATTTCAAAATCCTGTATATTTGCATAAGGTGGGGAGATGAATTTCCTTCTCATCTCTTCTGCTTATCTCTATCTTCATGTGAATTGTCATTCACCTTTTAGCTCATCTTTATGTTGTACACATTTCATTTTCACCTTTCCACGTAATTCTCTACAGCTACATAGGCTTAATAAATTTCATTGTAGCTTACTACTACAGCTCTGTATCATAAAGAAAACAAGCATATAGGTATAGCATAATTAGTATCTTACATCAGAATGAAGGAAAGTAACAACTGATTACAAAATTTGGCGGAAATACAAAACTATACTTCCAATTTTATACAGTGTCAGAGTATCTTACATTTGGGAAATAACTTTGTGAAGAATATATCTTCTCAGAAGGTTTTTTGTTTTGTTTTGTTATTCTGGGAAGATAACAAACAACAATGGATAGTTTTTGCTACCTTTGAAAAGACGTTACTAGGAAAAGCAGTAGACTAAACAGGTTTTATCCACTAGCTTAAATTTTTAATGAAGTATAAAAACTGTCTACAAGTAACCATCCCTTTGTGCATTTGAGTGAGCCATTTGGGGCACTTTTCATTGTTTACCTTCTGATTTGGCTCTAGGACAATACATACTGGTGGGCAAGCAGATGTGGCAGAAGGGAAGAGCTGTAAAGTAGATTCCCAAGGTAGAGGGAAAATGAATGAAAGAGATGAGCTGTTCCTTGTGAAATGTTGATGCTGTTTCATGGTCCAAGTGTGTCAAAGAATTAAGATGTAGTGCATAGATGGAGGCATCCCCTCATTTTCATCTGTGGCCTGCCACAGAAACAAAATCTATAGCTATTGCTACCTGTGGGACCTCAGCAAATAAAGACAGGTCTGGACCCTGCTGCCTCCAAAAAGTGCTAGGCTGAAGACAGTCAAATGGACTTTCCTCATTTGGTTGGGCCTTATTGCTGCTGTTAGCCTGTTTTTTGCAAGGGCTCTGTAGCTCTGCCTCCCTGTTTTGGACAATGGCCATCTTCTAAGTTCTTGTGCCTGATTTCTGGCAGTGCACTTAGAACTATTTGTGATGATTATTCAGCAATTTCTAGAGCAGGATGCAGTGAATCACCTTTTGCAGTAAATATTTCTTCAAGAGGCTTGGGGTGTAAAACAATACCTGCTTGACATGTTCTGGTTAAGCCTATCTGTTGCTAAAGTTGATTGATGAGTCGTCAAGGGACACGGATCCCTGCCCTTCCTTTACAAGCACTTCTCACTTGATTTTTTAGAGACTTAATAGTTGAGTCACTGTTATATTAAAGAGTCTCTGTAGCTAGAGACCGTAGCTCAGAGTGCACATCAGTTACTAGCCAAAAGCATTTTACTATCTATCTCTGAGTATATGAATGTGAAATGTTCTTGCTTCATGCCCCGCACAAGATCCCTGGTCAATTCTGAGTGCAGCCAAAGTCAGGCACCAACTCTTCTAGTCAGAAAATGATTTATGGCTTAACAGGGAGCAATAGGTGGATTAGAGATGCATTGGACAAGTTCCTAATGAGGAAGCACCTCATAAGCAGTGTCAAGAAGTCTCATAGACAGGACCAGTGGTTTAGGTGGCTGACTGAAGGAACAAACACTTTTTTTTTTTTTTTTTTTTTTTCCCCAGTGATTGGTGGATAAGGTATTCAAATTTGAATAAAATAAAATAAAATAAAAATATTAAAGATGGTAAGTGTAACCCTACATATCCTTCTCCCACCTGTACTGCATTGATGTGCGCATCAGTGCACAGCAGGCAAATGTAAGGTAGTCTTATGCCAAAGCCATCATGGGTCAGGTGCTCCCTCAAGGATAAGGTAAGGCAAGACTAAAAAGGTAAACTCTGCTACTCCATTCTGTACTTGCTTTGATGAGGTTTTGGCTCAAAGGCAACACATTTTTTATGAATTGACCACTGAGGTGTGAGTTTTTTGCAGAGCAGGTAAGCAGCAGTCAGGCTGAATCCCTTTGGTCCTACTGCTACTCACTGGCAAACATTTTGGTTTGACAGCAACAAGTCCTGATGAGATGCCCAAATGACTCCTTGCTTCGTAAATATTTTTGTTGGACACCATGATGCAGTGACATGACAGATCCCATCTGTGATACAAACCTTGCCTGTACATGGGTAAGTACGAGCCTAATCCAAGTAATCCAGACCTTTAACACTGACTCAACCATTTCAAATTCATGCAATGTGTGAAAACAAGACAACCTACATGTCAGACCGACCTACACAGAGCTTTCTGGAACTCCCCAGGTTCCAGCCCTGAAAAGTTAATTTCCTTTTGCCCCTTAAACCTCTGTTCCATGCTGGGACTTGATCTGCATGCATATTCCCTCTGTTTTACCTCTTTCTTTCTCTGTTCCTTTGCCATGTAACTCAGATATTCCCCAATTTATTACCAGGAAACCAACAGGTGCTTGACAGATGGCAATTTGCCTGCTATTAATTGCTGGGAAACTGCTCACTCAGAGATCTTATCCGTTCATTTTCTACTCCTTATACTAATTGGCATTCCTGATTGGTGATAAGGAAGAAGAATAATTAGATATAGATGGAGCATTTTGACTGATGTAATCTACACAGCAAATACCTGTACAGCAACAATCACAACTGTGCAGGAGCTGGCAGAAAGATTTGCATTGAGTTTGTGTGTGGTGTTCAGAAAGGCAGAGGGCTGGTGAATTACCATACACACTTGCAGAGCTAGCTGAGATATCAGCGCAAGCCAGAAGGTATCATGTTAGAAGGTGTTAATTAGCATTGCCAAAGTCCATTCTCCAGTGTCGATTGACTTCAGGAACAGGCAACCTCCAAAACCCTTTTAAGCAAATAGACCCATTAGTGGAGGCAACCAGAGTGATGCAAGCTGGGGCCAATCATCCCAAGGCTGAGCAGCATGTGCTCATGCTTCCCACCACCCTCTTCCAAAAAGGGCAACCCCTGCCATCACCGCTGATGCTATTTTTGCACTGTCTCAGTGCAGAACTCTGCAGGTGCTGGTCTCTGAAACGCACACACTCTGGGGTGTGCTCACAGACCCTGCCTGCCAAGCCCAGGCTCTGCAGTGTGGTGGTGTTTCAACTTGCAGCAACTGATTTCACGAGCTCTGGTGATCATCTGCTGTGCTAACATGAGTCAAGGGAGATCCCTACCAGGCAGGACAGCAGAAATGAACAACAGATGGGGCTGTTCAGAAAAAGGAATGTTTCTCAACAAGAGCCTTCAGAAATATTTATTTTATGAGTGAAGATTAATGTCCTTTAATTTGTTATGGAAAAAGAAATGAAATAATATTGCATTAGGTAACTGCTTCAGGCTTGTCTGCTGTGATAGATGTTTAATGAAAAACAATCTGGACTTAGTCTAGGCCAGACGAGAAAAATTTCCTGAATGCTGATCATTGAGTTTTTAATGACAGAGGAATTAGCATGTATTTTGCTAGGGTTTGTGTGTTTGCAAAGGACATGCAATATGCTGTTATGGTAACAGCAATGAGATAGCAGAATTCCCTCCTGGCCTACAGGTTCAGAGATCTCTGTAAATGATGTCTCAGGTTTGCTAATACTCATTTACACTTTCAAATTATTGTCTTTTCTGTATGTTCACACCCTTTTTATTTTGTCTTTCTGTGACTCTTTCACTGAGAAACACTGCTGACAAGAGCATTGACCCAATGGCAAATTCAAAGCCAGTTAGGTGGAGTTTCAGCAAAATACCAGGTTCCAGCCCACATCCAGAAATACTCTCCTGAGAAGGCCAGTTCTGAGAACCTCTTTCAGCTCATTTTGAAATAGAAATGTATCATGTGAATAATCACATAATCATATTCCCCTCACAGCAGCTCATATGGTAATTGCTAAATATTAAGTACCTGGACACGTATACAAATAAATTACAAACCCAAATAGAAAAGAGTTGTTTGGATGAAATACATGACCATTTTGAATTGAATGAAAGATCAGTGTTCCTCCAGCCATCACTCTCTGAAAAAGTACTCAGCAGGGGCAGGAAATAAACCACCACCTTCTTTCTTTAGATCTTTTCCTTTCTCCCCCACTTTGCAGCCTTGTATCAGGCATCAGGAACCTATCCTGCACCTTCTCCATGGATGAGAGAATAGCTGCACTTTGTAGTCTCTCTGTTTGCCAAAACAATGGGGTAGTATATTTATAGGCTGCTATAGTCAGCTACAGCAAGCAACTTATTTTTCTTGGAGCAGTTGAACCTAACAGGGGGTGGATATACCCTCTCTGGTTCCTCCTTTACTTCTCTTTAATTTTCTTTCTTTTTTTCTTTTATTATTATATTTTTAATTAAACTATATTCTATTGGTTGGAGTGGGGGAGAGAGGGACTGCTCCTTCTTTCTGCAAAATTGATGTATATATAAAGATGACAATGTGATAAAAAATGTCTCTACTTCTTGAGACTTTATGCTACAGAAATCTCTGGGTTTTTGGCCTGTGAAGGAATTTTTATGTGATGAGAACTTTTCTACTTGATAAATCCTAGCTTCAGGTAGTATTTCACAAGAGGTAACCTCTAGAGGACTCTCACACATGATGATAGAAGTCACATGAAAGCTACCACAAAACAAGGCAAAACTGTTTTAAGAAGATAAAGTAGTCCACCAGCTAACAATGGCTTATGTTTGTGTGTGGTCCTGTGTTAGGGAATAATTGAAGGTCTGAACATCAGGAAACACTTATTTACTGTGCAGGTGGCTGAGCACTGGCACAGGTGGCCCAAAGAGATGTTGGAATCTCCCTCCCTGGAGGTCTTCAAAAGTGATCTAGGCATGGTCCTGGACACGTAGTCCTAGGTGGCCCTGCTTGAGCAGGGGCATTGAACCAGATGACCTCCAGACATCCTTTCCAATCTCAGCCATTCAGTGATTTTTTGATTCAGTCTGGCCCTTGGCTCCTTTATGGATTTAACACTGAAAATAAATGGAAAAGAAATTCACAGTGAAGCAGTGAGATATGGAGATATGCAGTTCCTTTCAGATGAAATAAATACATGAATCCCTACTGCTTCTGCAGGTATGTTTACACTGGAGAGGAATAATTACTGAACATCCTGAGAGATTGATTCCCCCTGAAGTTGAGATTCTTTCTGCATTTGAAGCTTCCCATCTAAGTGCTTTACCATCCCTTCACTTGGACTTTTTAATCCCAGTCTTCCTAACTTGCTCAGTCTGTGCCCTCTCCAAAGCTAAAGGAACTACAAAAAAATCCTCCAGGCAAACATTCACACTTGGCCTTTCTGAATTCCTTCCTGATCATATGAATGAGAAAGTCACAGAAATTAAACAGCTTTTAGTGTGCTATCCAGAAGGCTTCTGCCATCTTGCTTGGGGACCTGCCCTCTGTTCCAGGACATGTGCTACGAGGTTTGCTCTCCTGACCATGTCAGCAGGTCCTCTGGGCAAGTCAGTTTGTTCCCTTCCTGCTTGTTCTTTATTGACCTCACTTATTCTTTGGAAAAGAAAATGCTATCAATCTCTTCATGCTCTGTAAGCAATAGTTTGGGGACTTGATTTTATTCCAGACCTCAAACCGCAGCAAAATCTAGACATTAACAGTGCCCAAGACTATATGGAGTAAAAACTGATATTTACACCCATATTTACTATTTCAGACAGGCAGTGCTTCAGGGTTTGTTTCTTCTCCAACCAGGTTCAGCCTTTAACTAAAACAGAGTTTTCAAAGTGTCTGGCTCCTGGCCTAATGCTAGTCCAGGGGAAATGAGACGATCACAGTGGTAATAATATGTATGTTGGACTCTTAGTCAGATGTGGTTGTTCTATTCTTAGCTTATCTGTCCATATGGGATTTCAAAAGAGGAGAAAGTAGTGTGGTAACAATTTGCTTGAAAAGGCCACTATTTTTTCAGTCTGAAGGTTTAAGGGGATTGTTCAATTTTCATCCAGATGTTAAAAAAATAAAATAAAATAAATGCCAGCTAGTGTAATATTAATCAGCTCTGACTAGATGTTGCATCGCTGGGGTAACCGGGCATATGCTTGAGTTGTCAGGTTCAGTTTCCTTTACATTTCCTTTGATTGTATCAGTCGGGACTGGTTCACATTACAGCTGTGTTGGCAGTGGCAGGCTTTTCAGGGAAGTCTTCCTATCTCCATGATTCAATGCCTATGAAATGGAAATAACTGCCTGATTAGAAGTGTCCCATGCCTTGTGCAGAACTTGCTGGTCCCTTCCACAGCCATTCTGCCACGCCATGGTGTGGGACTGGGCTGGGACAATGTGCACCAGCAGAGTAATGAGCTGCAGACCTGCTCCCCCTTCACAACTTGTTCTGAGGGAGGATCAGATGTGTTCAAAGGAAGAGAAAAATTGGATCCTTCTGTGATCATGATACTTCAGATTTAATCCTGGGTACTGATGATGTGATTAAAGCACAGAGTAACTTACCTGTGTGCTTTTGGTTTTTCAGGAACCTTAGTTTCTCAACTTGAATTTCTGAAAGACTTTGAAACAGAAGCCAAGAGTAACTCTGACTGTTAAAATATGACTGTCACGATAAAATAATTCACTCCTCTATACCAATTGTTTTATTTTCAGCAATGAAAATACATAAAATTAACAAAATTAATAATACTCCTTTTAATTTCCCTGATCCATTTATTTAGTTATTCAAAATTTCTTTTTAATTTTTTTTATTTAATTCCCAACAAGTTCAGTTTTGCATTGCTCATATGCCTTGGATGTTTACTCTCCATTTACACTCATGCAGATAAACTTTACAGCTGTAAGCACATATGGAAGTTTTCGTAAGGTCATACCTAAGCCTGAGTGAAGTTGATAATACTAGAAAAATATCCTGTTGACATACTTTTTTTCACCTCAGTTAATTTTCTTTTCATAGATAGTACTGGTTTCTAGAAATATTTAATTCTCAGTCTTAGAAAAAGTATTTCATATCTGGATTGTACTTCAATATTTTGTGATTACATTTCTAAAAGGGCTATTATTGTCAACATTCAGTTATATATATATATATGTATATATATTAAACTAGGATCTTTGTAAATTAAAACTCCAGAAAACAAATTTCTGAGTATGTTTCTTTACCCTACTACTTTTCCTCAAAACAGTGGACCTTAACTGGAATAGAAATTGCCACTTTGCAAAGACCTCTGCTAACTGCTACCTTTACTTGTTAAAATATTGCTGACATGGAAATACAAAACACATTGAGTGTGCTTTGACTGTGTGGAAATAACACTGGAGGGAAAAAAAAAATAGTCATGATTTTCTCTGTATTGTGGTTTCATGGATACCTGTACAAATTGAAATTGCTGGACACAGAAAATCTTACCCTTATGATTTGACATGTACTTTCCACAACCAAGGTTTATATCTTATAGAGAGAGGCAATGCCACCAGGCATGACTGGTTGATCACAGTGGAGGGGAAAAACTTGCATTTTATGTTGTAAAACAATCCTGCTTTAAGGAAGAAAAGTATTGGAAGTGGTTTGGGAGTCTTTATAAAAAACAATTTGTAAGTAGATGACAGGTTTGAGAAAAGTATGATGTCCTCTGGGATTTTACAAAGACAAAGGACAAGGTCAAATTCTGCTGCTGCTCACTTCTGCTCATGGTGCTTTGCAAGCCTTGAGCATCTGAAACTGTGGATAGCAACAGGGGACAGTGTGAGATGAGCATCAGCAGATCTGCTGCACCACAGTCCTGTTGGGAATCTTTTCTTTGGCTTAAGGAGGCCTCAGGTGAAAAGCAAAAAACCTCAGCCTTGAAAAGGGAGACACTAAGTAATGTTGGGAATCTCCCCCTCTGGCTTCATCCCTAAGGAATCTGTCTATGACCTAACATAGACTAAGAGTGATGAAAGCTCATTTGATCACACAGCTAATGTAAAGGTTTTTGTTTGTTTGTTTGTTTGTTTGTTTTTTGATTTTATGCATACAGCAAAACCATATCCTCAGTTTAGTGTTAGAAACAGTAGTAGCTTCATTTTTCCTTTTACTGTATAGGATTATGTTCTGGACTACTCAGTGAAGAATTTACGGCTTAAATGCTAATGAGTGAAATATAAAGGAGAGTATAATATGGTGGACCAAATCCAGTGTGTGACGTTTACTATATTTATATACGTATTTAAGTATATGTTTCATACACATATTTTATAAATATATCCATATTTCTCTGTTCTGGCAAAAGTTTTCAAAACTTTTTCTCCAAGTGTGTTAAATTTTGCTCATATAACAAGTGTGAGGCTTAATAGACTTTATACCACAAAGAACCTTGGAATTAAATTATGTAGGATTATTCCTTACAAACAAATAATAAAGTTCAACTTTTGTTCAAAACACTACTTTGAGCTCACAGATAAACTAATTTCAGCCAATCTAACTGTTCTCTGTGCTTTGCTGATCTTTGCAGTGAAAAATACTCAGTGAAATATATTTTCTTCTATATAGAAATCAAGAAAAGAGGATTGAACCCATTTATATGCTCTATGGATATGTCATTTTTCAGGCTGAATCTATAGTTTTTGTGGTTGTGTAAGTTAACTAGTTGAGTACTAGTCCCTTGAAGAGACTGAGAGTCTTCTGAAATTTTGTCTTCTGTTCCAGTAGTTACTAAACCTGTCACAACAACATAACTAAGCTATGTTATAGATGGTTACATTCAGGCAGTAAAAATATTGAATTGAAACCCCTTATCGCCCCCCCCCCCCCTTTTTTTTTTTTTTTTTTTTTTTTTTTCCCTATAGTCTCTGTTAAATCCCTGTCAAGAAAGCAGAATCTCATCGCTACTACTGCCACAGATTCACTTTAGCATTTGGACAAATACTTTCAACCTAGGGCCAGATTTTGGACCTCATACCTAACTTAGTATTTCACAGAATCACAGAATCATCTAGGTTGGAAGAGACCTCCAAGATCACTGAGTCCAACCTCTGACCTAACACCAACAAGTCCTCCACTAAACCATAGCAATAAGATCTGCATCTAAACGTCTTTTAAAGACCTCCACAGATTGTGACTCAACCACTTCTGTGGGCAGCCTATTCCAATGCCTTTCAGTAACAACCCTTTCAGTAAAGAGGTTCTTACTAATATCCAACCTAAACCTTCCCTGGTGCAACTTTAGCCCATGCCCCTTGTCCTGTCACCAGGCACATGGGAGAATTGACCAATCCCCACCTCGCTATAGCCTCCTTTAAGGTACCTTGTCACTCATGCCATATAACTGAGCATGTGGGCATGGTTCAAATGGCTGTTTTCTCAGTGTACTGGATGATTACCCATTTTCCTTCCCTTTGCATAGTTAAGAAGTTATTTTGAAAGGTATTAACAGTTGAGAAACACTTTTTTTAAGGTTGGGAAGAATATCCATTCATTTGCTCTAACAGCAGGAAAAAGAGGATAGAACAATACTGTGTGTGACAGCAAACCAAACTGGGGACTTCAATGAAAAATGTGTAAGTGTCTTAAGCCTTTTTAAAATTTCATCACCATCAAGTGCTGCCTCAGTCAAGAAAATCTCAGCTCACTCTGGAGATAAAGGGGATCTCAAAACGTATAGTAAACTGTTTGGGCTTTCAGCTAGGAAGTAGACACAAGTTCTGTCCTTTGAACTCTGTAGACCAGGAGTTTTCCTCAACCAGGAGACACCCTTGTTCTGAGCATTACTTTGATCCCAAATCACGGGAAACAAAGTCAGGAGGAAGTGTTTTGCCTTTCTGCTTCTCATTTCCCAACCTGGCCAGAGCCAGGAAGTGTAGAGATAAGCTTAGTGACAAAGACTGCTTTAATAAGCTTGCAAAAGCTGCTCCCTTCCTTTTAGGAGCTTTTCTCTCACTCTGTCTTTTTTTCTCATTCTCTATGCCACCTGGCAAACTAGTCTCTCTCCCCAAGGGCCCATTAGTCTTTGCAATACCTGAAATGCATCAAACTTGGCCAGCTCATGGAGATAGCTGATGATATAAATTCTATGTGTTGAAATACGTGGAGAAGAAATTTCCAATTTGAGGCTAAGCAATATAAGATTATGAAAAAAGAAAACACATTCGCTGGCAAGGATGAAGTGACTGTGACATAGGAAAGGAATGAAGCATTCTAGCTGTCCAGTTTTGTACTGTTTACCATAATGATAATCTCTGGACAGACACTTAGCATTATTGAGAGCTTTGGCATGATTTATCAAGTGACCACAATCTGAACAATGTCTTTTCTTATTGCTGTAATGACATTGCAAATTCGTAGCTAATATCTCTGATTCGTTATCAGATGGGTGGATCTGGAAGTTTCTAAGGTTTCTGCTATCTACGATTAACTTTCCCCATCGCAACAATCTAAATCCTCCCAAAACACAAACAGTTTTGCACTTAATTAACTTCAAGCCCTTGAGTTTACAGACACCCTGTTCTGCATAATGCTGAGCCCAAACATAACTGCAGGGCTGGATCTGAGCCACTGGTTCTTCACCTAGAAACTCTGCGACTCACAGTGAAGGAGCCCAGAGCATGACCGTTCTGGCCAGCGCACAACTATGTTCATCTGGAACGTGGCTGCAATGCCTCCCAAGAGCTGTCCCCAGCCTCCTCCTACTTCCACCTCCCCACTGTGCAGTACCGTGGGCTGGGACCAGCTCTTCCATGATGCAATCTGCTGGCAAGGGTGGAAAGGTGCCACTCTGTGCTGGTTCTGCAGCACAGCTGGGAAAGGGGAGAACAGCTGGGGAGCACAGCCCTGCCAGAGAGTGGCAGGCATGAGGGAAATATGGTGGGCAGTCAGGTATGAAAACGGGAACAAGGACAGAATTTGTTATTATTTATTGAACAAACACTTCATTTTGGCCAAGAAACTCCCCAAAAATGACACCTCACACCCCCAAACAAAAAAAAAAGGAAATAAAATTTCCTTGTCTGGGGTTATGATTTTGATGTTGTTTCTAAAAGGAGAAAGGGGAAGGAAAAAAAAAAAAATAGGAAAAAATATTTTTAAACAAACAGTGTTCAGTCTGTAAACTAAAATGAAACTCAGGAGACTGTTTCTGTAGGATTTCTTTTCTAGTCCTGTTAGTTATTAATCTTCTCACTACAGTTCTTTACCTGCCATCACAAATCAGATAATCACAATATTTCCTAACAGCAAGAAATGAAGTCTAAGGCCCCACCTAAGCCAGACAGGTGATGTCACTAGATTTGGTAATCTCAGGCTGTCATCTACCATCCATCTCATAATTCAATTACCATGCCTATTACTTTGTCAACTACATTTATGCAACGTATATCAAAACCTACTTGGAATACAGAACTTGTATGTGATTCACAGCTGGAGTGTAGAAAATTGTGTGTGTTTGGGGTGTGGAGAGGAGAAGGCAGACTATAAACAGGGGAGAGAGAAGCAGGATGGGACTGTGGGCTTGGGTTCCAGCAAGGCTGTAAAGGTCCTCTGTGTCTGGGAAATCAGGCATGC
This sequence comes from Stictonetta naevosa, assembly GCA_011074415.1. Lineage (NCBI taxonomy): Eukaryota > Metazoa > Chordata > Aves > Anseriformes > Anatidae > Stictonetta > Stictonetta naevosa. Next base: position 42,736,594 of record CM021729.1, read on the forward strand.
ATTTCTGCCAAGTGCACACAAGCTGGTTGTTACAGGACTGAGATGCAAAAGGTTACACTGAAGTCCCAAATTTAATGATGATACAAATCTTGTCAGAAGAAATTGGATGAACCCATTGTCCTCTCTGACTGTCATTTCAGTTTTTTTACATGCTCAGGGAATCCACATAGCATCTGCTTAGATTGAATTAATTCTTCCTCTTGCCACCTGCCCCTCTTTAAAGAAAATAAATAAATAAAAAATGAGATGAAGCATATTCTTTTATGTACTAGCTTTTGGTTTAAGAAACACTACATGCTAAAACACAACTTTATGGCCGATATTAAATCCTTCTATTGTGTAATTGTAGGATGCAAAGGATCCCAACCAGAGAAAAAGGCTGAAAATACAAAAGCAATATGAACTATTCAGTTGGGGTTTATGAGTGAGGTAGAAGGCACATACTCTGAAGTCATCAGAATCAGATTGATGAACATAATATTGGTTGCTTAAAAGTAGCAAATTTCTTAAAAAATAAGGAATAATAATAATTAGCCTCAGTACAGTGATGTATGTCATAACACAGAACAAATAACACTAACAATGCATCTAAATGTCTCATGTCTCTAAACACATTGCTAAACAGGAGACTGAAAAACGAGCAGCAGTCATTCCTAAATCTTCAGTTTTGAGCAAGTCCTGCTCCTCACAAGACTGCTAGAAGCTGACCATCAGGTAACTCTCCCTTTCATAAGGAACATAACCCTGGTCTTCCTGCACTGCACATTTCTTGGAAGTTTACACAAAGTTACTAGGAGACTGGGCTGAAAGCAGTGAATTCCTGATATGTTCAGCATTACAGCCTAAGAGTTGCATATTCCTGGTTCTGTATCAAAACTTTAGCCCCATTGTTTTTTATGGAAATTCTCAAGTGAAGAAAATGTGAACCACTATACAGCAATAAATCAGGTTAGATTTATGTATTTCAGAATATTACTGTCTAAAAAACTTTATCTCTAGCCAAAATTGTAATGATTTCTGTTTTACACTCAGCAATAAAGCTGACTTGAATTTTCTAGCAAAGAAAGATTTCTTAACACTGTTCTTATGCTGTACTCTATAGGAAATAATATTAGAAACATAGAATATGGCTTAATTTCCAGCAGACATAAAAAAGCTAATTTTAATTTTGAATAATGATCTGTTAGTAAATGATTACTCCCACTGATGGCCACCAACACCAAGCAGAGGTGGGCTGGGCGATTCAGAGATCCTTGCCTGTCTTGCAGCTGTATGTCTTTGAGCGGGTCAGTATATCCAGAAACATTTGTAAACTGGCAGGTTACTGTGCTCCATGGAAGGCCTGACTTTATGTGAAAGAGCTTATGAGTGCTGGTGGCTTGAAAGCACAAGGTCTGAGAACTTGAGAAATCTGGCATCTAGGTATCTTGCGAAGAAAATCTATTGCTCCGAATCAGAATGACTTTTTTAGCACGTGAAATCTGGTGGATACCTATATATGCTGAAATTATTTCACTGTTCATGAAACAAGCTTCATGGCATGACAAAACACTTCCTTATAGTAGGTAGGTGTTGCCTTAACCACAAAAATGTGTGTAGGTTCAGCTGAGATAAAAATCCATCATTTCATATGCTTATTCACAGGTTTCAAACAGTTCAAACCTGGGTTTTCTGCCAGTACCTTTGGATCTGTACCTCTACAACATCATAAAACATGGTGGAGATAAGAAGAGGAAAAAAAAGAAGCAGAACTTCTGTTGAAATTTGGAGAAATGCAGTAACAGAATCACATTTTTATGCACTCAGAACTAACCTCATGCTGATTGCTGTGATTCCTTCACTTTTAGTAAAATTTAACTAGTTCTAAACATATGAAATTCCAGAAAACTAGTATTTATTGCTAATGCATGAAATGAAATACCATCCAAAAACAAACAAACAAACAACAGTGGTATACTGACATTTCATTTTTATTCTGACTTAATAAATGCTATGTGTATTCTTGTGGTATTTGTATTATAAGCCTCCTTTAGAAAGAGTTAGACAAAAAAGAGGGGAAGACTACAGAAAAATACCTCTCTTCAACAGTATACTACTGAAATAATAATTGTAATGCATTCCACAGATATGATTATTG